>RPOG01001033.1:0-192944 GCA_008086565.1 Thalassoma bifasciatum
TTTTTTGGACTTTTCTGCCTTTAATTGGATAGTGGAGGACAGTGGATAGAGTATGAAAGGGGGTAGAGAGTGGGGAATGACATGCGGGAAACAGGCCACAGGTGGGAATGGAACCCGGGCCACCCGCTCGAGGGCGAACCTCATGGTGCGCGGCCATATCCACTAGGCCATCTGCGCCCCTTATCTCTAATTTTTGACTAAACATAGACAAAAAAAATCTCAGCAAAGCAAGTTTTGAATTTTTTCTCAACTGGCGGAAACGTGCTTCCATAGATAACTTATAATTCTCACATTCATTTTAACTTGTGATCGAATGCTTCTGTGCAAAACATACATTTTGCATGAAAAAATTAAAGAGCAAAGTTTAAAACAAAGGCACATTTGTATGCATTTAATATGTCATCTCAACAACTCCACTGTGGTTGTGCAACAAAAGAAAACGGCTCAAGATCCATCGCATACTTCTACCAAGTGGTACAGATCAGTTTGAGCAGTTATAATACATCAAATGTCTGAAAATGTATGACAAGGGAAAATGTGAAAAGGCAGCAGTGAAGAGCTGACAGTTTTTAGGTGAATCTGCAGAACTTCTCAGTCTTAAAGAGCTTCAAAACAAAAAACAGCTCATTCTTGAACTGCTCTCTTCAGGACTCAGCTGCTGTGTTGATAAAACTTACTATCCCTGCTCTCATAGCATCTCTTTTAGCGGTAACAGAGAGATGTTTTTAATGAAACAATCTAAAAATGTGATGAACACTAACTAAGAAACAGCAGAGAAGAACACTGAGAGTCTTGAACAAAAATATTTAACTTGCAACCTGCCTAAGCTGATGGCAAATTCCTTTAAAAAACATCTTTGCCTTTGAGTTCAAAGTTGAGCAAAGGCCCTTAAAGAAAAACTTCCCCTACTCACTTCATATTAATTTGCACACTCACAGGGAGAGAACACATTTACTATAACCCTTAAACAAAAGAGAGGATTAGGGTTTACACATATGATCTTCTCCTTTTCTCCCCACACTCAACTCTGTAGTTCTTTTTCATGGGAGATGCTGTATACAAATGAACAAAAAAATTCCACACACTTCTAAACAACATCTTGTTAAAACTGATAGCCAACCTAAAAAATATACACATTTCAATGTTAACACAGCATAAATCTTGAAGTAAAAGTAAAGGAGGTGGCATACAGAAGCCCTGGAGGAAGTTCTTCTGTGTCCACAGTGACTGCGATAAGTATCTCACCTCATACCAAACACTCTGTCTGTGTCTTCTATTATTAGAGCTGTGATGTGAAACCATGGTGACAAAAAGTTACATGTTTTCTCTGGAGACAGGGAAGTTTGCTCTGCAGCTCGCCTCTGTATTTTTAGCCTTCATCAGGTTTTTTTTTTTTTCTAACATTGAGTGAGGCTTCAGAGTGAGCAGGTGGAGTTACCAGTGTGTGTCTGCTGCCCCCTAGTGGTGTCCTTTGATACAACTCTCACTGCTTGTGTGTGTTGGTGTTAAATGAGACTGAAAAAGAATTCAGTGTGTCTTACTTGTCAAAAATACGAAAGCACTCTGAAAGCTCCTCTTCACTCTTTCCAGCCTGGTCCTCCTTTAACTGCTGCACCATCATGACCAAGAACTCCTCGAAGTCGATGGTGCCGCTGCCTGAGGATGGATGAGCGAGCAGAGAGAGTGAGGAGAGGGATGGAGACACAAGGGGCTTTACACTGGCACAGTTCTGGTTCTGAAACCGGCTCAGGTCTGGATTCCCAGAACCTTGGGTCTTTCTAATGAACCAGCCCATGTTTCCATGTTTATATCAGTTTAAGAGGAATGAAAGTGGAAGGGTGTTATTCTGTGTTACCAAAGCAAAAATACACAACACACACACAATTTATTATTGTTAAACATAAATCTCTGCTGCCTGCCCCCTTTTTTCGATCTTTTCAACATTAAATTTTCTTTTCTTTTATATATTTCAGCACACATCCGTTTAGTGACGTTTCTATCTAGAACAATCTACTCAATCATCTTATTGCACTTGATTTTATTTTCCATAATTTCCCTTTGATGCATAAATTCTGAAAGTCAGTGTCAGGATTTTTTCCTTGACTGTTTTTATTTGTCTTAAGGCATGAAAAAAAGTTTTCCATTTTTTTTCTTCAAATATTTGTAACTGAGCATTCAACATAAATGTAATTAATGCGAATTTGACTTTTTTTTGGTTTGAATTATTTTCTTCCTTTTTTTGGCAATTTTATGAATAATCTTGTTTTTTTACTGCTTTGCGAAACATTTTAACTCTATTTCATCGATTTTAACATGGAATAACTTTATAGTTTATAAGCTTTTTTGCCCTCAATTTTTTGTCAAAAACTTAAAAAAAAAAATACATATATGTTGGGAAAAACTTTAAAACATTTTTTCAGGCCCTAAGAAGAATAAAAATATCCTAACACAGGCTAATTTGAGTTTCTACCACATGAACCATTGAATTTAGGAGTAAATAACTTTTAAATAGGTGTCTACTGTAGTGACCACTATACACCACAGGGTCAAAGGAAAAAAAAATAATTAGAGGAAATACAGTGATGTAAATTCAAAATATACAATGCTCTCTGTCTCATATTAAAAAAAAACATTGAAAAAAATGTATCTATTATTTCTATTCTATGTGCAGCCAGTTCTTTTAGTTATTGTACAGTTTTTATTTATGGCATGGTTGAGAGAGACACATTTAAGTTTGTCAGAAAGCTTCTTTTGTTTGTTTGTTTTTTTGTTTGTCTGTTCATTTCTTTTCTTTTTTTTCTCCAAAATGTGCTTTTTAAACACCCTTTTTAAAAAAGAAAAAAAAGCTATGCAACAGTTTACAAATTTCTGCTGTAGCACTAAAAATCTCCATGTCTTTTTTGTTTTAAATGTAACAAAGACATAAGCAAAACAAACATGACTGTAGATAAATAAAATTCTCTGAACCAAACTGTCATCAATCATTTTGTTTCCTCACACGACCACTTCATGCTTTTCTTCTACATTTTCTCTGACTTCCTCAACTTCCTGCTTATTTTATTAACACAGAATTCAACATACCCACTGATGATGTCATGGTTCTAGAGTTGAAAACAACTCTTTGGTTCAAGATGTGAAACAAATTTACAGGATCCGAACCAACTTTTAAAAAAAAAAAATTTGGGTTCAGGAACTGGAAGTGGCATGGAACCATATGAACCAGTGTGAACGCTCTCTCAGAGTGAAAAGGTAGCATAAGAATACAATCACTTTTGTACGGAGCCCCTAAAGGGACAAGAAAAGGTTAAAAAATAAAAAATTAATTTCATGTGCACACTTGAAACTTTTATGTGCTCACCTGAAACTTTTATGTGCTCACCTGAAACTTTTACGTGCTCACCTGAAACTTTTACGTGCTCACCTGAAACTTTTACGTGCTCACCTGAAACTTTTACGTGCTCACCTGAAACTTTTACGTGCTCACCTGAAAATTTTAAGTGCTCACCTGAAACCTTTCCTGGTGCTCACCAAAAAGTTTTAGGTGACATTTTGTGTACATCCAACAATAGCCACAGAGCTGGCCAGATGTTTGAACTTGTCCCTCTATGAAATCAAACACACGATCCAAAGCGGTGAATCCTTTACGTTGAAACAGACGTGGTGGTACAGGTGATGGTACACACACACTGACTCTTGTACTGTCATTTTGTAGAGAAGAAAACTGTCAGGTGTGCATCTGAAGCATTTCTGGTGCACACTATGGTTTCAGGTGAGCACATAAAAGTTTGTAGCGAGCACTTAGAAGTTTCAGGTGAGCACGTAAAAGTTTTAAGTGTGCACGTGAAATTATTATTATTTTTTTACCTTTTCTTGTCCCTTTAGGGGCTCCGTACTTTAATGCATTCTTAAAAAAAAAAAAAAAAAAAGTCCAAATGTCTCATCAATAATGGTTTGTTCCTTCATTTTAAGAGGCACTTTTGGAAGAAGCAAAATTTGATTGGCCACTGTAAACTTTATTTTTTAGGATCACATGATGATGTCATCATAGTTACTGGGTGACTCAGATATTTCACCAGGAGTCTGCCTCATAAATGTGTTATGAAAATTTTTGAGGTTAGGTCAGTGACATCAAGGATCAACTTCTACCTTTCAAAGGTGTTGGAGCTGCATAAAACAGGCTTTTTTTTTCTTTTCAAAACAAAGACTTCTTTGCTGTATGTTTGGATAGGGTTAGAGTGAGTTTAATGAAATCCCAGGTCTACACTGTCTCTCTACACACACAAACACACAAAGATAAATTATTTCTCTTCAAGCAGCTGTGCATTGTGATCTGTTGTTGATTTTTCATTTGTGACCTCACCGTCCTCATCCACCTCCTCAATGATGGCGTCCAACTCCTCTCTTGATGGGTTCTGACCCAACATCCTCATCACGGTACCCAACTCTTTGGTGCTGATGTCACCGCCACCGTCTGTGTCGAACATGTCGAAGGCGGCTTTGAACTCTGGACCAGAGAAAACAACAGTCAAATAGATGTGGGAAAAAAAAATTCAAGACAGGCAGTGCAGAATCAGATGCAAAACATAATGTCCAGTTGAGTTTAAAGTTATGCATTTAAGGTTTTGACAGCACTGTATGACTGTTCACCACCACACACAAAGTGGCAAAATACAAAACACCTGACAGTTATTCTTCGATCATACCCAGTGTGAAGGACTGAAAACAGCAGAAAGCTTTGACCAAAACCAGAGGAGGAAACTGACCTGCAATCATCTCCTCCGTCAGGAAGGAGCGAGCATCACTTTGGGCGTCAGTGGGCTTTAAAAAAAGAAAAAAGAAAAGTCACCATTTCAAATAGATGTGTTCACCAGAGGAGAATTTAATGAAAGACTAAGGCTAGAGCTGAAAGTCACTTATCTCACAAATACATTAAGAGTCTTATTTGTGCTTAAGCATCACATGAACAAGCAAAGAAAAGAATTAAAAATTTCTTTAAGTTACCTTAACTAAGTCTTACGCTTTGCCCTGATGTCTATTTGACTCCTGTTGTCTTACATCCTGTCAGTGAGCTTCATACTTGTTGTCTTCAGAGCATAGCAAACAGGTTTGTGTACTTCCCTGCTATTATTTTTTGTAAGAGAGACTCTAATATCTGTACATCAATTTTAAGTACACAAAGAGATGGTGGTGGTGGTGGTGGTGGTGATCCCTGAATGGTGCAAAATTGAGATGCCAAGCAACAAGTGAAATCACTGGATTCACCAGGGTATAATGAGATATGATGAGGTTGGTGAATCAATTTATAGCTATGAAATATTGCCAATTTCAGAGAGGTTTGGAATTTAGTAAAAGGCTGTGTATATGTGTCTTTATGGGACAAAGCAAGACTATTCAGTATTTTTGGACAAACATATAGTTTTAAGACACAGACTTGAGCAGAATTTAAGTGAATTAAACCTACAGTTTTTGCAGCATTTGTGTGGTAAAAATGAAAACATGCTTCTCCTTCTGATAAATATATACTCATACTTAAGCCCTGCTTCTCCCCTGCAGCCAAAGAAAACAGAAACAGACACCCACAGCCAAATACCTCCTATGAAGGGGAATGCCACCCATTAATTTTTTTTCTGTGCAGATTCTTTTAATGCTAGAGGGTTATTGACAGTTTTGGACCAGCTGTGCCAATCAGATCCAGAGAAATCTATTGTTTTCACAGCTGTCCTGGTCTCACTGCTTATCCAGACATTATGTCTGATGACAACACGAGAACAAGATTCTTAGAGGCACCATGTCATCTTTAACATTTTTCTCCCCTTGGGATGCAACTTGAGCTAAACTTGTTTTATCTCCACAAACAAAAGTCGTGATGCTGTGAATCAGAATTTTATTCTTCAATAACTGCGTAAGTTTCTGATGGGAACTTTTCTGAGAAGTGTTGACTGAAGTTATCAAACCGAAAAAAAGAGAGAGAAAAAAAAAACAAGCAGAAAAAGAGCGCTCAAATCTACAAATATTCCATTTACTGTACAGGTTTCCCTATCTAATTTCTTACTAGACAGAAAAAGTCAGTATAATAAGACACTGACAGCCTTGCACTGGTCCCACTCATTAACTGACAAGCTGCTATTTATAAGACAAGACTAGGGAGAGGATTTGAAAAGGATTTTCTCAAGGTTAATTTCCAAACTTAGGACATTCAGGAAAGGCGGAATGTCGTCTCACTTTACTCAGCTGTGAGCTTGCTATCTTTAGTGTCGCTCCCTCCAATCTAAATATCAATCTTATTGAGTTCAGCTACAAAGTGATGGAACACAAAAGCCCAGTAAAGTCTAATCAGAGTGTCAAGCCTCAGAGCAGAGGAGTTACATTCTGTCAGCTTCAAAAAAACATGAACAGACAAAGTATTTGCCCCTTAAATATTTTCCAAAGATTGGTGAATTCTGTGAGATAAGACACCACTTGTGGAAAAGTCCATCATATAATCCAGCTGTGCTGTGGATGGGGACTCGCTGGGTGACAATAAGTGAACAGAAGAAGGTTGTTTTTGCTTCAGATAATAAGATATCCATCTTCTGCCACCAGGAAAAAAAAGTAAGGCAGCACAGATGAATTCAAACTTATTTCTCCTCTCCTTGTTTCCTTTCAGATCCTTCTCTCTTTTCAGTTTCTTACCATGTTGGCTGGCTGTGCTGAACAACAGACACCAGGAAAAACAACAGACGTCCAGGAAAGAAAGTCCCCCTGCTGCTACAAAGTCCAGGTAGCACTGGTGCCACTTCCCCCCATAAGTACCCTCTCATCTCGCAAGGGTTTTACTGAAAACGGTCAGGATTGGGCAACAGACAGCCAATCAAATCAAACTTTAGCTTGTGCCTTCTCACAATGTCCTGGTGGACATCCCCTTGTTTGGCACGCTCTCCAATCCCCCATATTTAGAGAACAGACAAGCTCGGTGACATTTGTTCGGGAAAAAAAAGGAAAACACAGAGAAGGCATCGGGCAGCTGGAGGTTATTTTGGCAGAGGATCAACTGGGCCTTTCAGTGGAGATGGACACTTGATTACAAATACTGGACAAGACCCAGAGCCTCTGCACGCTCGCACACATCACATACAGACACACACACACACACAGATTAACACCTCCCAGCATGCACTGATTCTGTATGCCATTCACAGAATCTATTAGCCATCCATCCGCCTGTCTGCCTGTCCTCACTGCAGCTGACTGAGCCCTGCACTCATGACATCTGTAACTTAAGAGGTTTGCAAATACGCCTGTGATCTCACACAGCTGTGTCCCACCTTTAACCGTTTTCTCACTCCTTCAGCAAGTAAACAAAGGTAACACATTTATACAGAGAGTTAAAGTGAAGCTAGAACTTCTGGGTCTCATAGAAAAGTAAATCAAAGGTAGGGTCTGCAGGATTTTCCTAAAAAATGAAATATCAACTTTTATGGGAATAATCCTGCTCGTTCCTCATCTCCGCACCTCTACACATGTGTATCAGTGTCTGTGTCTGCCTCAGCCCCCTCCTCTGCCTGGATGTTGATGTTTTGGTTGACTCGAGAAGTTTCTGGGCATAGAGTAGGTGACCCCAGCTAATCACTCTGCGTATTGATAATGAGTGGGAGAAGCTACCCAGAGAAGCTATGATAGCGGCTGTAACACTGAAAAAAATCATACACTATTTGCAGGAAACCTCATTTATCTGCAGGAAGTCAGGTGTCTGGCTCTTGTGTCCCTCCCACAAAAAAATACGCTGCTGCAGGTGCTCGCTGGGCTGGTGAGTGTGTTCAAATAGCTAAGGTTGGAGGCAATGGGTGCGCGCTGCTGGCACTGAGCCACAGAGAAGGAGCTCAATTTGGATGTTGTGTTTACAAACAGTTACAAAATTCCCATAAACCCTACCTTTAAAATCATGAAAATCTCACGAACACCTTATTGGGTGATGAGTTCCTACATGTCTTTGAGAATTGGATTTGTGTTGTATTTGTCTCATATGTCCAGCTGGGTACAGCTAAATTTTGTAAATCAATCTAAATGTTGTGTTTAATTCATTATTTCAGCTCTACCTAATGCACCCCCTTTATTTCAGTCCAAGTGTATTGAAGATTTAACATCATGGCTCAATAAAGGACTAGATATGAGTGAGAGAACAGACGTGTTTGAAGAAGGATCTGATGGAGCAGATGTTAAAAGACGCTCGCACAGTTTCAGTGATGTCATCTAATGGTTTCTAAAAAGATTTTATGAAGCTATAAATACTGACAACAGGTAACATCCAGCTATGCTATGAACCAGGGGTGTGCACAGAAGCAGAGGGTGGGAGTGTGTGTGCCAAAAAAACACACTAAACTGCCTCCATGACTAAATAGAAAAGAAAAAAGGGAAAAAAATACATTCACATATCATCCTATGAGAGAACCTTATCTTACCACTGTCGCTCTCAGACTGAGGAACCCTCGAGAACCATGTGGTTAGAGGCTTAAAAGAGCTTAGCACCTCCCTCTGGACCAATCACCTGCTGGTCCCAATCATTTCTGTCAATGATCCTTTATTAAATCAAATTAACACAGACTTTCAAAATAAATAAATGATAACACGTATTTAGTTTCACTGCTGCCACTAGAACTCCACAAATCAGCTATTAACATTTAGACAGATGAACAAAACCTATTAAACTTCCCTTGGGTTTTTCCAATCACTCAATCACCACACCTGAGCTTCTCCCCCCTCCCCCCTTTTTCAAGGACACTTCACCCAAAGGTGCGGTTAAACTAGCAGGATCTGCAGAGGAGCAGAAAAGCAGTTGGGGTAAATGGGAAATATGAAATGTGATGTTTGTCTGAAACCAAACTTCAATAAACTGTCACTTAAAAAAATGCTGTGATACTTGTCTGAACTTGCACTGAAGGGAACAAAACGTGTGTATATGAATATCTGAGTGTGTTTTTTGCTGATCTCGGCGAGTGACAACGGCTTTATCACAAAATGTCACTGACAATGTCAAGTACAAACTCAATATTTATCTCACTCTGCAGTCCCTGAGGCCTTTAGACTTGAAACTCAATGCATCATGGTTTGAACTGCTGGACCCAAACACAAACTTACAGTAAAAAAAATAGTTCATGATTTCATTAAAACACACTGAAAGATCAGAGGTTTGCTGAACCAGAAAATGCATGGATTTAGAAGCTCAATGAATTGAGCAGTGGCTTGACATGATGCAACCACTGAGGTTTTCAGTTGTAATTCACACATTATTTTTATTGGGGAATATTAAGCACTTGCTATAACTTTTGCTAATTTACTGAATTTTTACTGATGCTGTTACAACAGTTTTTACAGTCATGCAAGCCAATGTAAACATTTGTTGAAAAGGGTAGTGCTTGTTTTTTTAGGTTTTCACAATTGTTATAAAATTAGTTTCATGTGTAAGCCAGCTGACATGCTAATTTGCTCAAAACATGAAATACAGAATTAAAAATTTTATGTTGAGATAAGATTTTGACACAATAAAGGGCTATATTGAAGGTTAAAATGTCACGAAAGTATGTACTATCTACCCTAGTGAGAGCACAAATTCAAAATCAAAGATTACAGCTGTTTGTAGTTAACAGTATATTTAAGTAGTATTTGAGATATCCCTGTCCAAACTAAACATTGAAAGCTATGGAGTAACACCACTAGAGCTTCCACATGCGCACTCACACACAAAAATACAGTTTAACAGTGATTGTTCAGGATTTTTAAACACAGGAGGACAGATTAAACGCACAACTTTAAGAAATCCCGTCCTCTTCAGAACATAAAAATCAACTCCAACACACACGTCTCTTCTGATCTCTTAGTTGGAGAGTCTGTTGAGAATCTATTTATGAACTGTCTCACTGGCAACAACAGCTCATAACTTTGATCAGGCATGTAAAGACAAGATCAAAACACAGGCTCATAATATCTGTTTATTATGGAGCCGCAGTTATAAATAAGAAACCAAGGAAGGCAATATAAGTGGAAAATATGACAGATTGTAAAATGAAATAGATGGATAATAGAAGTACAAATAAACAAAATAACTACACAGTATATTACTGCACTTCTAGAGAAAAACAGGGTCATTAAAAAGGTGGAACTGTAAGCTGAGTGTGATATCTGTGGGGACAGAGTGACAAAGACCATTCTAGTTTCTTTCACCAACTTTCCTTTGTTTGTCTTTTTATTCATTTCACACTCCCCCCCTGCCTGAACATCTTCCCCCCTCTCAGTTTTCTGCTCCCTATCTCTTTGTTCTTCCTTCCACAAACAGGCCACAGGTGTCAGCAATCACAGTATCCTCACTCACTCTCCTCTGTTCAACCTAAGCAGCAACTTCTGGTCTGAAAGAATGAGACAATGCAGAAGTGCTAATAGCTGCTGTTTGTTGAGTATCCACTTGAGGCTGGCTCCAGAAATACTGGAAGTCATGAACACACCACGCAAAATAAAAAACAGTTTTCACAACACAAATAAACATGTATACAGCCTGGTACAAAAACTGTCTCCAGCTTAAATTGTTAATTTTGAGAACATACAAACACTGTATGAGGGGTGATTTTTTTTTTTTAACTCTGCAGTTTGAAAGATATTAAGATCCTGAGCTCGACCAATCAGAAACACAGCTCAGATCATGTGACAGATGGGTGCCCTTTATAGAGAACTATATAGCTGTTAGTATGGGGACTCATCACCAATCGCATTTTATGCTTTAAAGCTCTGTTTCCGAAACAGGAAGGTGATGTCCCTCAAACTACATCCATCACTCCCAAGAGTAAAGGAGCTTTCTGTCCATTACTTTTGGCTGACTGTTACAACTTAAGAACTCATAAAAAATTTAAAATCTAAGACGCCATCTTAGTGTTTTGATTCCTCTTTTAACTGTTTTTACGAGGCAGGTGAAAAAATCTGTCTTGTTGTTTTTTCTTTTTCCTACTGACTGCGAGTTTGTGTTTATACAAGTTGAAGAAAGGGAACTCAAGTAGCAGTGACAGTTAAGTGATCGTGAGCATTGTTCTGTACGCTACATTTTATTTGAATGAGATTTATATTTTAGAAAGTGAAAGTATAGAATACAGTTGTTTTAGATTGTGTGTGGTGTTTTAATTTTCCAAAAACACTTAGTTCAGTCACTTTTTTATCCATTACTAGACATGTCCCCATTAGACGTGACCCCATTTGAATTCCAGGGGTTTTAACTCTAAGGTTGTAAACCACAGCTTAAGAGAAATGAGCTGATAAGGATAAAGTCAGTTTTTGTTCCAGGCTGTAAACACGTTTCATCCCAATCTAGTGCGTATACTTCTAGCTCTTCTGCTCAATGTCTCTCAACTGAAGGTTGCAGCTTGAGACTCCCACACTCTACTTATTGGCCATCTTAAAGAGACACTAACAGTGAAGCTTGTTGTCTCTATGAAGCAGAAAAGCAGAATGTTATTCTTAGATTACTTTCCTACAGCAACTACTGCTAAAGAAGTGAAAAAGAGTCAATTTCAATTTTTTTTCTTTTGCACATTCATTTTTTGTTGTTTTTGTTTTTCCTTCCTCCATTTCCACCTTACATCCACCACACTAGATGTTTCTCCTTTTGGACAAAACTCCTCCTTTCATCACCTCTGCACCATTCTTCATGTTCTGATCCCCATCATCTCCTCTTTCTTTCTTAACCTCCTCTCACCCCTCCTCGTCATCTCCCTTACAATTCTCCATTGGCCACAGTGTGAGTTCAACTTTCATGCCGTCCAACTTATGTCACCAACTTCATCCAGTGCCTGTTTGGTGTCTGACTGACAGCACCAGCTGATGCTCTGCCCACCTCAAGATTTTCCAGAAGTCCTCCTCCTCTACTTGGGTGAAAGCAAAAGATTCAGATGTGTGGGGTAAAGGGGTTTTCTGGAGTAGACGGAAACATCAGGAGAAACTGTAAAAACTCCTTTTTTTATCATTTTGATTTCTGTTTGCCTTCTTGTTTTCACACCCTCTTCACTAAAGCCTCTTTCTATTCCTGGACATTCCCCAGGGGAGCAACTGAGCCCTCCAGACAAACACTCCCTATATAAGGCTGGAGGTATGCCATCACTCCTCCCCCTCCATCCCTCTGTCACCCATGTCACTTCTTCATGTCCTTTCAACCAATGCGGCGAGGCAACACGTTTTCTTATTAGTGCTGCCACAGCTGGGATCAAAGTTTAGAGTTCTCTACTTCTGTGTTATGAAAGGAAAAAGTAATAAGCTCTAACAAATCTTACAAGTTATTGAAGTGCTAGTTTTTCATTATTGACACACACATTGTTGACACATGGTTTGTTAGCACAAAAAGTAAGAAAAGTTGTGTTAGGCAGATTATTTCTTTGTTCCTTTGTGTCAATAAATCTCCCATCATTGGAAACCCTGTTTATTTCCTTTTTAAGTGTTGCCACATTTTTCAGGAAATGCATTTGTGGTATGAACAGCAGAACTTATAGTTGAGCCCAAAAGTTTACACCCTCCAGCAGAATTTCTGATTTTTTGGGGTTTTCTCTGAAAATATGAATGATAACACAAAATCCTTTCTATCATTGGGTGAAGACATTTGTTGAAAAAACAACAACAACAACAAATAAAAAAAAATTCACTCTTTTTAAATCATTATGTCAACAGAAACTTCAAAAATGACCCTGTTAAGACGTTTACACAACTCTGGTGGTTTTGTCCTGATAAATGCACAAAAGTGAACACAAATGTGTTTGAATGTCTACTAAAGATAACCATCCTCACCTGTGATCTATTTACTTGTAATCAGTGTGTGTGTATAAAAAATGAACAGGGTCATTTTTGAAGTTTCTGTTGTCATTATGATTTAAAAAGAGTAAACACAGTTGTTTGTTAATAAATGTCTCCACCCAACCTCTAACCATGAGTGACAGAAAGGTTTTTGTGTTATCATTCATATTTTCTGAGAAAAGCCCAAAAAATCAGAAAATTCTGCAGCTGCAGAGTTTGTTGGAGAAAACTACAACATAAAAATACCACAGGTGTATTTGTAGTGACTTGATTGCACATAGGCCCAGGTGGATTCCAATTAATTAATTAAATCTCTTAGGTCGATTGGTTGCACTTCAAAAGTTCACCGCTCTTGAGGTATTTTTTGTATTGAGTGAAAATCTGTTACACTGTATTGAGGGGTTGTGGGTTGGGTGGGTGGGTGCCACATTTCCAAAATGAATTTCACCATTGGTACATAATGAAGTAGGGAGCTGGCTTTTTGTGTGGCACTTCAGTCCAGCTAAAATGTTTTGTGCAGGTTTTATCTATTTTGCTGCCATCTAGTGGTGAAGGGTCAGTTGCATGTGCAGAGCTTGATCAGACCATAAGTGTGAGATATTCAATGTTAAGACCCCAAGTACACATTATTCTCAGGGAAAAAACACCTTGTCATATATTTGGGTCAAGACGGTACTCTTTCAAAAGCTTTGTTTTAATTTAACCAGCGGAACACTTTTATTTATTTATTTATTTATTTATTTATTTATTTTAACAAATGGATTCTTGGTGGGATCGAAGTGCTCAAATTTATCCTAACTGGAGGCCAAATGTTTGAAATTTATTTCACATTTTAAGAAGTTGAAAAGTCAGCCATTTGCATTCAGTTACAAGAAAAAAGCAGAAAGTGGAAAATAAGGAATGAATAAGGAATGTTTCATGATGGTAAAAAACGCTGCATTGCTCTGATGATGATTCCTTCACATTGAAAGTGGCATTTCCAAATTTGAACCAGCAGAGGGCAGCAGACACATTGGAATGATGCCATGAGGTGGAGTAAGACAGATATTAATTCATACTGAATATTTACATAAAGCCTTACTGGGCCTCCTTCTTAATGGATTAAAAGTAATAATAAACCACTTCTTATTTTTATAAAGATCCTAGAGGACACATTTTTGGCTTCAAAGACCACCACCTGATGAAGTCTAATGAACTAAAAAGAAACAGCCGTTCAAACTGGTCTCTGTGTGACTTTAAAGCAGCTAGAAACCACGCTGGTGTTCCTCTGCTTCTGATGGCCGTGACCTCAGACACAGGTCAAGAAGTCAGACAAAACAGGGCTGTACTTCAGAGGGCTGATTTTTGGAGGGGTCATAGTTCATCCAAAACAGTCAGCTGAACAGGACATTTATCCTTTAGAGTAACATGAGATGAGACATTTTAGCACAGACAAAATAAAGATATAGCGTGAAGCTGGATCATGATCCACAACATGTTTTTTTTCAATCATCTAATCTTATCAATCTGAACTTTAGGTCCTTCTTCTTTGGTGGTGTCATTCAGCAGTACCATACCAAAAAAAGTCCACTAAATTCAAATCAGTTTCTTAACTTCACAAATGTGGTTCTTTTGAAAGCATTGAAGGGAATAAAGGATCAGAAAAATACTTTCTATCTTATAGACAGAGTAGTTAAATGGTTGTGTCTGTGTAGTCAGAGTGGAGGGAAAGTCTTTATCATACTACACATCATCCTCATAAAAAATCTTTCTACATGACACCACAACGAAGACATTAAAGACAGCTTCTTTCTATTCATTTCACTGCCTTCTTCATTCCTCAGCCAGCCATCTGCTTTTGTCTTTACTCCTTATTTATAATGAGCTTATTTCTTCTCTGTTTCCTCTCAGCTAACTTAATTCAGCCCCATACACACACAACACTTCCAATCCCCCCCTGACAACTACCTGTGAGCACTACCCAGCTACACTGATGCCACAGATTTTAACCCTTCTTACAATTAACCTCCCACCCATTAAATCAGGTCAATATTTATCCCATTTAAGCTTCTATACTCAGTGAATATGATCATTGAGGAATTAGTGAATGAAGTAAAATAAAAGCATTGTAGGTTCTCTAACTGTTGGCTTCCTAACTTCATGTTCTGGAAAAGTTGTTTCCCCTGACTCTGTTCTGTAATTCAAGACCCAAGCAGGGGCCATGAAAAGTCCAGATTTCAGACTTTAACTCAATGACAGTTTTAATGTTCGGCACAATTGCAGCAGAAATAAAAGCAAAATTATATGACGCCATAGTGACAGTCATATTCAGTTACTGACTGATGCTCATAAAAGTTCACATGACAGATCAGGCCACCTCAGGTTAAATATAAACACAGATTGGTAATTTATACACTGCAAAAACTGAAATCTAAGCAAGTCATTATGTCTTATTTTGAGTAAAATTTGTCTGATTATTCTTGATATGAGCTACATTCAACTGATAAGTCCAGGAAAATGTCTTATTTCCAGTTACTTAAAGACAAAAATGAGGTCTGAATTGCTTGTAACAAATAAAAAAAATCTGCTAATGAGATAAGAAAAAAGTTTCTTGTGTTAAGACATCTTTCTAATTTCAAGAAACTCCACGGCAAATTTTTCTTATTCCATTGGCAGGTTTTTTTTTTACTTGTTACAAGCAATTCAGACTTCATTTTTGTCTTTAAAAAACTTAAAATAAGACATTTTAATGACCTGGTCTGGCGAATGTGGCTCAAATCAAGAAAAATAAGACGATTTTTACTACAAATAAGACATAATGACTTGCATAGATTTCAGTTTTTGCAGTGTGCCTGTCATCTTTTTTTTTTTAAATGAACCTTTTTATTGTGATTTAAGTTGTTCTGGAGAATCCGACAGATCTTGAATGGCACATGCAGCCGAATATGTTCATTTTTGACTGAAAGATAACAGCTGTTTCACCCAGTGAAAACTAATTGCCTAATGGGATGTTTTACTTCGACCCATAATCAGACTAAAAGTCAAATACTTTTAATAAAAGTCACCTTTGCTGTCTTTGATTTTCACCAGATTTCTTTTTTATTTGTCTCATGGGAGTCAACTTTATGAAAGTACAACAGAAAATCTGGCAGAGACTTACAGAAGCTGGAGAGCTTCTAACTGTTATAAAGAGATAAGAGGAAAGGAGCAGGAGAAGGAGTGTCAGTGCTGAAGGTTAACAATGGCTCAATAAACTGTGTGGATATAAAAAAGCTGTGGAGGGGAGCGCTGAGCAGGTGCTGACCATGTGACGTTTGAAAGAAGTAGGAACTCACTTCATTGGATAAACACAGCACAGGTCTGCAGAGTGATGTGTGTCTGTCATATGTTGGTTTGTATCATTGAACATAGAGGTGATGTGTGACAGAGTGAGATCAGAGAGGTTCTAAATTCCTGTGTGGTCTCAATTTTTTTACCGTCTTTACACACACACACACACACACACACACACACACACACACGGTACCAGGATTCATCCCACTGCACCCAACACACAAACACAATGAAGCAAACATTTGGACATCTATACTTATGAGGACCACGGCTGCTAGAGTTCCTCAGCCTTCTGTCAACAGTAACTTTACACCAGCGCCAGCACTTAGTCTGAACTGAACCTCAACCTAAAACTAACTTAAATCAGAGCCAGGTAAATGTGAAACTCTATTTAAGCTGACTTTGAGCACCAGAGTCCACATGAATGAGGGTTTCCTTCAGTCAGATCAAACTATTCACTTTTATAACCTGTGATCTGTTTAATATACAGTACAGGCCAAAAGTTTGGACACACCTTCTCATTCAATTTACGTTTTCTTCATTTTTATAACTATTTTCTGGACTGACTGACCTTCATTTCTTAAAGTAATGATGGCCACTTGTTTTTCTTTAGTTAGCTGATTGGTTCTTGCCATAATATGAATTTTAACAGTTGTCCTATAGGAGCTGTTGGCTGTGTATTAACCTGACTTCTGCACAACACAACTGATGGTCCCAACCCCATTGATAAAGCCAGAAATTCCACTAATTAACCCTGATAAGACTCAGCTGTGAAGAGAAAACCATTTCAGGTGACGACCTCTTGATGAATGTCAAAAGTATACAAAGCAGTAATCAGAGTAAAGGGTGGCTATTTTGAACTGATATAAAACATGTTTTCAGTTATTTCACCTTTTTCTTTTAAGTACATAACTCCACATAAGTTAATTCAAAGGTTTTGATGCCTTCAATACGAACCTACAGTGTAAATAGTCATGAAAATGAAGAAAACGCATTAAATGAGAAAGTGTGTCTAAACTTTTGGCCTGTACAGTCGGTCACATCATAAACCAGAGAGCCCTCTGTTTACCGCAAGTCATAAAAAACAGGAGTTAAATGTACCAATAAGTTGTGTTGATATCTTTTTTTACTGTTAATCTCTAACCACTTTATTGTGCCCTGAGCTCTGAATCTTTGACTGACTGTCGCTGATGTAAATGTGAAAGAGCAAAGACACAATCAAAACTTCACAGCATCAACACCATGAACCTACATGTGGTTTTGTTTCAGGAAAGATGCTGTACATAAGTTTGTATAAGTGGTGACATCCAGGGACAGTTCAACTAAAAAAGGGGGCAGTCACAAGATATTGATGCAGAGAAACAGGCAAAGGCTTTCAACCAAAATACCAGGAATTCAGACCAGAGGAAGGGGGAAGGGCTGCTGACTGAAAGAGAAAGTGAAAGTGTAGCTGTCGGCCATCTCACTGCATGTTTACAAGAATCATGACTGTTTGAACAGTACACTACATAGAGCTCACTTCTGATGGTCTTTTTGTGAGTTATCCATTCTGCTTATGTCTGACATTTTTAACGTAAGGTAATTAACATCTTTCTTATCCCTTTTTGTACATTTAAGCTTCCAAATGGCAGCCAGCTGATTTTTTAAGCATGTTTCTTTTTCTTACTGTGATACTTCCTGCTGTATACACTCCATTACTTGAATGTGACTAAATTATGTCTTCAGTGAGGGTGTGCCGGGCATTTAGCCAGAATCTAAAGGTGACTTGATATGAAGACAACCCACAGGGTCAAGGTCCTTAACATTCAGATTTGAATGATTAACTTCTGTTTTTTTCCCTCCACATCTCTTCGACAAGTTACAATACCAGGAAGAGTCTGCTCTTGTTGATAGTTTTTGGGTGTTGATTTTTCAGGCTTTAAATTTTAGTCCTTTGTGAATTAAAAGTGATATTCTTGAATTTTCTTGTCATACAGACCTTAAAATGAATCAATGGGAAGAAAACTGCTCTTCATGTGGTTAAGAAGAGTTGATCGTTGTTTTTTGATGGCAAGAGATTCCACCACACCTACAGCCTGGTGGAGAAAGATTTGAAACTTTAAACAATGTCATGCTGCCACCAAGGTATGAGAAAGGACAGATTTTTTTGGGGTCACTCATGAACAGAAAACAGGCTGAAGTGGTTCCAGTATCATCATGTCTGAGGAACAGACTGAAGACTCATTGAGGGTCAAGTAAGTTAATTTTACTTTTTACAGTTCCAACACAAATGTATTTTGTTGCTTTTAGTTAAATTTGTAAGAAAAATTAATCTGTAGTTCTTATCTTACCCTGTCAGGCTTAGGGATGGATATCGAGAACTAGTTCCTGTTGGAATCGATAAGAAATGGTTCAATCGATCGATATCAAAGGCTTTTATGCTTAACAATTTTGTTATCAGTTCTTTATGTTGCACCAAAAAGAACAGACCTTTTGGACCTCCAGCCAGCTTAGCTTAGCTTAGCAGATTGATCATTTTCCCAAGAAAACTCTAATTCAGGATTTTCTGCTTTAAGTTATAAAGCTGTAAAATTGAAGACACAAAGAAATGTACACTAATGTAATGTCTCACTAGTTAAGCTAGAAATGGCTATATTTTGAGTTATTTTGAGGGAAAAATAAATTTACACTGTTATATAAGCTGCACACAGACTACTTTTCATTGTGTCAAAGTGTCATTTTGTCAGTGTTGTCCCCTGAAAAGATATACTTAAATATCTGCAGGAATGTGAGGGGTGTACTCACTTTTGTGATAAACTGTATATATTTATACTTAAATATTGAAAACGTTTTAATGAGATGATTTTGTTTTCAGACCACATGTATCAGGAAGAGCAGCCTCTCCTTCACCCAGTAATGTTTCTTATAAAAGTGACTCATCCAAAGATGATCTTCTCAACTTTGGTCAAAAGAAATCAGGGTAAGAAATTTGATGATCTGTTCCATTTTGAACAAAAGAAAAGGGTTGAAAAAAAATTACGTCAAAAGGTGTTGTGATAGGTCACAGATATACACAAGATAAAAACGTGGTGTTTATTTCCCTTTCAAATGTTTTCTACCACTATTTTGTTTTCATACATTTTATTTACATGTATCAACTTTCAAATATTGATATTCTCTCTTAAATATTAATTTATAAATGTGATGATTCTGTTTTCAGACCTCATGTATCAGGAAGAGCAGCCTCTCCTTCACCCAGTGATGTTTCCTATAAAAGTGACTCCTCCAAAGATGATCTTCTCAACTTTGGTCAAGAGAAATCAGGGTAAGAAATTTGATGATCTGTTTCATTTTGAACAAAAGGAAAAGGTAAATGTGAAAATATTCTAATGGGTGTTGTGATATGTCAAGGTTATACATAAATGAATAATGTAGTGTTAACTTCGCTTTAAAATGCTAACTACTGTTATCTCTTTTTGTATAAATTAATAAACATAACTAAACTTGAGTATATAAATTTGATCTTTTAAATATTCATTTATAAATGTGATGATTTTGTTTTCAGACCACATGTATCAGGAAGAGCAGCCTCTCCTTCACCCAGTGATGTTTCCTATAAAAGTGACTCGTCCAAAGATGATCTTCTCAACTTTGGTCAAGAGAAATCAGGGTGAGAAATTTGATGATCTGTTTCATTTTTAATAAAGGAATAAGGTAAATATGAAAATATTTCAAAAGGTGTTGTGATTTGTCATAGTTATAATATATTAATAACAGGGTGTAAATTTCTCTCAGATGTTTTCTACAATTATTTCTTTCCATACATTTTTTTATTCATATTCAAACTTAAATATATAAAAGTCATCTTTTAAATATTCATTTATAAATGTGATGATTCTGTTTTCAGACCACATGTATCAGGAAGAGCAGCCTCTCCTTCACCCAGTGATGTTTCCTTAAGAAGTGACTCGTCCAAAGATGATCTTCTCAACTTTAGTCAAGAGAAATCAGGGTAAGAAATTTGATGATCTGTTTCATTTTGAACAAAAGGAAAAGGTAAATGTGACCATATTCTAATGGGTATTATGTCAAGGTTATTCATAAATTAATCAGGTAGTGTCGATTTTGTTTTAAAATGCTAACTACTGTTATCTCTCTTTGTATAAATTAATACACATAACTAAACTTGAGTATAAAATATGATCTTTTAAATATTAATTTATAAATGTGATGATTCTGTTTTCAGACCACATGTATCAGGAAGAGCAGCTTCTCCTTCACCCAGTGATGTTTCCTATAAAAGTGACTCGTCCAAAGATGATCTTCTCAACTTTAGTCAAGAGAAATCAGGGTAAGAAATTTGATGCTCAATTCTACAGTATAGAGAAAAAGTAAATCAATAAATGTGAGTAATTTTTTTCATTTTTTCAACATTCAAGGCATTAAATACCAGAAAGACACAAGTCTTCTTTACAGAGTGATACTTCTCATGACTTTCACCGACAATATTTTACAACTCTTTGAACTTTGATAAGGGAAGTTTTGGATGACAAATCTGTTCTTTTTTCTCAAATAACTAAAAAGAAACCCAAACTAAAAGAACCTCCTTGATTCAATATTTAAGACCACTTGTGTATTAAAAACAAGACTCTTGCTCACCAATGAGTTTAATAATGATGAACAGAGTGGAACTTGGTCAGGCTACTATCTGGTCACAGAGAATGTTGAATAGAAAAAAATGTGTCTGAGTAAGTGACCTCTTAGTAACAGTGATTTTTCTTTAGCAATACCGGTTCAAGGACAGAAGAGAGGTCAAGGGTTGATGCACCAAAGGAGAATCCCTCATTGGAGGAATCAGCCCAAGAGGAACATGGTGGTGAAGAACGTGGTGGTGAAAAGCATGGTGGTGAAGAACATAGTGGTGAAGAACATGAAGTTGAAGAACATGGTGGTGAAAAGCATGGTGGTGAAGAACATGGTGGTGAAGAACATGGTGGTGAAGAACATGAAGTTGAAGAACATGGTGGTGAAAAGCATGGTGGTGAAGAACATGGTGGTGAAGAACATGGTGGTGAAGAACATGGTGGTGAAGAACATGAAGTTGAAGAACATGGTGGTGAAAAGCATGGTGGTGAAGAACATGGTGGTGAAGAACATGGTGGTGAAAGGCATGGTGGTGAGTTACTTTAATGATAGAGATTTTGTATTGTGATCTTTACTTTCAGTGACAGAATCAAATACAGTCAAGTTCTTTAACATCTGAGTCTTTCTGGAATTTAATTTAACATTTTTTAAGTTGAAGAATGAAACAACTTTTATAACTTATACTCATGTGTTTCAATACAGGGAACTTGAAGGAATGGAAGACGCTGATTTCAACCCTCAAAGAAAAATTTAGCAAAATAAATCAGGATGGAGCCGCAAATCATCCCAACCAGAAAAGCACAGAACATGTTATGACAGACGGAGAAAAGCAAACTCCAGTGACATCAGTGTCTGACCTTTTTAAAGAAAACATCAGAACTGTGCTGACTGTTGGTGAAGAAGGAGTTGGAAAATCTTTTCATGTGGAGAGATTTGTCAAAGAATGGGCTGACACAAAAAAATCTCGTTTGGCAAAAACAATGAAATGGTTTGGTGTAGGGAAAGATGATGAAGGTGTCATTATTCCACTCAACCTCTCTGAGCTGAATAAGATAAAAAATAAAAAGATGTCTCTTGTAGGACTTCTCCACCATTTTTTTAAAGAGACAAAAAAGTGTGACATCTCTTACTTCGACCAGTTCAAGGTTTTATTTTTTCTGGATGGACTGGATCATTTTGAACCTGTTCTTCACTTCTATGATGGAAAAAAAGTGACTGATGTCAGAGAGTCAGCTTCAGTGAGCGTGTTACTGACAAACCTCATCAGGGGAAACCTGCTTCCTTCTGCCCAGGTCTGGATAACCTCAAGACCATCAGCTGCTGATCAACTGCCTGATGAGTGTGTGCACAGGAGGACAGAAATCAGATGTAAGTGTATGGATAAAAACAAAGGCTGAAAGAGAATTACACAGGCAATTTGATGACCAAGAGAGGGTCAGATGCATCATTTTAGAGATGCCCGTCTTTAAAAAACAAACTTATTTGATCTTACAGATATCCAAACCAGCTCTTTTGTCAAAGGGTTGGTGATTAGCATGGATGCTGTGCAGGAGGACTACTAGATAAATGGTGTTGGCAATGGTTTTGCAAATTGATGACCTATCCTGCTGAATTCTTGGTTTGGCTACTGAGTCTGGAATAAACTGCACAACCAGGAAATTATTTGTAGAATTAGTTTAGGTCAGTCCATCTGAAATGATTTCTGTATTTCATCTGATTTTGCACTGACAGACATTATGGAAGATCAAAAACTCCGAATTGAAATATGAAAAAAAAAAAAAACTAACCATGGAGATGCAAGGTTTCATTCAGTCTGACATTTTCTGTTTGGTACAGGGAAAATCATGGTCATCCATTGCTATAATATATTTTAGTTCATGTATATATGTGATAAAGAATGAAACAAATTTTATAACTTATACTCTTGTGTTTCAATACAGGGAACTTGAAGGAATGGAAGACGTTGATTTCAACCCTCAAAGAAAAATTTAGCAAAATAAATCAGGATGGAGCCGCAAATCATCCCAACCAGAAAAGCACAGAACATGTTATGAGAGACAGAGAAAAGCAAACTCCAGTGACATCAGTGTCTGACCTTTTTAAAGAAAACATCAGAACTGTGCTGACTGTTGGTGAAGAAGGAGTTGGAAAATCTTTTCATGTGGAGAGATTTGTCAAAGAATGGGCTGACACAAAAAAATCTCGTTTGGCAAAAACAATGAAATGGTTTGGTGTAGGGAAAGATGATGAGGGTGTCGTTATTCCACTCAACCTCTCTGAGCTGAATAAGATACAAAGTAATGGGATGTCTCTTGTAGGACTTCTCCATCATTTCTTTGAAGAGACAAAAAAATGTGACATCTCTTACTTTGACCAGTTCAAGGTGTTATTTGTCCTGGATGGACTGGATCATTTTGAACCTGCTCTCAACTTTGATGATGTGGAGAAAGTGACTGATGTCAGAGAGTCAGCTTCAGTGAGTGTGGTACTTACAAGCCTCATCAGGGGAAACCTGCTTCCTTCTGCCCGGGTCTGGATAACCTCAAGACCATCAGCTGCTGATCAACTGCCTGATACCTGTGTGGACAGGAGGACAGAAATCAGATGTAAGTGTATGGGTAAAAACAAAGGCTGTCAGAGAAGGCTTTCATAACATTGGCGAAGTAAGAAAGTCAAACAGTGAATAAAAATGCCAACCCTGAATAAAGCTGTGTATACAGAATGATACATCTTCACTCTATAATTTTGATCTTTTTGAAGAGAATTGTATTTGCTCTCATATTGTAGTAAACTAAAATCAAACAAACAGCACAGAGGTTGTTACTATGTGTAAATCTGCTTTTTGTCCATGTTTCAATTTTGGAATCACACAACACATCATGTAACACTGTCACTTTATGTTGTCATTGATATTTTCTGTGACTTTCTAAAACCTTGTTGTTTGTTTTTTTCTATAGACAAAGATATCAAACAACCCCTCAAAGACGACCTGAAGAGCAGAATCCTCAGTGAGCATAAAAACAAACTGAGTGGACAAGAATCTGACACTGAACTCTATGAGATTGATGCATCTGAAAAAAAAAAAGAAGATAGAGTATCTTCATGGAACAACTTGTTCCCTGATGCAGAGAAAAAGGCTGTTCGAACCGTGCTAATGAAGGGAGTCCCTGGTGTTGGTAAGACACACCAAACAATAAGGCACATGGTGGACTGGGCTGAGGGGAAATCCAACAAACACATCCACTTCATTGTGTCATTACATTTTCGAGAACTAAAATCTAAGAGACATGAAGTTCAAAGCATGAAAGATCTACTTCAGTGTATTTTAAATCCAAAGAAACTCCCTGGAGTTTGTGATTATGACAAGTGCAAAATACTTTATGTCCTCGATGGTTTGGAGCAATGTGAACTTCCTCTGAGTTTTAAAGAGAACAAGAACCTGACTGATGTGGAAGAGCCGGCCTCCATTGATGTGCTGCTAACAAGTCTGATGAAGGGGACTTTACTTCCCTCTGCTCTGATCTGGATCATCACTCAACCCTCAGGAGCTGAGAAGATTCCTCCTGAACACATCCAGAAAGTGACAGAATGTCGAGGTAGGAAACTACAAGAGAAACACTTGAGAACAAACATCCATGCCACTGATCAGTGTCCTCATTCATTCTTGGGAAATTTAAATTTAATAAGTTGTGACGTAAGATCTCCACATATGCTTCAAACGCAGCATTATTCACTCACAAACTGAGCTTTGAAGAATTTCAGGCTGTAAAAAAAAAAGACAGCATGACAAGTCCCCAAAAGTAAAGCCTTAACGTGGAGCAGATTCTGACTCCTAAAATGTGGACTTTGCATTATGAATGTACCTGTTGCAGGAGTTTATCAGCTTTCTTTTTGAACCACAAAGAGACTTGAGGGTCTTTATAGACAGTGAGTAGTTTTAACAAAAGCGGAATATTAGAAATACTAGTTATCACTTCTAGTCTTAGAATGAGATAGTGAGTAAATATCTCCTTTGTGGTAAGGAATGTTAATATTTGTTATATCTATCAGTGCTGAACTTGATTTTTTTTTTGTTCAGAGACTTCAGAGCGATGGAAGAAACTGATATCAACCCTCAAGAAAATACTCAAAGAAACCATTAAAGATGGAGATTTTAATCATTCCAACCAGATGAGCACAGAACACATCATGAGGGAAGAGAAAAACAAAAGTTCTCCAACAGCAGTGGTTCAAGTACATGCAGTGTCTGAAATCTTCAAAGAGAAAAGTGGAAACAAGATAAGGAATGTGCTGACAACCTGCGTGGCTGATGTTGGAAAGTCTTTCCATGTGGACAGATTCATAAAAGAGTGGGCTGCTGAAAATACATTTTTCTCTCGGGGTTTAAATACACTGATGTCTTTTTGGGGGGCAGGCAATGGTGAGGATGAAGTTGTTTTTCCTCTCAACCTCTCTGAGCTTAAATCAAGAAGACAGGAAAAAGTCAGTCTTTTGGGATTAATCAATCATTACTTCCAGGAAACAACACAAATAATAATCTCTGACTATGAAAAGCTCAGAGTTCTGTTTGTCCTGGATGGACTGGATCATTTTGAACCTGCTCTCAACTTTGATGATGAGGAGAAAGTGACAGATGTCAGAGAGTCAGCTTCAGTGAGTGTGTTACTAACAAACCTCATCAGGGGAAACCTGCTTCCTTCTGCCCGGGTCTGGATTACCTCAAGACCATCAGCTGCTGATCAACTGCCTGATGACTGTGTGGACAGAAGGACAGAAATCAGATGTAAGTGTACACACTCAAATGAAGGCTGACAGAGAAAGCTGTCCTAATAAATAATAAATAAGATGTAAGCTGAACAACTTTATGAAAAATATACAACAGTTAAATTTTTTTGTCACCTGTTTAGGCCCAGTCACATTACTAATTGATCTAAATGATCATCAGTTTGAGCACTTTATCAGCGCTCTGTCATCCCACCTGCTGTTATCAGGGTCGGGCAGAGTGACGTGTAGTGTGAGTGGTCGAGCGACAGAGAGAGAGGGAGCAGTGAATATAAGTGGAGAAGAGCAGGGGTTTGGATGATCTGACAGTTTGCCGATAGTTAATATCACACAAGGTGCTTTATTTAACACTTTCAGGGTCAGAGGCAGCAGCTTCCAGATCTGTGCTTTGCTCAGTTTTGTTTTCAGTCAGAACCAGCTCTCTGTTTGTTTTTGAGGTCAAAGTTTGGATTTTTTGATTGCCCATTTAATTATTTCACCTCCCTCTTCATTCAGAGTCTGAATGTATCTATCTCAAGAGAGATTCAATGAAATATGATCTTCTCTCATACTAATCCTGAGGATCAGCTTGAGATGATCTCTTTTTCAAAGATTTTATTTTTTTTCTTTTAATGTTCTTTAATGTTTTTCCTCCAAAGAGAACAGTAAGATGAAGAAGAGTAACAATGAAAATTTAAAAATAGAAAAAACAAAAAAATACAAGCAAATTTAGGGAAGAAAAAAGAATGAAAACTTCTCCCTAAAACTACCAACAACTAGCCTTTACAAAACAAAACTCGAACATGATTGACCCTACGAACAAGAATTACCAAAACAAGGAACTTATTTTAAGTCCTGTCAATAAAACTTCCTTCAAATTTCTGTTTCAAAAAGCCAATGTGAATAGTTACAATGTCCTCTGATATATTTTATAAAGCTCAACCTATACGGGATTTTTGGGGCCGATATATCTGCTGATACATAAAATAAGAACATTGATACACTCAGGATATATACTGTACATGAACACAAATTGTTATAATACACAAAATGTGATTTTGGGTAAGACACAGCGAGGTTAAAACACAGTGTTATAGTCTTTTATTAGAAAAGGGTGGACGTGTGCATTGACAGGAGCATTAATCTCTGTTTATTTAGCAAAAAAGCATCTAACATGACATTAGACATGAGCCATATTATAGTCTTATATTAAGTATTGGTGGACGTGTGAATTAACAGTCACATTTATCATTGGTAGAGTGCAGCATGCAGCCTGACACAGACACACAGGAGCAGGAACCACACGATCTCCACACAAAAAAAAATAAGTTAACATATCCGCTACATAATGGCTGATGTCAATTAATCGGTGACACGCAAAAATCTGCCCCACTGATTAATTGGTCAGGCTCTAATATTTAAGCATTGACTGGTCAACTAAAAGAGAAGAGGTGCTTAAAACACAAACATCAAATAACAAAATTCTGGATGCTGTGGATTGTATTTTGTAATTGAGACTATGATCATTTAATAATTTCTACATGAACAATTTTTGCAGATAAGCCTGATCTTGAAAGTCAGTGGGCGGTCAAAGAACAGCTCACGGGACAGTTTACCCACGTGGCCATGGGGGTGGACATGCAGAAAACCTCGACTCTTCTGAACGACATCTACACAGATCTGTACATCATAGAGGGGGAAAGAGGAGAGGTGGAGACTCAGCATGAAGTCAAACAGATCGAAGGAGCTAAATTTAAACCACAAGAAACAGCCATAAAATATCACGCCATCTTCAAACCTCCATCAGGAAATCAGAAAACCATCAGATCTGTGCTAACGACAGGAATAGCAGGCATTGGAAAGTCTTTCACCACCATGAAGTACATGCTGGACTGGGCTGAGGAAAAGTCCCACAAGGACATTTTCTTCATGTTTCCACTCTCTTTCAGGGAGCTGAATTTGAGAAAAGAGGAAACGCACAGTTTGGAGGGACTTATCCACAGTTTCTTTCCAGGAATGAAGAAGTCTGAAATAACAGACTATGACAAGTACAGAATCCTGATTGTCCTGGATGGTTTTGATGAATGTCGCCTTGATCTCGACTTCAATGAAAGCGACAGATTAACTGATGTGAGGGAGGAAACCTCAGTGAAGGTTCTGCTGACAAACCTCATCCAAGGCAATCTGCTTTCCAAAGCTCAAATCTGGATCACCTCCAGACCTGCAGCATCCAACATCCTCCCTGCTGATAAAGTGGACCGGGTCACTGAGGTGAGAGGATTCAACGAGGAGCAGAAAGAAGAATACTTCAAGAAGAGATTTGAGGATCAAGGTTTGGCTCAGACAATCTTTTCACATGTGAAGAAATTAAGGACTCTTTATATCATGTGTCACGTCCCCGTCTTCTGCTGGCTCACATCAAAAGTTCTGGAGGACTTTGTGGAAAGAAAAGAAGAAGGTAAGATGCCCAGCACTCTGACTGACATGTACGTACACTTCCTGTTGTTACAATGTCGACAGGCCAATGCAAAGTATGGCACAGGTGAGAGAAGTGAGAAGAGTGAAGATCCTGAGACTGACTCATGTTGGAACCAAAGAAACAGGGACACAGTTGTTACTCTGGGGAAGTTGGCTTTTGAAGGGCTGAAGAAGGGAGATCTGGTCTTCACTGAAGAAACCTTGACAGAGAGTGGAGTTGACATTGAAAAGGCCGCCGTCTTTTCAGGAATATTCACTCAGATTAAACGAGAAGGTCCTGGGCTACACCAACAGAAACTGTTCCGCTTTGTTCATCTGAGTATTCAAGAGTTCATGGCATCTTTTCATGTGTTTCACACCTTCAATGACAGAAGGGAAAATCTTCTTACTGAACCCCCTTCAACAATCCCAGACCTGCCTGCTTCAGACTTCTACAAGACAGCAGTGGACAAGGCGCTAGGGAGCAAAAATGGAGACTGGGATCTGTTTCTCCGCTTCCTGCTCGGCCTGTCTCTGGAGACAAATCAGGCTCTGCTGCAAGAGCTGCTGAAGGAGACCCAAGATAACAAAGAGACCAATGAGGCAACGATTGGATACATCAAAGAAAAGATCAAAGAAGAAACCAGCAAAGCTGACCAAAACTTCAATCTTTTCCACTGTCTGAATGAGCTGAATGACCAAACCCTTGTGGATGAAGTCAAAAAGTATCTGCGCTCAGGAACAGCCACATTTGAAGACTTCTCCACTTCTCAGTGGTCAGCTCTGACCTTTGTGCTGCTGACTTCAGGTGAAAACCTTGATGAGTTTGAGCTGAAAACGTACAGGAAATCAGAGACAGTACTTCTGGGAATGATGCCAGTGGTCAAAGTCGCCAAAACTGCTCTGTAAGTATTTTGTAAATCTCCGTAATAGAAAAGCTCCAAATGAACTGGTGACTTTTCCACTGTGGCTGTTTTTGGTAGAGTTCCTGATCACTAATATTTCCACAGGCTGAGTTGGTGTAACCTCACTGAAGAGTCGTGCAGCGGTCTCACATCCTCAGTCCTCAGCTCTGCATCTTGTAACCTCACTAAGCTGGACCTGAGTCATAATGACCTGCTGGATGCAGGTGTGAAGCCTCTGGCTGAAGGTCTGGAGAGTTTACACTGTAAACTGGAGGTTCTCAAGTAAGTGTGCATCACTTTTACTGCACAACAACAAGGTTCAGGAATTTCATATTAGGTCATTCCCAACTGCAAAAACACTATATTTGATTGGCTTTATTGCTTGTGCACACATTCCATGCCTATGCAGATAGTCACAGACAGAGTAATGCACTACATCACCAATAGAATACTCAAAGGCAGGTCTTGGAAAGAATTAAATCTGAAAAGCAGGATAAGCACAATAACTTTGGGAAAGGCTGAAAAATCCTGATAAAGAGACAGCAACACAAAACAGTTTTTTTTTTTTTCTTAAGCTGAGCCCAATGAATGGACTTGATGATTATACTCCTGTTGTCCACAGATTGTCAGGCTGTCAGGTGACAGAAAAAGGCTGCTCATTCCTGGCCTCAGCTCTTCGGTTCAACGGGGCCTCCTCCCTGAAAGAGCTGGATCTAAGTTACAACCATCCAGGAGCCAACGGGGCAGAGATGCTCTCTGCTATAGTGGAGGATCCAAACATGAGCCTGGAGACACTCTGGTAGGTGGAGAAGTCATGATGTGTGTGTGTGTAAGTTTTATTTTCAACAGGACAGGCTGTCCTAATGGAACTATGTCCACAAATCTGCAAAGTTAGCACTAGTGCTTGGTCAGAAACCATTCTCCTTGCTTCCCAAACATTCACAAGATGTTAAAACACAAGGTAATGCAACAAAAATGATAATTCAGGCCTATCCTTAATTTTTTTTAGGTGCAGCAGGCATTAAGTTTAGAATGGCCATTTAAGTTACATCACATTCCAAAATTTTTCAGTTCCAACCTTTGATATATTGTTTCTTCACTGTTTTCTATAAATATGGACTTGAATTTTTTGTATCATCAAATTAAGTTGGAGTTGTATCAAAAAATTGTTGAGACTTTCCTCTTTGGCATTAAAAACCTGATTTAATTTCTTCCCTTTTATACAGTTTGGACCACTGTGGAGAGCATCGTTTAAAGCCAGGGATAAAGAAATGTAAGTCTTTCTAATGGTTGTCTATCTCTTCACAGTGTCAGGCCTGATGAAGTTTTGAATTAATCCAAGTCTGATAAAGTGGGCTTTGAATTTTCCTTCACGATTGAGGACCAGTCACCTAAAGCTCTGAACACACTCACTAAATAATTTGTCTTGTAATTCTCCCTCAGATGATGGAGATCTGAAGCTTGATGAAAATACAGCAAGTAGGAGGCTTGCTCTGTCTGATGATAAGAAGACAGTCAGAACTGTACGCAGAGTGGAGGAGAAGGTGCAACGAGAAGAAAGCAACGAGCGCTTCAAGAGGTCCCAAGTGTCCTGTGAGGAGGGTCAGACAGGTCTGTGTTATTGGGAGGTGGAGTGGAAAGGGTCTGTTGGTATTGCAGTGGGCTACAGAGGAGTGGGTCGAAAATGGGACAGCAAGAGCGGCTTAGGCAGCAATGACATGTCCTGGAGTCTGCTCTGCTCCAAGGAGCGAAATGGCATGTATGGATACACCGCGATACATGGGAAGATGTCCAAGTGTTTAACAGCCCCATTTTCCCAAAAGATAGCGGTGTTTTTGGATTGGGAAGCTGGTACTCTTTCTTATTACTGTGACCAATCAGGGGAGCTAAGCCTCATCCACACCTTCAAAACTCAGTTCACAGAACCAGTCTATCCAAGCTTCTGGTTTAGGAATGGCTGTGTTACTCTCTGTGAGATAGACAAAACTCCTCTACGATGGAGTGAAGTCAAGGCTCAAACATCTACAGCTGAAAAAAAAGGGAAAGCTGCTGGTGGAGCTGCAGGTTTTGTGACTTTTGCTATGCCCACTGAAAGGAGAGGAAAAAGAGAGGGTCAAAGACACAAAACCTGTAGCCCCTCAAGCAGCTACGCTCTCTAAAAAAGGAGGAAAAGAGAGGGTCAAAGACACAAAACATGTAGCCCCTCAAGCAGCTACTCTCTCTAAAAAGAGAGAAAAAGAGAGAGCCAAAGACACAAAACCTGTAGCCCCTCAAGCAGCTACACTCTCTAAAAAGAGAGAAAAAGAGAGGGTCAAAGACACAAAACATTTAGCCCCTCAAGCAGCTACTCTCTCTAAAAAGAGAGAAAAGGAGAGAGCCAAAGACACAAAACCTGTTGCCCCTCCACCAGCTACACTCTCTAAAAAGAGAGAAAAAGAGAGAGCCAAAGACACAAAACATGTAGCCCCTCAAGCAGCTGCACTCTCTAAAAAGAGAGAAAAAGAGAGGGNCTAAAAAGAGAGAAAAAGAGAGAGCCAAAGACACAAAACCTGTAGCCCCTCAAGCAGCTACACTCTCTAAAAAGAGAGAAAAAGAGAGGGTCAAAGACACAAAACATTTAGCCCCTCAAGCAGCTACTCTCTCTAAAAGGAGAGGAAAAGAGAGAGCCAAAGACACAAAACCTGTAGCCCCTCAAGCAGCTACGCTCTCTAAAAAGCTAAAAAGAGAGAAAAAGAGAGAGCCAAAGACACAAAACCTGTAGTCCCTCCAGCATCTATGCCCTCTGAAAGTAAGTAAATCTTTCTTGGGCTCAAATGGGATTTTGTTGTATCCCAGGCAACAAACAGCACAGCTTCATTTACTCTCTGCTTCTGTTGCAATACTTTGGCTCTCCAGCACAGAGACGTCTCCTGTTTTTTTTTCTGTTTTTTGGTCTGATCTTAACTCAAATGACAAGAACGAGTAAACAGTGTCTGCTTAAACTAATACCACCCAAACAATTGCATGTTGTCATTTTTTAATTGGCCCTAAGATGTAAACATTCACAAGACAGGGGGGGATAAGTAAGCACACCCTTGGATTCAGTAGCTGGTTGACTCTCCTTTGGCAGCTGTAACTTCAACTAAATGTTTCCTGTAGCTGCAGATTTGGTGCGCACAACGATCAGGATGAATCTTGCACCATTCCTCTTCACAAAACTGCTGCAGTTCTGCAAGATTCTTGGGATGTCTGGTGTGAACAGCTTTCTTGAGGTCATGCCATAGCATTCCAATTGGGTTGAGGTCAGGACTTTGACTGGGCCATTCCAGAACATTTATTTTATTCTTCTGAAACCATTCAAGAGTTGATTTGCTTCTGTGCTTGGGGTCGTTGTCCTGTTGCAGCACCCATCCTCTTCTGAGCTTCAACTGTTGGACGGTTTGTCTCAGGTTTTTCTGCAAAATATCTTGGTAAACTTGTGAGTTAATTTTTCCATTGACGATGGCGAGCTGTCCAGGCCCTGAGGCAGCACAGAACCCCCGCACCATGATGCTCCCCCCACCATACTTAACAGTGGGAATAAGGTTTTGATGATGGTGTGCTGTTCCATTTTTCCTCCACACATGACGTTGTGTGTTCCCACCAAACAATTCAATTTTGGTTTCATCACTCCACAGAATATTTTCCCAGTTGCACTGTGAAGCATCTAAATGCTTTTTTGCAAACTTCAAACGTGCAGCAATGTTCTTTCCAGACAGCAACGGCTTCCTGCGTGGTGTTCTCCCATGAAACCTATTTTTGTTTAATGTTTTACGTATTGTAGATGTGTCAACAGAGATGTTGGCATGTTCCAGTGATTTCTGTAAGTCTTTCGCTGACACTCTAGGCTTCTTCTTTACCTCATTGAGGATTCTGCGCTGTGCCCTTGGAGTCGTCTTTACAGGGCGACCACTCCTTGGAAGAGAAGCGACAGTGCCGAACTGTCTCCATTTGCAGACAGTTTTTCTCACCGTGGATTTGTGATCATCAAGACTTTTAGGGATAGTTTTTTAACCTTTTCCAGCTTTACACAAATCAACAATTCTTGATCTTAGGCCTTCGGAGAGTTCTTTTGAGCGAGGCATGGTGCACGTCAGACAATGCCCCTCATCAAGAGACAACTCTTAACTGGTGTGTGTTTTCAAGTGGGCAGGGCAGCTTTAAGCCACACCTCAGTAACTGAACATCAGGTTGGCTCACACCTGACTCATAAATTTGACTAACTAGCTCTTGAAGGACTCTTACCCAGGGGGGTGTACTTACTTATTCCTCCCTGTCTTGTGAATGTTAACATCTAATGGCCAATAAAAATACGATAACATGTAATTGTTTGGGTGGCATTAGTTTAAGCAGACACAGTTTACTCGTTCTTGTGATTTGAGTTAAGATCAGACCACATTTTAGGATCAATTTAGGCAGAAATGTACAAAATTACAAAGGGTGCACTTACTTTTTCCTCCCACTGTATATATTGAGCGCCTGAAACTGTGAATATGAAGTTCTGTCTTATTTTATCAAAGACCTTTGTTTTTTAACAGATGTTATTTGTTACGTTTGCAAAATAAAGTGATTTGACTCAAGGTGTCAATGCAGAAAAAAATCATCATCATCATCCAAAGAACTCTCCACTGCAAATATTATCCACCTATATAGAATACATTAAGAAGACAAATAACTTGAGTGGTAAGAGCTGTGATATAGTTTACACAAAAAGTTTTGTACTGAGGTCTAATCCTGTTATGTGACACTCATTATCACTCATTTTTACCATATTAGAGGCACTGTGAGGACATTCTTGAAGTAGTTACTGTTTTTTATATTTACATCAGACAAAGTATCATTAAGCACACACATCCAGATTCCTAAAGATTAGTTACACACAGAATGTCCCTCTTTTGCATGCTGGTATATGTGTGTACAAGGTTTTGTGCATGTGTGTGAGCCTCTGAAAGTAGGCGGTAATGAATTACACCCGTGAAAACAGACTTGAATGAAAACCTGAGTGAATAAAAAGGGTAAAGGAGAGGAAACGTTCAGGACAATGTAGCAACCAGCAAATGTAAAAAGCCTCTTTGCACAATCTGCCTCATTGTCTCTGAAACTCTAATTCCTGACCAACTCTTTGAAAAAGCGGGGGAACTCTTAACTGAACATTTAGTTCCGGGGTCCACATCAGCGAACTTGAATACATCGGAGCAGTGGATGGATTCAGGATCTTTCAGGTTTCAGCCTCTTTCCTCTGAACCATTGATCTGCTGATGCTAATTGACAACACATTGAAGCGCCTCTTGTGCTTTCTGCCTCCCTGCATCTTGTTTGATCTCTGAGCTGTCTGCAAGCATGGAGCTGAATGAATAAGTCCTGGTGAGGGTTTGATGGATAAAAACAATGGACTCTGTGTTTTTGTGAGTGTCACCTTTTCTTTCCTTCTCCCTTCAGTAGTAAGTCAAACATGTTTCAGTGTTTAAAGTGGTTTGTTAGGACGTTTTAATGGTGTATCTTTTTTAACTTCACAAATGTCCCTCTGTACTAAAGCATACTTTCAAGACAGGCTTTTTACACTTTATTCCACAACACAGACAACCTGCACTCGTCCGTGGGTGATAAAGTCTTATTCACAATGCACACGACTGGTGCACTGCCCCCTGTGAGTGAAATCACTGAAGTGACGGTCAGACTTGTCCATCTTAACCCTAAAACACCATCACTTAAAATAATTACACCATCACTGTCATTGGGTGTATTTTACCCTGTATGAAATACCCAATAAAAAATACTTCTCATCAAAACATATTGAGGAACAACACTACATGTGAGACCCAATTAGCTGACCCAAAGGTACACTGCAAAAACGGGAATCCAAGCAAGTCATTCTGTCTTATTTGTAATAAAAATTGTCTTATTGTTCTTAATTTGAGCCACATTTATGAGACAAGGTCATAAAAATGTCTTATATCAAGTTTTTTTTTAAGACAAAATGAGGTGTAAATTGCTTGTAACAAGTAAAAAAAATCTGCCAATGGGATAAGACGAATTCGCCCGGGAAGTTTCTTGAAATTAGAAAGATGTCTTAAAACAAGAATCTTTTATCTTATCCCACTGGCAGATTTTTTTTTACTTGTTACAAGCAATTGATGCCTCATTTTTGTCTTTAAAAAACTTGAAATGAGACATTTTTACGACCTTGTCTAGTAAATGTGGCTCTAATCAAGAATAGTAAGACAAATTTTACTAAAAAAAAACATAATGACTTGCTTAGATATCAGTTTTTGCAGTGTAAGGCTCTAAAATTAGTCAGAATCAGGGAGTCATCAGTGAATCATTCCAGAATAACAAAGTATTTGAGATGAGGACTTTTTTCTTCACTTACTTGCACATGTGAGTCTTGTCCAGTGAAGGTTCTCAGAGAGAATTATCTATATTTATTCCCCATTAATTATGGTAAAAATATTTCACCCCTGTGGCAAATGGAGGAGAGATCAGGCAAGCCCAGGGTTTGTTTAAACAAAGAAACACCAGCCTTTATTTTTAAACTCCAGGAAAATGGGGAAGGGGAGAAAATACAACTTAACTTACTCCCAGCTAGGGGTAGACTATTAGGTGCAACAGGTATGCTCCTGAGGAGAAGGGGAGAAGGGATTGGTTAGAGAGTCACAGTTTTTCCCTTTCCTTCTTCTCCTTTTCTTTTCACATACACCCTCCAGTCTCTAATCACTGATCCCCCTCAGCTGGGCTCTCTCCAGCCTCGGGTGGCTCTGCAGGCCAGGTACCTCTGATTTACTACCCTGCCCAGCTCATGTTGGCTCCGCCCTTCTCTCTGGCGGCCTCTGCTGGTCGCCAGGCAACAGTGGTGGGGAGAGACGCTACAACCCTTAAACACTATGGTGCCTGCTAAAAAAAGACCCCCAGAAGGACAGGAGCAGAGAAACACGGGACCTATGATGGCATCCGTGAGCAGTCTGAAGCTACCCTGGCACCCATGACACCCAGAAAACACAACATCAAAAAAATCGTGTGAATATGCAGCTCTGGAAAAAATTAAGAGACCACTGCAAATTTTTCAGAAATCAGCATCTCTACATATATGACAGTTATTCCATTGCAGAGTCTTAGCTGGGCAGATAACTGTAATAATCGTTCACTTGCGGATAAAAGCACCAAAATTGGCACACATACTCCTTAGATGTTGCTCTTTTGAGAAAACCATCTGGCCAAATGAAAATTCAAGATGGCGGCAATTTTTCAAGATGGCCACCATTGAAAATACAGTAATATTGCATTCCGCAATAAAATCCCATAAACTTGTCCTATTTGAATGGTCTTGGTGTCAAATTATACATTTTTCACTATGTAGAATCCACATTTGGACCCATGGACTTACTCAGTGGCTTCCTTGTACCATATTTTAGTCCCGGAATTCTAATATTCTGCTAAATATGAGGTTTACATTATGTGCGACTTGAGTATAATGGTTGGTAGTCTGTCTTAGTGTTGTTCGAGGTTTAGTGTGTGTGTGTGGGGTGGGGGGTGCAGTGAGGGGGTGTGTCCTCACTCCACACACCTATATCAGTTCCAAAATCCTAATATTCAGCTAAATTTGATGTTCATGCTATGTCTAACTCACCTAAAATGCATGGTATCACATGGGATCACTCTTTGTCTGGTCTCTACCCTTCGAGCTGTTCGGCATGGGTGACCCTGCCAGGAGTACGATACTCTAGCCGGCAAAGCTCTAGGGGTCATGGAGACACACAAACTGCCCACCATGATAAAGTGATGATCCCTCCGAGGCAGGGTTGTTGGGTTTTTTTCCTTTTTTTTTTTTTTTGTTACATGTTGGGCTGTTTGGATGAGTAGGCCTATACTACAGCGCTTTTAAACCTCACACATGCAGCTGCACGGTGCCGTGCAGGTCAGACCAAAGCAGTAGCATTTGCATCAACCGCAGCATTCCAACTTGCATCCACACTTGGTCAGCTGCTGGCAACTCTCTGCAATTGGTGGGAGCTCTGTCCAAACAATGTGCCACAGATCTCCTTTCTTAATCCAGCCCCAATTAGCAGGAGTCTGCGTTTCTGGTTGATATACTGTTGACTGACTCCAGATGCAGCCTGCTTGGTAGGATGCACACATGACATGTTGCTTCAGTGCTGATCAGGTTGGAGGAATGGCTTTGTATGGCCTCTGCTTCCAAGCAAACATGTCCAACCTCGCATCATTGACACCTTCAGCTGTGCTGGATCTGTCGTACATCATGACCACAAACTTCTCCAGGGTTTTCAGGTCTTCATCGTCCAGTACAGGTGGGTAATGGCTGAGTTTGCTGAAGACACTGGAAGCCTCATCACAAACATTCCAGGTTTGCCAAGCAGACTTTTTCCCTTTGCCATGGGATGCTAAAACAATATCACAGCCTGTGAATGCATGGAAGAAGAGCATCCCTTTGCTCTTTTCTGCAAGAGTACAACAGAGGTCATGAACAGGGATCCACTTCAGGTTCTGTCTTTGGCCAAAGGCAACCCACAACTGCTGCAGACCGAGCTCCTGAAGTGCCTCCAGAACACTGACTGCAATGACGACAACATCTGTGTCGTTGGCTTTGACCATGATGACCTTGCTGCCTGCTTCTGTGGCATGCCTGGCATGCACAAAGATCCANAGCAGTGGACAAGGCGCTAGGGAGCAAAAATGGAGACTGGGATCTGTTTCTCCGCTTCCTGCTCGGCCTGTCTCTGGAGACAAATCAGGCTCTGCTGCAAGAGCTGCTGAAGGAGACCCAAGATAACAAAGAGACCAATGAGGCAACGATTGGATACATCAAAGAAAAGATCAAAGAAGAAACCAGCAAAGCTGACCAAAACTTCAATCTTTTCCACTGTCTGAATGAGCTGAATGACCAAACCCTTGTGGATGAAGTCAAAAAGTATCTGGGCTCAGAAATAGTCCCGTTTGAAGACTTCTCCACTTCTCAGTGGTCAGCTCTGACCTTTGTTGTGCTGACCTCGAGTGAAAACCTTGATGAGTTTGAACTGAAAAAGTACAGGAAATCAGAGACAGTACTTCTGGGAATGATGCCAGTGGTCCAAGTTGCAAAAGCTGCTCTGTAAGTATTTTGTAAATCTCCGTAATAGAAAAGCTCCAAATGAACTGGTGACTTTTCCACTGTGGCTGTTTTTGGTAGAGTTCCTGATCACTAATATTTCCACAGGCTGAGTTGGTGTAACCTCACTGCAGAGTCGTGCAGCGGTCTCACATCCTCAGTCCTCAGCTCTGCATCTTGTAACCTCACTAAGCTGGACCTGAGTCATAATGACCTGCTGGATGCAGGTGTGGAGCCTCTGGCTGAAGGTCTGAAGAATTTACACTGTAAACTGGAGGTTCTCAAGTAAGTGTGCATCACTTTTACTGCACAACAACAGGGTTCAGGGATTTCACATTAGGTCATTCCCAACTGCAAAAACACTATGTTTGATTGGCTTTATTGCTTGTGCACACATTCGATGCCTATGCAGATAGTCACAGACAGAGTAATGCACTACATCACCAATAGAATACTCAAAGGCAGGTCTTGGATAGAATTAAATCTGAAAAGCAGGATAAGCACAATAACTTTGGGAAAGGCTGAAAAATCCTGATAAAGAGACATCAACACAAAACAGTTTTTTTTTTTCTTAAGCTGAGCCCAATGAATGGACTTGATGATTATACTCCTGTTGTCCACAGATTGTCAGGCTGTCAGGTGACAGAAAAAGGCTGCTCATTCCTGGCCTCAGCTCTTCGGCTCAACGGGGCCTCCTCCCTGAAAGAGCTGGATCTAAGTTACAACCATCCAGGAGCCAATGGGGCAGAGATGCTCTCTGCTATAGTGGAGGATCCAAATATGAACATGAAGACACTCTGGTAGGTGGAGAAGTCATGATGTGTGTGTGTGTAAGTTTTATTTTCAACAGGACAGGCTGTCCTAATGGAACTATGTCCACAAATCTGCAAAGTTAGCACTAGTGCTTGGTCAGAAACTGTTCTCCTTGCTTCCCAAACATTCACAAGATGTTGTTAAAACACAAGGTAATGCAACAAAAATGATAATTCAGGCCTATCCTTAATTTTTTTTAGGTGCAGCAGGCATTAAGTTTAGAATGGCCATTTAAGTTTCATCACATTCCAAATTTTTTCAGTTCCAACCTTTGATATATTGTTTCTTCATTGTTTTCTATAAATATGGACTTGAATTTTTTGTATCATCAAATTAAGTTGGAGTTGTATCAAAAAATTGTTGAGACTTTCCTCTTTGGCATTAAAAACCTGATTTAATTTCTTCCCTTTTATACAGTTTGGACCACTGTGGAGAGCATCGTTTAAAGCCAGGGATAAAGAAATGTAAGTCTTTCTAATGGTTGTCTATCTCTTCACAGTGTCAGGCCTGATGAAGTTTTGAATTAATCCAAGTCTGACAAAGTGGGCTTTGAATTTTCCTTCATGAGGACCAGTCACCTAAAGCTCTGAACACATTCAGTAAATAATTTGTCTTGTAATCCTCCCTCAGATGACGGAGATCTGAAGCTTGATGAAAATACAGCAAGTAGGAGGCTTGCTCTGTCTGATGATAAGAAGACAGTCAGAACTGTACGCAGAGTGGAGGAGAAGGTGCAACGAGAAGAAAGCGAGGAGCGCTTCAAGAGGTCCCAAGTGTCCTGTGAGGAGGGTCAGACAGGTCTGTGTTATTGGGAGGTGGAGTGGAAAGGGACTGTTGGTATTGCAGTGGGCTACAGAGGAGTGGGTCGAAAATGGGACAGCAAGAGCGGCTTAGGCAGCAATGACATGTCCTGGAGTCTGCTCTGCTCCAAGGAGCGAAATGGCATGTATGGATACACCGCAATACATGGGAAGATGTCCAAGTGTTTAACAGCCCCATTTTCCCAAAAGATAGCGGTGTTTTTGGATTGGGAAGCTGGTACTCTTTCTTATTACTGTGACCAATCAGGGGAGCTAAGCCTCATCCACACCTTCAAAACTAAGTTCACAGAACCAGTCTATCCAAGCTTCTGGTTTAGGAATGGCTCTGTTACTCTCTGTGAGATAGACAAAACTCCTCTACGATGGAGTGAAGTCAAGGCTCAAACATCTACAGCTGAAAAAAAAGGGAAAGCTGCTGGTGGAGCTGCAGGTTTTGTGACTTTTGCTATGCCCACTGAAAGGAGAGGAAAAAGAGAGGGTCAAAGACACAAAACCTGTAGCCCCTCAAGCAGCTACGCTCTCTAAAAAGAGAGAAAAAGAGAGGGTCAAAGACACAAAACCTGTAGCCCCTCAAGCAGCTACGCTCTCTAAAAAGAGAGAAAAAGAGAGAGTCAAAGACACAAAACCTGTAGCCCCTCAAGCAGCTACGCTCTCTAAAAAGAGAGAAAAAGAGAGGGTCAAAGACACAAAACCTGGAGCCCCTCAAGCAGCTACACTCTCTAAAAAGCTAAAAAGAGAGAAAAAGAGAGAGCCAAAGACACAAAACCTGTAGCCCCTCAAGCAGCTACACTCTCTAAAAAGAGAGAAAAGGAGAGAGCCAAAGACACAAAACCTGTTGCCCCTCCACCAGCTACACTCTCTAAAAAGCTAAAAAGAGAGAAAAAGAGAGAGCCAAAGACACAAAACCTGTTGCCCCTCCACCAGCTACACTCTCTAAAAAGAGAGAAAAAGAGAGAGCCAAAGACACAAAACCTGTAGCCCCTCAAGCAGCTACGCTCTCTAAAAAGCTAAAAAGAGAGAAAAAGAGAGAGCCAAAGACACAAAACCTGTAGTCCCTCCAGCATCTATGCCCTCTGAAAGTAAGTAAATCTTTCTTGGGCTCAAATGGGATTTTATTGTATCCCAGGCAACAAACAGCACAGCTTCATTCACTCTCTGCTTCTGTTGCAATACTTTGGCTCTCCAGCACAGAGACGTCTCCTGTTTTTTTTTCTGTTTTTTGGTCTGATCTTAACTCAAATGACAAGAACGAGTAAACAGTGTCTGCTTAAACTAATACCACCCAAACAATTGCATGTTGTCATTTTTTAATTGGCCCTAAGATGTAAACATTCACAAGACAGGGGGGGATAAGTAAGCACACCCTTGGATTCAGTAGCTGGTGGACCCTCCTTTGGCAGCTGTAACTTCAACTAAATGTTTCCTGTAGCTGCAGATTTGGTGCGCACAACGATCAGGATGAATCTTGCACCATTCCTCTTCACAAAACTGCTGCAGTTCTGCAAGATTCTTGGGATGTCTGGTGTGAACAGCTTTCTTGAGGTCATGCCATAGCATTTCAGTTGGGTTGAGGTCAGGACTTTGACTGGGCCTTTCCAGAACATTTATTTTATTCTTCTGAAACCATTCAAGAGTTGATTTGCTTCTGTGCTTGGGGTCGTTGTCCTGTTGCAGCACCCATCCTCTTCTGAGCTTCAACTGTTGGACGGTTTGTCTCAGGTTTTTCTGCAAAATATCTTGGTAAACTTGTGAGTTCATTTTTCCATTGACGATGGCGAGCTGTCCAGGCCCTGAGGCAGCACAGCACCCCTGCACCATGATGCTCCCCCCACCATGCTTAACAGTGGGAATAAGGTTTTGATGATGGAGTGCTGTTCCATTTTTCCTCCACACATGACGTTGTGTGTTCCCACCAAACAATTCAATTTTGGTTTCATCACTCCACAGAATATTTTCCCAGTTGCACTGTGAAGCATCTAAATGCTTTTTTGCAAACTTCAAACGTGCAGCAATGTTCTTTCCAGACAGCAACGGCTTCCTGCGTGGTGTTCTCCCATGAAACCTATTTTTGTTTAATGTTTTACGTATTGTAGATGTGTCAACAGAGATGTTGGCATGTTCCAGTGATTTCTGTAAGTCTTTCGCTGACACTCTAGGCTTCTTCTTTACCTCATTGAGGATTCTGCGCTGTGCCCTTGGAGTCGTCTTTACAGGGCGACCACTCCTTGGAAGAGAAGCGACAGTGCCGAACTGTCTCCATTTGCAGACAGTTTTTCTCACCGTGGATTTGTGATCATCAAGACTTTTAGAGATGGTTTTGTAACCTTTTCCAGCTTTACACAAATCAACAATTCTTGATCTTAGGCCTTCGGAGAGTTCTTTTGAGCGAGGCATGGTGCACATCAGACAGTGCCCCTCATCAAGAGACAACTCTTAACTGGTGTGTGTTTTCCAGTGGGCAGGGCAGCTTTAAGCCACACCTCAGTAACTGAACATCAGGTTGGCTCACACCTGACTCATACATTTGACTAACTAGCTCTTGAAGGACTCTTACCCGGGGGGTGTACTTACTTATTCCTCCCTGTCTTGTGAATGTTAACATCTAATGGCCAATAAAAATACGATAACATGTAATTGTTTGGGTGGCATTAGTTTAAGCAGACACAGTTTACTCGTTCTTGTGATTTGAGTTAAGATCAGACCACATTTTAGGATCAATTTAGGCAGAAATGTACAAAATTAGAAAGGGTGCACTTACTTTTTCCTCCCACTGTATATATTGAGCACCTGAAACTGTGAATATGAAGGTCTGTCTTACTTTATCAAAGACCTTTGTTTTTTAACAGATGTTATTTGTTACGTTTGCAAAATAAAGTGATTTGACTCAAGGTGTCAATGCAGAAAAAATCATCATCATCATCCAAGGAACTCTCAACTGCAAATATTATCCACCTATATAGAATACATTAAAAAGACAAATAACTTGAGTGGTAAGAGCTGTGATATAGTTTACACAAAAAGTTTTGTACTGAGGTCTAATCCTGTTATGTGACACTCATTATCACTCATTTTTACCATATTAGAGGCACTGTGAGGACATTCTTGAAGTAGTTCTGTTTACATCAGACAAAGTATCATTAAGCACACACATCCAGATTCCTAAAGATTAGTTACACACAGAATGTCCCTCTTTTGCATGCTGGTATGTGTGTGTACAAGGTTTTGTGCATGTGTGTGAGCCTCTGAAAGTAGGCGGTAATGAATTACACCCGTGAAAACAGACTTGAATGAAAACCTGAGTGAATAAAAAGGGTAAAGGAGAGGAAACGTTCAGGACAATGTAGCAACCAGCAAATGTAAAAAGCCTCTTTGCACAATCTGCCTCATTGTCTCTGAAACTCTAATTCCTGACCGACTCTTTGAAAAAGCGGGGGAACTCTTAACTGAACATTTAGTTCCGGGGTTCACATCAGCGAACTTGAATACATCGGAGCAGTGGATGGATTCAGGATCTTTCAGGTTTCAGCCTCTTTCCTCTGAACCATTGATCTGCTGATGCTAATTGACAACACATTGAAGCGCCTCTTGTGCTTTCTGCCTCCCTGCATCTGGTTTGATCTTTGAGCTGTCTGCAAGCATGGAGCTGAATGAATAAGTCCTGGTGAGGGTTTGATGGATAAAAACAATGGACTGTGTTTTTGTGAGTGTCACCTTTTCTTTCCTTCTCCCTTCAGTAGTAAGTCAAACATGTTTCAGTGTTTAAAGTGGTTTGTTAGGACGTTTTAATGGTGTATCTTTTTTAATTTCACAAATGTCCCTCTGTACTAAAGCATACTTTCAAGGCAGGCTTTTTACACTTTATTCCACAACACAGACAACCTGCACTCTTCCGTGGGTGATAAAATCTTATTCACAATGCACACGACTGGTGCACTGCCCCCTGTGAGTGAAATCACTGAAGTGACGGTCAGACTTGTCCATCTTAACCCTAAATCACCATCACTTAAAAGAATTACACCATCACTGTCATTGGGTGTATTTTACCGTTTATGAAATACCCAATAAAAAATACTTCTCATCAAAACATATTGAGGAACAACACTACATGAGAGACCCAATTAGCTGACCCAAAGGTACACTGCAAAAACAGAATCCTAAGCAAGTCATTCCGTCTTATTTGTAATAAAAATTGTCTTATTGTTCTTAATTTGAGCCACATTTACCAGACCAGGTTATAAAAATGTCTTATATCAAGTTTTTTTTAAGACAAAATGAGGTGTAAATTGCTTGTAACAAGTAAAAAAATTTGCCAATGGGAAAAGACGGGAAGTTTCTTGAAATTAGAAAGATGTTTTAAAACAAGAATCTTTTATCTTATCCCACTGGCAGATTTTTTTTTCTTTTTACTTACAATTGATGCCTCATTTATGTCTTTAAAAAACTTGAAATGAGACATTTTTATGACCTTGTCTCGTAAATGTGGCTCAAATCAAGAATAGTAAGACAAATTTTACTAAAAATAAGACATAATAACTTGCTTAGATTTCAGTTTTTGCAGTGTAAGGCTCTAAAATTAGTCAGAATCAGGGAGTCATCAGTGAATCATTCCAGAATAACAAAGTATTTGAGATGAGGACTTTTTTCTTCACTTACTTGCACATGTGAGTCTTGTCCAGTGAAGGTTCTCAGAGAGAATTATCTATATTTATTCCCCATCATTTATGGTAAAAATATTTCCCCCCTGTGGCAAATGGAGGAGAGATCAGGCAAGCCCAGGGTTTGTTTAAACAAAGAAACACCAGCCTTTATTTTTAAACTCCAGGAAAATGGGAAGGGGAGAAAATACAACTTAACTTACTCCCAGCTAGGGGTAGACTATTAGGTGCAACAGGTATGCTCCTGAGGAGAAGGGGAGAAGGGATTGGTTAGAGAGTCACAGTTTTTCCCTTTCCTTCTTTCTCCTTTTCTTTTCACATACACCCTCCAGTCTCTAATCACTGATCCCCCTCAGCTGGGCTCTCTCCAGCCTCGGGTGGCTCTGCAGGCCAGGTACCTCTGATTTACTACCCTGCCCAGCTCATGTTGGCTCCGCCCTTCTCTCTGGCGGCCTCTGCTGGTCGCCAGGCAACAGTGGTGGGGAGAGACGCTACAACCCTTTAACACTATGGTACCTGCTAAAAAAAACCCCCAGAAGGACAGGAGCAGAGAAACACGGGACCTATGATGGCTTCCGTGAGCAGTCTGAAGCTACCCTGGCACCCATGGCACCCAGAAAACACAACATTATATAAATCGTGTGAATATGCAGCTCTGGAAAAAATTAAGAGACCACTGCACATTTTTCAGAAATCAGCATCTCTACATATATGACAGTTATTCCATTGCAGAGTCTGTTGAATTCCAACACAAGCACCTGTTTTTACCTAATAAGGTACTGATGAGGTCATCACCTGAACCAAATCTTATTTAATGAGGAAATTGCTGTGGTCATCACTCTCCTCTGTGGAAGACTGGTGGAGAAGCCAAGACGCATGAGAGATGTTGTTACAAATCAGGGTCATTCTACCAAAAATTGATTTATGAATACTTCCTAAGTTAAAACATTAGTAATGTGTTGTTTTAAATTGAATATGAACTTTTTTTTTTTTGGTTTTTTTTTTTTTGTGCATTATTTGAAGTCTGAAAACAGTGGGATTTTTTTTGGTATTTTGACCATTTTTCATTTTCTGCAAATAAATGCTCTAAATGACAATATTTGGAATTTGGGAGTAATGTCAGTAGATTTTAAGATAAAACAAAAATGTTCATTTTACTCAAAACAAATACCTATAAATAGCAAAATCAGAGAAACTGAAAAATTTGCAGTGGTCTCAATATTTTCCAGAGCTGTTGTTTAGTAGTAAATCATGTTCACACATTAGACTTTAAACTGAAAACAGCACACAGCTATGGATTCAGTTAAATCAATGTCTGGGATTAAAGGTTAGGGACTAAAGCATGTGAAGCTCCAAAAGGAGGAGCAGGGTGCAGCTAAAAATAATTTGAACTAGTTCATTATGTGGACCATGAACTCAATTCAAAACTTGAAATTACTATTACACATGAAATCGGTCATTTTACTCCATGTGAACTGAAATTGGAGCTTTTTCATTTTGAGTCTGAACTTGTTGATGACCCTATCATCATTACAGTTCCTTTAAACATTAGCACCGAGTGAATCCTGCATTCCTCTCTTCACCGTCCACACTATCTGGGCCCATGATGATACATAGCTTTAATAACTCTAGTTCTGCTTGAGGTTAAATGGGAATAAAGTGATGTATGTACGTGAGGTCAGGGTATTAAAGCTGCAAAGTCCGGACTGAAAATATGAAACCTATGTAGAAGCAATTGAAATTGTAGTTCCTTAGGCTTTTGTTTGGGGCTTGCTGCTTACAAATCAAACCAAAAAGCTTATTTTTACAGTAACATATTTGAAAGTTTACTAAAATTAACACATTTATTATCAGCACACACTGTAGAGGGGGCGAATTTTTTTTATAACTTGCTACTTTTCAAGTTATCAAACTTATGAGTTCAGGGTTTCCAGTTGAGCCCCCATCAACAACAGTCTGCAAAAGAGTGGGTCAGAAAAAATCAGGTGACATCACATCTTTGGCCTCCGTGTATCCACTGGTATGTATTTAAAGGTAGAGTATGCAGGATTTTCATAAAAATTACGTTTTTACAGGAATAATCCTGCTCAATTGTCGTCTCTGGGCCTCTGTATTTGTTTGATAGTGTCTGTTTTGTTATTGCTATGGTTGAGCTCAGGACGCTTCTGTGTGGAGAGCAGGAGTTTTTATGGGTGATGACCGGCCAATCACAGAGCGCCCAGTGTGCATGTGACTTTACCGTTTATGGTGTGTTTACGAAGCTGCGATTGTTAGTCATGCTATTAGCTATGGTTAGGGGCAGTGAGCATGCACTGCAGCTGTTGCTGAGCTGTGGAGGAGGAGACAACTTTGGATGCTGTTTGTAAACAGAGAAATGAAACCCATCGAAAATTTCTGCATACTTCATCTTTAAAGACAATAACAAGTAAAAATTAAAATGTTTGGGAACAAATACTTGAAAATATGAAAAACTGCCTAACCAATAAAAAATGTCAGGGACCCCCTACAGTACCACCAAAGACCCCCTTTGGGCCGCAGACCCCCTATTGAAGACCTCTGGTTTGTGGTATAACTGATACATAATACTGAGAGTAATTACAAGCACAGTGTTTCTTCTGATTAAACGAGGATTTTGTTGTGAGATATGGCTTTGATTTTTCTTTTTTGGCTGAATGCCCTCATTGTCAAGATTCAACCAAAAAACACTCAAAACATTTTAGTTTACATCTTGAGAGTTTAGAATATATCGCATTTTCAATTCTTTGTTCTACAACTGTTGGGATACTTGGCTTTCTTAATAATGTTTTTTTTTTCCAGCTGCACCTGCACATGTTCTCAGCAACCTCCTGTTTACCTCGTTGGTTTAACAGAAGTAGAAGATTGAAAGCTCTGCACCTCTGATGGAGTCACGCAGAGTTCTCTGCACAGCTGACGGTCCCTCTGTGAAAGACTCTGCTAAATATTTGAACTTTCATTCAGATCAGTGATTTGTGACTTTAGCTGTTTATTCTTGGTATCTTTTTACCCGTCTGCTTGGTTTCCTGACATGAACTCCATTCATCAGTGGGGTCAACTGAGCGAAGTGTGCTGGATTTACATCTGTTGGCACATATAGACTGTTTAAACACTTCAAAAGAAAGCAGAGCACACAGAGATTCAGTAAGCTAAAGTATACGCTGAAGTATTTGAAACATTTCCCTTCTACCATGTGGTGAATGAAAGAAAACCAGAGCTTTCAGCACCTTTCACTCTCACTTCTACATAGCTCTGCCCTGCAGCCTGCGCAGACAAAGCCAATTAGACTCTGATAGCAGCCTCGCACATATCATATGTTAGTGAAATGATTTGTGTGTGTGCGTGTTTATGTGCGTGTGTGTCCCAGCTGTCATTCAATCCGCCCATCCTCAGGTTGCCCTGCTCCCTGCATGTCCACTGCCTCTCACAGACCAATCACATTCCACATTCCTCCACCTTCCCAGGATCCCAGGGACCCAGGGTGCATGGCTGTAGGGCGTTACCATGGCGTCGGGGTGATGAGGTCACCCCCCTTTGGTTGTTCAGTGATGAGATTGGAGTTGATGGGGAAGGAAAGAGAAGAAGAGCGACACTCCCTTATTAAAGCATTAGTTTTCTTTTTGAGTATGTTTGCACAGACATACACACTCACACACACACACACACACACACACACACACGGGTGCACCAAGTGACCTAAACAGTGTTATGCATCACCTACCATAAAAATAGACACAAACTCTTAACTCTTAACTTTCCTCACTGCTTAACTCTAACCTCAAATATCCAACTTTCACATAGCCCCTTTAAGATGAGAGCATCCTTCCTTCCACTAAAGGTTTTAATCTATTCTTTTACAATTTGACATACAATAATGCGCTCACTAACACAAACACAAACATCTGAAGTGCGTCATTTGATATTTCTTTGCTTCTCCATTGCTACTTGAACCAGATGTAACCCCAGACCAGTCTGTAGGACTTTTACCAAGCTTCTGTTTCTACTTGGAGGAGCAAGAAAGGAAACCAGGAACCTGAGACCTAATGAGCGAGGATACCAGAGAGTCTCTTACTGACCAACCCCCCATTTTTTGGATATCCCCAATAGAAAGGACACTGATGGAACTAAACATCATCATACCACACCTTAAAAAAAAAAAAATAAAAAGAGTTATCTGGCTAGTATGAAGGAAGCACTTGAGCATTTGGCCTAGCTTCAAGACCAACCTGTGGCTAGGAAGTATAGATCAGAGACTATAATAAATGGGTGTTGTCTCTGTGACATCACCCGTCTGTTTCTGAAACTGAGTTTTGAAGCATAATGGCTATTGGATATTAGAAATGAGACAGATTTGGCGCAGATGGCCTTGTGGTTAAGGTCGAGCACCATGAGGTTCGCCCTCAAGCAGGTGGCCCTGGTTCGAATCCCACCTGCGGCCTGTTTCCCGCATGTCACTCCCCACTCTCTCCCCCTTTCCTACTCTTTCCACTGTCCTCTGTCCTATCAAATAAAGGCACAAAAAGCAAAAAAAAAAGTAAAAAAGAAATGGGACAGATGACAAGTCTCCACACCAAGTTATCGGGCGCCCGTCAGTCACATGAGCTGAGCCATGCCTCTGATTGGGCGAGCTTGAGATCTTCGTGTCTTTCAAACTGCTGAGTTAAAAACAAAATTTGGGGTTCAAGGATGAGTAAACTTTTATACATTCCAACTGGTGTTAGGTGTTATTTCTATATAACCAGCACCTGTTACTTGCCACAGCTGAGTTTAAACAAGCATCACCTGCTTGAAATTACATGATTTTTACCCCAAATTATTTTGTCCTTTTATGTTTTTTCTTTTTTTTTGTGTGTGTGTTTTTCCAGCGCACATCAGGAAATTAAACACATTCATACTAAAAACATTTGTAATTGCAACAATTTCCTGGAGAAATTGTGTATTTTGTGGAAAAGTTACAGGGGTGCCAGTACTTTCGTCCATGACTGTATTTTAATGATTTATAACATTTTTTTCTGTACGAATAAGGAGGCTTTACATGAAAAACCAAAAGAACTAAGCAAAATGTTTTCAATAGTTTATCCACGAAACACTGAGGGGACCAGTAAATCCCCATAGAGAAAAAAAGGGGGGGACTCTGCTCCACTAACACTTTTGGGTTCAGGTCAGAAAGGCACTCAAACAGAAAAAAATGCAGGATTTATTTTAGATTCTTCGACTGTCTTTTCTTAAAATTAAAATCTATTACTACATTACATGTTATTCCACTAAAAGCCTCAGATTTAGTATGGATTCAATTACCCTGTCAACACTAGGCTGGAGGATCCTCTTGTGTCTGTTTTATGAGCCACTTGATTTTTACAGTCATCACACACGTTTAAATATCTGCAAAGATATTTAATCTGATTGATTCATACTACGACAGCTACATCTGATCTCCTGTCTCCTTCACTCTCCTCTCTCCTTGTTCTTCAGTGTCTTCTTTTCTCTTTGAATTTTAGATGGACGTTATCACACAGCCAACATGTGTTTCCATGTATCTGCTCCTCATTTCATGTCAAGCACACGTTAAAAACATACAGCGTTGACCTTTTGTTTATGATCCCCCAGCGGCCTGTTTTTTGTCTCTCTCTGTGTCTTCAACACACCAGTACAGACACACACACACCTGCTGAGAGACAGAGGACAGAGAGGAGCAGTGAGGAGTGTTGAAGGATGTATATACAAAGGTTTCAGGGGAAATCCCACAAAGTCACTGTTTCTGACACACACACACACACACACACACCCACCCGATCCACCTGCACTTGCTTCTGAGATGAAAACTCTCAAAATGGTTGAAGTGAACTCAGTTGTTATTATTATTGTATCATCTGAAAGCGATTTTGAAGATTCATCGAAAACTAGATGGGCGGGCTCGCATTTCCTTCCAGCAAATGCAGGCTGTTGAAATGCTGAGCATCGCATTTCAACACTGATCTTTTCCTGCAGGGAAATGCTGATGCTCACCATTTCAACAAAATAATTCAATCATTCCAAACTTTGAACAATGACAAGAACCATATCCAAACATTTCTGACCATGAACAGTTTAAAGAGATTTAAAAGGTAGAGTGGAAACACTACCCCCACAAAGCGAAAACCTTTAACCCCGACTGCAGGGGCCAAATAAAATGTCTAAAAGCTAATTTAATGAGTTTATTTTGAGTTCCACTGTTTGTCATTTACGTTTTTCTAAAGATCTGCATGTATGTAAGTGTATATGGCAGGAGAATGCTTAAAGGTAAGGTCTGCAGGAATTATTGGTACTGTTGGTAAACACAACATCAAAACTGGGCTCCTTCTCCAAAGCCCAGTGCCAGCAACAGAGAGCGCCACCTGCCTCCAAACGTAGCTCATAGCCATAGCCGTAGCTACATGGACACACTCACCAGTCCAGCGAGCACCTGCAGCATCGTGTTTCTATGTGAGAGACTCAAGAGCCATACAATTGCTGCAGGTAAATGAGGTATCCTGCAAATATGGTCTCATTCTTTTCAGTTCTACGTCTGCTATCCAAACCGCTGGGGATAGCCTCTCCCACTTGCTATCATCAATACACAAAGCCACTTGGGTCAACCAAAACATCAACACACATAGAGGAGAAGGTCGAGGCAGACACAGACACTGACACACATGTATGGAAGCCAAGAGATGAAGATTGAGCAGAGTTATTCCCACAAAAGTTGACATTTAGTTGTTTCGCAAAACCCTGCAGACCCTGACTTTAATTCATCAATAGCCCTCTTCATATGTTTGTAAAAGTTGGACTACGCCTGCTGTTCCTGGATTCACATGCAAGTCATCTGTTTATAGAGTGAAGGCTAAAAGGTTAAGGAGAAGCAGAGTTCTAAGATACTGTGAGAAGTGCAGGTTAAAAAAGCATCAGTTCATTTATCAGGCAAACGTGTCACAAAGAAACTCTTACTACAGATTGTGATAACAAATATCAACCTCAGAGGGATTGAGCTTCGCAGACGAATCCTCACATGTGAGCAGCGCTGACATATACCCACAGATATTTTTTGTTATCATGTTCTCAGCTTGTTTGATTATCTTTGTACTGCCTGGACTTGCTTCATCCTGATATCTCTGACTTGTGAACAAGGTCTGTCGCTGACAAACTGACCCTTATAAATGTCTCTTGGGGGGAGATGCAGCGTACAGTCTTGGCAAGGACAGGGAATCATGGGAGGAGCTCACTCTGAAGTTACGTCACAGGAGAAAAGCAGTGAAGGAAGACATGGACAGTGTTTGGCCTCAATTATGAAAATACTTAGTGAAAAAATATTGGAGAAACCTGCTGTGATGATTGAGTCATATTTTAACATATGGAGGTTTTAAACTTCTATAACCCTCTTTAAATTGTCTGAATTAATAATATTATGATTCTCCTGATCCTGGAGTCATTTTTTCCTCATGTCCTCTAGATCTGCAGATGTGAGAGACTGAAGTGACTCGCCGGCCACATTCTCTAAAATGCTCTGATGTGTTTCGCTTGCAAAAATGCAAAGGCCTAATTTATTTGAAATATTGTCACAAATAATTTTTACACAACTTTAGATTCATGTTGTGACATCTTACAGGAAATAACAAAAAATACTCAAAATTATGGCTGAATAACTTTTTTCCCCCCAGGATTTATAAAAGTGTGATTACAGTGTTTGCTCATCATCCAGGGCTTGTTAAAAGCAGAAAATGTGTTTTTTTTTTTTTTTTTTTTTTTTTTTTAGACTTTCGCTAGAGCAAACAATTTACTTTCTGCAATTTTCAAAGAAATGAGAGAATGGAAAAACTGTTGAAGAAATCCACCCATCCCCGCTCTGATTGGATGAGGCATGCTGCTTCTGTCCCCCTTCACACATTTAGGTCACTTCGGAAAATTGAGAATCCGATGAATATGCCAGTTTTTGAGTATTTGGGTTTGTATTAGACAGTTAGTAGAAGCCGTTCATTCAGGAAAAAAGTGGTGGTTTGAGCCCATTGTCAATGTTAACAATTGGTAGAAAACTGGAAATAATTGCAAATCGGAAGTGTATGTGCACATTACAGGAGATTCCTGGGATAAAAAACAAAGCATGAAGCAGGAGGGTCTGAAATAGGTGAGAATCCCAGGAGGTATGCATCACCTTACTAACAAAGGAAGTTCCCGCTTTCATGGCTAAATTTTAATTGCGTATCAACACACTCTCGAGCCTCTGACTCCTTGAGCGCTTGTATCTCTGGCCCTGTTTACACGACAGCATTTCACAGCGTTTCACCCTGAAATGCATGAAAATGCAATGAAAAAAATCTACATCTACACAGAAACACTGAGGGACTGAATACGCTGTAAGGTGCACGTCAGGCCTGAAGATGGCGACATAACTGTGCTCTGATTGCAGAAATAGTGCAATAAATGCACGTTTGGTAGAAGGCAGTAAGTAGATTCAGCAGCAGAAGAAAGAAACTGTAGGTCATTGTTGTTGTTGTTGTTTTTTGGTTTTTGCATGGCACATTGGAGGCTTATTGCGCAAGCACAGAGCTGAACGTGACATCAGCGTTTCCAGGTTTCCCCAGGATTAGTGTTTACACGGAGAGAGTGAAAACGGCATTTTATAAATGTTCCACTATGGAGTGAGTTTTCAAAAGTTTGCGTTTTTGGTCGGCAAAAACACTGTATCGGTGTAAACAGGAGGCTGAAACGCATTAATACTTTTGTGTTTCACCCGAAAACCATTGTTGTGTAAATGGGGCTTCTAACTCATTAGGCCTGACGTCCTCCTGAGGGGTCACGCCCCCCAGTTTGAAAACCACTGTTATAAAGTGAGTAAAACAGACACTTAATACAAAATGAATAAAAGAAAAAATGTTGGGGTTTTGAGATTGTTTATGTAGACTTTGATTAAAATGCATATCTAGCGCCCAGAAACAATCAGAGAGCAGAACAAATAAATGGGCTTAGACACAAAGACATTTCTGCACAGATATGCTCTTACATGTTGAACTGGTCTCAGAGTCTCATCGCGTGCGTTCAGTTTCAGTAACAAATTTCAGCTCCTTTGCGGTCAGACATAATAACTTATACATAAACACAACATACAGCACATTATAAACGCCTTATTGTGAGGAGTCAGAGTTATGACAGAATATGTTTCTGGTATGAGAATTCAACACTCTCCTCTTTCTGCAAGTAGCTTACATCAGATTTAGCAATTACACTCCTTCCACTGTTGTACTCGGTGGAAACTCTGCTCTCTTTCTCTCTCTCCCACGCAGAAACACACACATGCATACACACGCACACATACGGCCTAGTGTTGATTACCCATGTCTAAACACAGCATGTTCGATGAGGGTCGCCTGCAGCCTGCAGGTAAAGAGTAATGGCTTCCAGATTTTGTGTGTGGGTGTGTGTTGGTGTCTGTGTCTGCCGGTCAAAAGTGCAGCAATTGTTAGTGTTGAATTAACACGGTTATAATAGAGAGCAGGAGTCAAATCATCTGAAAGAAAAGGTTCTTTATGAGGCTGCAGAAGCACATTTCTAATTGCTCTTGTTCTCTTTCTGTCCACTTTTTTCCTCTCCTGTATCCTGTGCACAACAGAGGAAACACACTCACTGAAACTGTCCATCTCAGTTTGTAGAAAAAGGAAACAAGCAAAAAATAGCGTAACCTCTTATTCTTGACTGGGTTGTGGACGACCTACCATTTGTAAAACTTAGTCAAAGTATAAACTGCATCGTCTTGTCAAACATCAGAATTTCAGAAAGGTTAGATTCTTCACATTTCAGTCTCTAAGTTTGTTTTACAGTTTTCTTGAGCAACAAAACGTCATTAGTGAAAGAATTGCTCGAGTAGCGATCACAACCACTGGGATGTACCTATTTGGGGGTCATTACGACACATCCACTTTCCATCAGAGGAATCCAGAGTTCAAACATATCAAAGTGTTGTTTCATCAAATTATTCTAAGTGGTGAAATTTCTCCTGTAAAGTTGTTGTTTGTCTGTCGTGTCTGTTCTCATCAATAACAGCAGCTTCACAGTCTTATAGCATGTTTTTCATTTTTCAGAGCGGATTTTTTTAGGGTTCTAGCTGCAAGACTTAAGTGACCCTATTGTTTTGTGTTGAGTTTTCATCCCAGGACAGCTTGTGATAGCTAACAAGCGCTTCCTGCTTGACTAGCCAAGAGTGCACAGTGGTCTTGCATAATAGCTCTATTGGAGGGTCATTTGTTGGCTAACAGGCCTGCCAATCTAACACTTAACTGGTCATATTACAGTTCACAATGTAGCCATTTAGATCACTGGCGAGACCTATTTATTACAGTGCGGTACACAATTATGTGTGCAACAGAGGAGGCTGGGAACAGATATTTCATGATTTTTGGTAAACCTTTCCATGTACACAGCAAAGTTGACTAAAAAGAGGACACTGAGCACTGAAAAAGCTGTTTTTTTTTTTTTTGTCAGAGTCTTCGAACAAGTGCTTGGACAGTGAGTACAGCTCTGCCTGGTGTTTGGTCACCTGAGACTAAAAACTCTCTGACTCCTACAAGGTTTTACCTAGAAAGCTCAAGTTTCACTCAGATGTAGATGACAAGGTTTAGAAGTGGTGTGCTGGATGTCTTATGTCTGGCATAAAACATCTTGAGCAAATGGTTTTCAAAACTGGTTAAAAAAAATAAAAAGTGGGGAAAAAAAAGACTTAAGCCACATTCAAACAGGACATTTTCTGAAACTAGAGATCTTCATCTTTCGAATGAGGTGTTCCTGATGAATTTTGACCTTATGTTTCTTCAGTTATAAACTTTGAAACATATAGTATAAAGGCCAGATTTGAGTGGGATGTAAGGGGTTAACATATGTCCTGTATTCTTATTTCCATACATGTTTAGTGGATGTACTGGAGCTGTTTTCAGCTGCCATGCATCACTGATGGTGCTTTTCTGTGTCATAAATTTAAATTCCAAACCCGTCTCTTCGGGAATCATATCTGACTTGACCCAGACTTCAAACTGACCTTTGTTCCTTCTGTTTTACTGTGACCCTCTGACCTGTGGATACACACGTGTCAAAACAACATTCATCACCTCTGAAACTGCTGCTGTTCCCCTGGTGCTACCTCCTTCCTCTTTATCCCTGCCATCTGCTTTTGTCTCTTCTCTTACGGATTTATAATTTTCCTTCGTCTATTCCAGTGGATCCCAACCTTTTCCAACTCAGGGCCCAATTTTAAGTCTCAAAAATGTTTGCTGCCCACCTCTGATCCAATAAGTACAGAGGATAAGCAATGCCTTGTTAGAGACCCATTTGTAACAACAACCCAAAATGCAAGAATACTTAATATGTAATAGCTGGTCAATAATATAACAGATTCTGAGCCCAAAACAAAATAAGTTTTTAGCCAAAGTGTAACAATTTGTGTCAGCTATTACATTTAGGCTTTTAATACATTCTTTTTGCTGTGTTTCGGGCTTGGCACTTTTGTTAATTTTTTAACAAGTTATTACATTTTGGGTTTGTCACATTTTTTAAATTATTATTTTTACAAATTGGGTAGTTGTCAAATTTAAGTCGGCTCATGTTACCCATTGGGCTCTAACGTGCCTTCTGAGTTGATCTGAACATTTTTATTTTCCTGACCAAGTTCTCAACTGAGTTTCAACGTTTAAAACACTTTTCTGTTTATTTGTACCTTTCTTTCTTTATTTGCATCTTGTATCTTTACATAGTTACATTATTTTGGAAATGATTTGGTGGCCCACTTACAATACCCTCATGGCCCACCAGAGGGCCGCGGCCCACAGGTTGGGAACCACTAGTCTATTCTTCAACTGTCATGTTAATTATCCTCTCTGGACTTCTTTGAAGAAAAATACAAAAATAAAAAAACAGGCCATCTGTGTTACCGTTTGGATTTTTATTTTTTTCCATGCCCTTTTTTGATTGTACAACAAAGATGCATCTTTCTGCAAATGTTCCTGGTAAGATCAGCAAAGGAAGGTAAGAGTTCCTGCTTTATCCACAGGGGGCGCCAAAATCAAAACACTCCCAGAGTTCCTCACAAAAGCTTAAGAAGAAGAAGTTTTTAAAAAATTACCAAAAAACAGATGACTCTCATATTTTTCTTTTTCATGTTTTATTTGAGTGCACCCTATTCATTCTTATTTCCCTGCTGAACATTTTTCCCTTGACTACCTCCCTCTTCCCCATCTCCAGTAATATTTCACTGTTTCCTCCCTTCTTCTCCTCTGCTGTGGAACTAAAAAGGTTGCCGTGGTGATAAATCAGAAGAAGTGATGTGGTGTGGAAGAACAAGTTTGAGGGTCAGCGCCTTGGGAGAAAACCTTTTACAACTCCCATTGGGACTTCAGGATTCAATTGACATCACTCTGCCCGCAATATGTCTTTTTTTGTGTCTAAGTGTATTTTCTACTCCTTCTCTTTCCTCAGCTGGTTCTGTTCTGAAAAAAAAAACAAAAAAACAGGTTGTGTCTGAGGTCGAACACCTGACAGCTGAATTCCACTTTCTTGGAAATATAAAGTTTGATGAAATTATAAAGATCTGCAGGATAAGATTTTCTTCAGGCTCAGCACGTTCCAAGTCTTTGACAGACACTAAAGTAAAAAGGAGAGCCAAAGTCAACACCAGCTCCTTCACAAAGCAATATTGAACACACATCTGGGAGGAGGACATTGGATAGACCAGCTGAACTGAGCCGCATGTAGATGTAACAAACTAATGATGAAAAAAAAAAATCTGCAACACTCGAAATGAGCCCAGTTTTAGGATGTGCAGCAGAAAATGTTGCAAAATTCATGAACACACCCAAAAATTGAAATAAAAAAGATTTAAGATGAATTTAAATGATAAATAAAGATAAAGACAAAACATAGTAAATAAATAAAGAGAACATATTTACACAGCAAATAAGAGTTAAATGCAAAGCTGAAAATGCACGCAAATAGCAACCTCACAGAGAAATGACAACAAAAGTCCTCCAGGCTTTTAGAGCGCTTGATTGTAATGGTGTCTAACATTGTCAGTGAATGATAATAATATATTTTATTTAAAAGTGCCTTTCTCAACACTCAAGGTCACTTTACAACAAGAATAAAAGCATAAATAAACAAAACAATAAACAACACAAATAAAAACAATTAAAACAACAAGCACACAAGTACAACAGTGAGGAAAGTGAAATGGGAATGGGTTACTGGGAGAATGCAGATCTGAAGAGGAGTGCTTTGAGTTTGGATATGAAAAGGGGTAGTGAGTCACAGTACCTGATGTCCGGTGGGAGTGAGTTCCAGAGCTGGGGAGCAGAGCGACTGAAAGCTCTGCTCCCCATGGTGCTGAGACGGGCAGGGGGTACAGAGAGGTGGAGGGAGGAGGAGGACCTGAGGGAGCGGGAGGTGTGACGATGCGGAGGAGATCAGAAAGACTTTGAAGGTATGGAGGAGGATTTTTAAAGTGATCCTGAATTTTACCGGGAGCTAGTGGAGCTGCTGGAGGACGGAGGGGATGAGGTGAGAGGAGGGGGTTCTGGAGATGATGCAGGCAGCTGAGTTCTGGACCAGTTGAAGCTTATGTAGGGATTTCTGAGGGAGTCCGGAGAGAAGTGAATTGCAGTAATCGATACGGGAGGTTACAAGACTGTGGACAAGAATGGTGGTAGTATGGGGGGTGAGAGAGGGACGGAGGCGGTTGATGTTGCACAGATGGAAATATGCAGATTGGGTGATATTTTTGATGTGGGGGTGAAAAGAAAGTGAGCTGTCGAGGATGACACCTAGACGCTTAACCTGAGGGGAGGGAGATACAGAGGAACTGAGGAGTTTGGTTTTAATTCAATTGAGTTTGAGGAAGTTTGAGGTGAAACAGTCTTTAATTTCAGTGAGGCAGTGGGTGAGGGAGGAGGGGGGCAGAGTGGAGTTGGGTTTACTGGAAAGATAGAGCTGGGTGTCATCCGCAAAGCAGTGTAAGTGAATACCAAATTGAGGGAAAAGAAGTGAGGCTGTGATCTCAGTAAAGGAATCATTCAATGACAGACTTCACAAGAGCTGAATGCAAAGGCCTCACAGACTGCTATACAAAAACATAAACAGAACGCCTGTAAAGAGACTGTTACTGATAACACTTTGTCCTCTGGCTTCAAGGGACTGTGAGGACTTGAGTGATTTTGAAAAAGTCTCATATTTAGATACATGCCCGACCATAATCCACAACTTAAAATGAGATTATCAGCTCTAAAATAGGTTATTTCTAGATAAAATATCACCCAGGGCGACACATAGAGAAGGATGAGCTGTGTGTCAACTCACCTCCATGGAAAAGGCATAATATCAATCCCATAGTAACGTAGCATCCCATCATGCATGCAATCAGGAAAGCCCTATGAATAGTGTAACTGCACTCTGAATAGAGCAAAAAAGGTTGGTACTATGTGTCATGTCTTTCACAGAAACTCCATAAAACATGCATTTCTATCATTGAATGTATATAGCGTGGACAGCACGGCTCCACAGTTGCACAATTTTGAAGCCAAAAACCCCCCTTTCTGGAGCTGGATGCAGCCAGAGTCTGGGCAGTAGAGAATTTGGGTGGAACTGAGCAAAAAAACAACAACAACAACATTTATTCCTCGTTGTGTAATGTTTATTTTAAGTTTTCCTGACTCGTATCCTGAATGCATAGAAAGGTGGGGCTTATGACCTATACTGCAGCCAGACACCAGGGGGCGGGGCGTCTGCTGGAGGCTTCAGTGAAAGCTGATTGTCATTACGCACACTGATTATACAGCCTATGGTTTCCATACACTGTGAAAGAGGAAAACTTTGACAGAACTCTTGCAAGAATAAAAAGACATTTTTTAAGGCAGGTTGTTCGGTGGTTTAAAAGAGACAGAGCTGATCTAAAAAAAAAAAGAAAAAAAAGAAAGATATTTAAAATGAATCCTGAGCCACTAAACATCACTCATTCAGCTTTTATTACCGATGAAATACATTTAAAATACAAATGTGAAAAAGATTCAGGATGCATAGGTTTAAATCAAAGTTGACCGCCACAAAACCTCTGGAAACAAAGGAAATATGGAGCAGCAGCAGGTTCACATGTTCAGCATCAGTCTCTGTCTCTGAGGAGGTAAATCAGTTCACCTTATCACTGATCTGGTATGCAGGAGTAAGTGCCTCAAAATGTTTAACAAATTCCATCCAGCACAGAGCAACATACCCAGGGAAATATTATCACGTTTAATGTAAATATTATCATGATTAATGTTTAAGATCTTCAAACATACACAGCAAATCAGGGGCTGACACACCTGCAGGCTCAGACAGCAGACGGCTGCAGACGGCTGCAGACAGTGCAGCAGGTCAGTTATTTCATTTACTTTCAAAGAGATTGAAAACACACACACAGTCTGGTTGGTCTGTGCAGGACACTGATGGAAAGATTGCCGTCTGTAGCTTTTCTGTTTTTGGGTCAAATCAGAACCTCGATAGATTCAACCGAGTTTATAAAGTGAGCGTGAGACTCTCCTGCTCCTCTCCAACGCAAATAAACTCTCAGGGAGGTTTCTGCCTTTCTGCACTTTTGTATATTTAAATGCTGGTTTTAGCTTGGAGGCAAATACAAGCCGGACTTCTACACAAGCACATGCCAGCTTTGGGATTTGTTGTTCTTAAGTCTCTGAGATGGAGCTCTCTCTCTCTCTCTCTCTCTCTCTCTCTCTCTCTCTCTTTGTGAATGTGAACAATTGGTTTCCAAAGCCACAAACCAGAAGAAAGGAGCAGAAAACTGTAATGTTGTTAAGATGTTAAACCTGGAGTGGCTGTGCTGATGATAAACAGGTTTAATCTTTACATCTCCGCTTCCAGCTTTGGCTTTCATTTGAAAACAGAAAATCATCATGAAGTCTGTTCAGTCACTTCCTGCAAAAGTTCCACATTTGGAGTGTGATACATGAATAATTTATGTAGGTTATGCAAATAAAAACAAGCACCTTGCAGTTTACTTTAACAGAATCTGAGGAGAAACCACAGAAGAAAAACTTAGCTGTTCTGATGTGAAACTATGACTGTTTTCCAAACCGCCTACTATCTACTACTTTCACATGTAGTATGTAGTATAAATGTTTTGTTGGACCTGTTTAGTAGTATACAACTCCAGATTTCTGTTTCAGAAAGTGGAGCTCTTTTTTTTTTATTTTCTAATGTTTAACATAATAAACCATGGGTATACTTGGCATTCCATTCCTTAATTCACTTTATCACCAGAAATGAAGCTACAGGAAAAAAAATAGATGAGTCAAATTAGAAGTTAATAGAATACATAATAAAATAATTTAATGAAATTAACCACAGGAAGGGATTAGTAGTTATAATTTTTTAAGTGTTTTTTTTATCTGTCTTTTCATTACTTTCAGTGGTTCAAAGAATATTTTGAATTTATTTAGAAAAAAAACAACAAATTCAGGGAGATATTTCAAGGTCTGGTTTTATGAGATTTGTAAAGATGTTTAAGTTTATTACAGCAAAATTGCCGAATTTAATTTTCAATCTTACACCAAAAGTTATCGTGTATTGAAAATAAATCTGGAACCAACTGACTTTTTTTTCACAACTGATGGAAAAAACTGCATCCACATTACCAACATAGGCTGTGAGTTTAAAAAAAAAAAAAGTGAAAAAGTGATGTATACAGGCTTTTATGGATTTAGTAGTAGGCATTTCTGAAAACAGCCAACAAGTATTTCATAATTGTCTGGAATTAATGATCAGATCCTCTGCTTTGTTTGTGTGTGTGTGTGTTTGAGGGTGGTGGGCAGCCTTTTGATAGCCAATCAGGATTTAAGCTGAATGAACAAAGTTCTAAAAACACAGTCTGTTAATATCATATTACACTAATATCAGAAATAAAATACAGACATGTTGATTTGTGACAACAACATAGATGTTGATTTAACTCCTCACTGTTAGACATACTGCACACATGGTATCTGATCAGCTGAAAGCATTTAATCTGACATCCATCCCACAATCTGCCATGTTTGTTTCCTCTAAAGTCACATTTGACCGCCTACTACATAATATATGTGAAAGTAGTGCCTACGATCTACTACTTTCACATGTAGTTAGTAGTATGACAGTTTTGTTGGATCTGTTTAGTAGTAAATTACACTGAACTTCTGTTGAGGAAAGTGGGGCTGTTAGATTTTTTTTTCTAATTTTTTACTTTATCATAAATATGCAAAATAAACCCTGGGTACATTTTTCATTTCAGTCATTAATTCACGATATCAATCAGTGGTGAAGTTACAGCAACAATGAAATCAAATAAGTTGAGTTAGAAGTAAAAAAAAAAAACATAGAATAAAATTCAGCAAGGGAATAGTGATTCTAAATGTTTTTTGAGTGGTTTTTATTTTTATTTTTTTGTATTTTCATTATTTTCAGTGGTTCAAGGAACATCTTAATTCATTTAGAAAAACAACAAATTCAGGGAGAGATTTCCAGGTTCCATTTTTATAGAATTTGTTGAGGTATAGAAGTTTATTACAGCAAATCACCATATTTATTCTTTACTCATACACCAAAAGTTATCGTGCATTGAAAATAAACCTGGAACCGACTTTTTTTTTTTTTTTTTACACAGCTGATGGAAAACTTTGTCCACTTTACCTACATAGGCTTTTAGTTAAAAAAAAAGAGAACTGAATAAGTTATTTATATGGGCTTTTATGAATTTTGCAGAAGTAAACACCTCTTTCATGTTGTGAAGTGAGCAGTTGTCTCACAGACCATCAAACATTTTTGTTGTTGTTCTGTAGTTGTGCTGATTTGTTCCAGTAGATGTCAGAAATTCCCCTAAACTTGAGTGCTCCCGCGTTGACAAACAGCATTTGCGCCGTGCATTGTGGGAAACAGGTGGACTGGTCCGTTGCAGAATGAGAAATTTTCCCAGGTCAGTAGAAACATCCGGGAAATTGTAGTTTACAACAGATCTCGCAAGTTTTCACATACTGACTCATACATACTGAATTTCAGACGAAGTAGTAGGCATCGCTCATGAAGTAGGCAGTTTGGAAAACAGCCTATCACTTTTGAGGGTATGGGCTCTATTTGTGAATAAACTGAAAGGACTTATAGTGTGGTGTTGTGTTCAGGAAGTCAACTGATGGTGTTCACACTGGCTGTGAACAAAAACTCATCTGAGCAGGTAGACTTCAGCCTCCTTATAAAACCTCTGTCTGCTGATTAGCACCAGCTGAGGAGAACATCACAGCTGATCCTCATATCTGCTGATTAGAGAAACAACCTGAGGACTGGATTTAGATCACTTTCCAATCACTTTCATTAAAGTTACGAAACATTACCGCCTGCGTCACTGCACTCCAAATATTATAAAGATAAAACTATTAAACAAATTGTAATCTGTATATATTTTCTTTCCTTTGGGTCTGTCATCCACATTAAACCGCAGTTTTACGTCACTAAAAAAAAAAAACATCTTTTCTGGAAACTGCAGCCAAAGTGAGGCATGTAGAAAACTCTAGCCTCTCAGTTTCGTGTGTACACCAGTCATCAGAGTTTTAGGATCCGAACCATCACAGCTTGCTACAAAAAAGCCGGCGACATTACTTGTCATTACAACATTACGTGAAGCATTATTTTTGTGAGTGTGTTAAATCTAGCATTCATGCAAACACTTCTTTTTAGCCTATTTCTTCGAGTGCATCTTATTACTTATGTTGAAGGGTAAAACTCTGTATCAATCCAAACATTATATCCTGGTGCCGTGTTTAAATCTGGCATAATAGACAGAATGATGGTGATTCATTCTGATTGGCTGGCATGAGTTTCACGTCTGAAGAACACTACCACTTGATGTTTGGCATGTTTAGAGCTGCACTTTTTGATGGATTTACGCAGTTATATGTGAGGGACTTTTTTCTGTAACGGTGGGGTGTGGGTGACATTTTTTTTTTTTTTTAACATACGAGGTGGGATATTCGTTTCTGAAAATACCCGGCTACGCGTGTACAAGGCCAAAGTCTCTCACCCTGTTGTAATTTCCTCAACTGACTGAGTCCTGTTTTTAAAAATATGCAGAAATTATTATTATTATTATTATTATTTTTAATATTATTATTATTATTATTATTATTACTATTATGTTTTTGTTGTTGTTTTTGTTTTTTTTAAAATTATTATTACTTATCTATTTATTTTTATTTATTTATTTATTGATTTTCCTCTCTCCAAATTATTTTTTTTCTTTTTAAAAAAATAAACTCTGCTTCTCCCCTTCCTACTGTTTGTGTTCAATTATCTTTGTTCTTTAATTGATTCTAAAAACTTTGTTGAAATGTTTAAATATAATGGTAAATATAAAAATGGAATCCATAACAGAACATTTTAAAAGGAGACATGAATGTATATTTGAAATGTATGCAATATTATTTCTCAATAAAAACATATTTGACAAAAAAAATATGCAGAAGACCCCTGAAAAATTTCTGCATTCTTTATTGCCCAAAAGTCAACAACCATTATAAAAGTCTCTTAATGTTTTAAGTTCTATGGCTTGGGTGTCTAAACTTTTCTTGAGGAGAGACACATTTAATGTTACAGTACTTTGTTCAATGTTGAGAGTAATTAAAGTAGTGAATAAACTATTTGCTAACTATTTCTATAAGTGATTTTTAGTAAAAATCAGTCACTCAGGCCCTGTCCACATGTAACCAGGCATTTAGGGAACTGCATATGTTGGTCTATTATCCACATTACACTACACTACATCACTTCAAATAATCTTTTCTGAAAACTCCGGCCAAAGTGAAGCTTTAGGAAAACTCCTGTTTCACTGTTTCATGTATATGCTGGAAAACAGAGCTTTTGGTTCTCAAACCTCCCATCCTGTGACAAAAAAAGCCATTGACCTCAAATATATGCAACATTTGCTTCAGGAAGGAATGAATATGGTGAGCATTAATGCTGTGGGTGTGTTAGTTTTAACATTAAGTTTTAAATAGTGTCAGATCAGGATTTGTTGTGATTGTTTACTGTGGCTTTTTGAAGACCATTTTGACCTGCAAACATTATTTTAGCCCCAAACATTCCATATCCTGCACCCCATTTTTTTTTTTTTTTTTCCTGGAATAAATTTGACCTTTGCAGTATTGTTTCATGACTTTAATCTGGTTTTGTTTCCTCTCATGTGTTTTTTTTTAACTCTTTCATTTTCACATCATGATAAATCCATCTATTTGAAGACATCAGCTGTAAGAGTTGTTGAGCGTCTGCAGAATGTACACAGCTTTAGCTTTATACAAGTAGCCTAGACACTCAATATAACTAGATATACTTCGGTTTTGTTTGTGCGCTGAACAGAAAATATAAATATGCTCATCATGTAGAACATGTTTAATTTCATCAGTATGCTCTCACATGAAAGTCAAGGTTGAATGAAAATAGTCTGACCTTGAAATTGGATGTTCTAAAGCGTCCATTTCTCTTTGTGTAACCCTTTCCCTGCTTTCAGACAGCTGCTCCAGTCACACTCACAGCTCATAATAGCACAGAAGGAAACTATTTTAAAAGCATGAAAGCAATTTGATGTTTGATCGATGCCATCCACATCCTGATCTGTCCCATCCACCTCCACCTTCCATGTCAAACAGCTGTCCAATGAGCTGTCCTCATGCTGAGCTCATCAGGTCAAATTCATTTCAGATGTTTCCTCCTTCACAACAGGAGCGTGACTGTGAAGCTCACTGACAGGATTCTCAGACTGATTATGAGTTCAGGTTCTGGACAACATCTTCAGAAAAGTGAAGCTTGATTTCAGTGGGTACTGGTGCTTAATGACCCCAACAGCTGACATACAACATGTGAAGGAATGCAGGGCTGTTGTATGGATGAAAACATACGTCTGGAGTGATGGAGCTGGGTTGTGTCAAGATAATGTGAAGACACTTCAATGACAAAAGTTTTGCTTCACAAGTAGGACGAGGACTTGTTTTGGTGTTTCAAGTACACCACTCATGTTATTAATTTAACAAAATAAGTACATAAGTTTGATTTTCTATCCATTGTGCTACATTAGGGTGACCATATTCCAAATGCCCCCCAAAAAGACCCCCCCTCACCTGCCTCTTGGAGAACCTGTAAAAATACACAAAGATACTCAAAGACGACAAAGTAGCTTCATAAACATTAATTTATTTAAAAATACTCATTTTCTGTTTGAAGATTGTGAAAATGTTCTTTAATGTAAACATAAATAATGTATATATGAAAAAAATCTGCTAGTCAAAAATAGAAATATGAATAACTGGCTTTGCTGAGTGTTTTATTTTGCCTATATTTTGACATAAAAGGTGACATTAATGAGATAAAGAGTCAAAATGTTGACTCTTACTTCACAGTTTTGACTGTAATTTTAACTGCTCTCCCAAAATTGGACTTTTTTTTAAAAAAAGTTATTCTTTTGGCTTTTGTGCCTTTTTTAGATGGGAGAGAGGGGAGGAGAGGAGAGTACAGTGGACAGAGTAGGAAAGGGGGAGAGAGTGGGGAGTGACATGCGGGAAACAGGCCGCAGGTGGGATTCGAACCCAGGCCACCTGCTTGAGGGCAAACCTCATGGTACGCCCATAAGTTTGTCTTTTTAATCTCTTTTTTTTTTTTTTGTCATAAGTTTGACTCTTTAACCTCAAAATCTGGACTTTTTTGTAACAATCTGGACTTTATCTCAAGATTACAATGTGTTCTATCAGCGACTGTGGCTAAGTGGTAGAGTCATCGACTTGCAGTTGGGGGGTCATGGGCTCGAGTGCTGCTCAGCCCTCAGTCGCATGCCAACGTGCCCTTGAGCAAGATACTGAATCCTAAAAAACTACTCACCACTGTTGTACATCACTTTGGACAAAAGCGTCTCGTAAATGCAATTGTAGAATAGTTTTATCTCAATTTTATGACTTCATATGGGCCGAAAAAATCCAAAAAAGTCAAGTTTCATTCTTCTTTTTTTTAGCAGGCAGAAATGTGCTTTTACAAAAATGCCTCACCAAATGCATGAATCAAAAGAAAAAAGATACATATTGGTCTTGTGCAAAAAACACGATTAATGGCTCAAAATCTTAGTTAAAGTTAAATGTAGAAATTTAAGATTTTTGAATTTCCAGCTGACACAAAGATGCTTTGTAGACAGTACACGATGCCTCCCACCGGTCACGATCAACAAGAAAATGTATTTGCAGTTTGTCTGTAAAAGCACATTTCCACCTCAGCATTTTCCGTCTGAGAGTGCAAAGAGAGGAGAGCATGTTTTCCTGCTCAACGTCTTGGTTGGTGCATCAGAATAATACCAGTAGCTCAGTGCAGCTATGCTTTATTAAAAAATATCAAAGGTTTGTAGAACATTCAGAGAAAAACCTGGACATTTCAGGGAACTTTATAGAATCCCTTGGGACATAATTTTACCACCAAAAAGGTCAGAGCAAAAGAGAATCTTTAATCAGCCGAAGAAAGCAGCTGTTTGCATGTGAACCATGAGCAGCCATGTTTGGCACACATGGCATCTTTGAAGCATTTCTGATGGTCGGTGCCAGGCCGTGAGTAAGGCTCAGTGTTCGCTCCTGTTCCAGAGGAAGCAAACTACTTCTGGGTGGATTTTCCCTTCAAAGTCTGGCCATGGGAAACCTCACAGTGACAACAGACTCCCTGCTGAGCAGACCAAATCAGGTTCAGTCTGTTCCAACTTAAGTATGTGTGTTAGCATGTGCGTTTTAGCATGTGAGAAGAGTTCACATGAGACTCACTCTGCTCTGGATCTTTGTGAGGAACAGATTACTGCTGTGATCTGTGTATCCACTGCAGGTTCATAAAAGAATTCAAGATGAGAATCATTCTGGATCATCTGAGGCTACCGTGATATTCAATCTTCATAACACGCTGTTGGCCGGTGTGCAAGTGTGTGTGTGTGTGTGTGTGTGTGTGTGTTTGATGGATTGCCTCTTTGGCAGGGAGATTTGTCACTCAGCAGGGGAGAGCATGGCTAAAAACACACTCACACACACTGAACAAAGATGGTTCTGGTTCTGAGGGTGATGAGAGACAAAAGGGGAGATGGAGTGTGTGAGCTGCAGGTTATGATGGGAACCTCTCTCAGGATGGGAGTGTGTGTTTGAAACATGAAAAAGAAGGTCAAGTATTTGTGAATGCGTTCATTGAAAATGTGAGAAGTTGCTTTTCTTATGTATAAAATACTGTGTGTGTGTGTGTGTTTGTACTTAAATGTGTGTGTGTGTAGCTTGTAATGCGTGGTGACTGGAGCACATGGTAAANTGTGTGTGTGTGTTTGATGGATTGCCTCTTTGGCAGGGAGATTTGTCACTCAGCAGGGGAGAGCATGGCTAAAAACACACTCACACACACTGAACAAAGATGGTTCTGGTTCTGAGGGTGATGAGAGACAAAAGGGGAGATGGAGTGTGTGAGCTGCAGGTTATGATGGGAACCTCTCTCAGGATGGGAGTGTGTGTTTGAAACATGAAAAAGAAGGTCAAGTATTTGTGAATGCGTTCATTGAAAATGTGAGAAGTTGCTTTTCTTATGTATAAAATACTGTGTGTGTGTGTGTGTTTGTACTTAAATGTGTGTGTGTGTAGCTTGTAATGCGTGGTGACTGGAGCACATGGTAAAGCGGTGGGAGGACAACGCTTGGTGTCACACTGCTACACATATTTAGAGTCCTTTTCTTTGGCAAAGCAGCACATGGAAACACACATGGAAAAAGCCTTCAATCAAGAACGTGTGTGTGTGTGAATGTGCTGTTTCTCAGTTGATCACCAACATGTTTAGCCCTGTTACAAAGAATAGCACAAAAGGAGACTCTCCAAGAGTTACACAGAAACAAAAGAAGCACATTTAAAATCCAGTCTTATGAAATGAGTGAAAGATGGCGCGTGCAGGTATCGTGATGTATGAAAGGAACTGAGAGATAAAAAAAAAACGTGTCTAATAGTAAGAAACATTGAAAGCTGTGGTAACAGCAGAGAGAAGATTAGTTCAGCAGATGTACACTTAATAAAGTATCATTTTAAAATAGTGGTAAAATACTGGCAGAAAGGATGTCAGTAACTTTCTGTAATTCATTTATTTTCACATTATAACACTGTGTATTGGATTTCAGTTTATGGATGTAAAATAAAGCTAGAATACTGGCAAGAGGGTAGTCATAACAGTCATACCCCAATATATGTCCTTTGTTGAAGTTTCCTTGTAAATTTACTCTCCTCTGTCCTTTGATGAACCAAATCAAAAATTCAATTCATCCCAGGTAAGTAGCCAAGAAGCCAGCTTTCTAGGAGCCTCCTCCACTATTTCCATACTGCAAATTTGTTCTCATACATGGGTGGATGACAAAAAGAGGATCTAAAAACGTATTTTTTAAAAGTTCTTTGAAAATGGATAAAAAACATATTTCTGAGAGAAGAATTAAGTTTTCTAACAGATTTCAGTAGATGACCAACATTTCAAAGTTTTTAGGTTCATTATTTGTTAGTATTTTTAATTTGAGCACCCAAAAATGTCAGGTGGCGCAACCAAATATATGAAAATATATTTATATGTTCCTGTTATTTTTTCTGTGTGAAATTATTGGCAAGTATCTCTCAAGTGTCTGTAGTGACTCATACATTTTCATTTTGTGTGTTTCATTTCTTTTATTTGTGGATAAGATAAATAATTTGATGTTAAAATAACATTTCACATTATTACATTGGTTGTACCACCTGACATGGAAATTGTTCCAGTCANAGCATAAAATAATGCCACTGTATTTTTAATTTCCATTTACAATAACTGACATTCAATTTTTAGAGTTTAATTACTGTGGATACTTGTCAGGACGGTTGCACCACCTGACATTTTGGGGGTTTGAGGAACCAAAACACAAAAAAACATGTTATATTTTAATAGTTTAAAGATGTGTTCAAATAACACAGGTTTCATAGAATAAAGAAATACATGTGATGAAATACTCAATTCATGATGGAAGGAAATATTGCACTCGGACACAAAAAAAAGGGGACGTCACGTCATTGACCCACATGCTATAAATTTGTGGATAAGAAATTGTGAATAATGAAAGAATGTTTTAGACCCCAAATCTAAATAGGAAAGTTTGGAAGTTGACAAAACAATCATCAGCAACTAAAGAACAGAGTGGGACATTTCTGTTCAGGGAATCTCCTTAAAAGAACTGAACATATGCAGCTTATAGAAACAGTGACACCAGTAACTGAGCAAATCTCAAAAGTACTTTTGTGACTCTCCTCTGACTTTTGAAGCTCCAGCTCTCATTCTTACTCCCACAAACCTTCTACACACAACTTTTCCAACATTTATCATTCATCCAACTTTTTTGTGTATGTTTTTCACATTTTACAAACAAATTCTACATTTTTTAAACAAACCAACCAAAGACGGTAAAACATTCATAATAAAAATAAATCCTTTGAAGGTAAACATTTATGAATTCATGTGCATATGTGTGTGTGTGTGTGTGTGTGTGTGTGTGTGTGTGTGTGATGGGTCCGATTATCCTCACTGTGAAGGTGGGGATTACCCCCACTGACCCTCAAGTGAAGACACATCCATGATGGACACACACACACACACACACACACACACACACACACACACACACACACACACACACACACACACACACTCACTGGTCTGTGGATGTTTCTGGAAGGTTAACATAGAGTCAACCTGAGCTTTGAGTGGATCCACGAATATAAACACTCTTAAATCATCACATGATCTCATCTCAGCACATAAGGAAACACAAACATGAAGATAAACACACACCTACGGAGACGTGAACAGAGAGAGGGATTGAGAAAGAAAAAAGAGAGAGAGAGAGAGAGAGGGAGAGGGAGAGGGACCACAGTTTATCATCACCTAAGGAGCCCAAAGGAATTTTATAACAGAGGGATGGAGGAGAAAAGGAGGTGAGGGGGTCGAGGAGGTTTAGAGAAGAGGGGACTGGGAGGGGAGGAAGGGTTATGGAAACATACAACGGTGTGTGTGAAAAGAAGAGGAGGGAAATTGAGGTAGGGGAGGGGGACACTGGTTTGAGGGAGAAGGTTTTTCTTTTTTTAGAGGATTTGGTTGTTGTAAACATCCAAAACCTAAACTCATCTGTAGATATTTGCCTTTAGGTCAGAGTTTCTCTTTGTGACATGAATTCATGAAGGCTGAAATTAAGAAAAAAAATTGGTCCTTTGTGACAAATTTTTCATGTCTTACACTGAACTTGCTAAAAATTGTCTTCATTCAAAGTGCTGATTGTACCTTAGTCTCTCTGACAAAAAATAAAAACAAACAAACAAACGAAAAAAAATCCTACATCATGGTGCTGTCTGTTAAATAAAGCCATTTAATGTTTTGTTAATATGCTTTTCCTTTCACTTGCTACTGCACTTTACAACTTTTTGGAGCAAAACTACATCTACTGGTGAAACTGTTGCCTGTAATTAACTGTAATTTTACAGTTTCTCACTGTAATAGATAAACACATTACGCTATTGTATTTGAATTTACAGTATATTGCTGTATAAATGTAAGAAAAACTGTAACTATACAGCAGTTTCACCGGTACTCTGCTGTATATTTACAGTTTGTGCTCTGTGGAAATACAAGTAGTTATTGTCTAAGTGTGCAGGGATTTCTTGTAGATGCATCGTTCATAGAATTTTTGAGTTGGATTCAAGTGAAGCATAGACCCCTGTACCACTGCAATGCACAGCAAGATAATACAAATACAATCACTTTCCTTTATCTATCCCTTAAACATTACAACATGTACTTACAGCAGTTAAATGTGACTTGATTTGTTTTTTTGAATCAGTTAAAGTTACTCCAGCTTTAAGTTATTCTGCATTTTCAACCAAGATGCTGGAGCAAAAACATAAAAAAATTTCTATAAAATCAGAAGAGAGAGATTTAGTGCAATCTGTCTTTTGTTGTCACCAGGTGTGCAGTTTCTAAATCTGTAAATGTTTGAAGAATCCTGTAGTGAACATCCATGTGTCTCTTTCAGGAAACTCATGTATTTCTGCCTTTTTTGAACTTTTCATTTTCTTCCTTCTCCTCCTCTTCAGATCTTTATTCATTTGCTCTTGTGTTTCACTCACTTCTTCTTTTCCCCTCAACAATCAGACAATAGAAATGCAAACAAAAATATTAATGAGATAAAAATTTTAAAGAGAATGAAAACAAAAGAATAAAAAAGGTAATGCATAATAAACAGCAGAGAAAGGTCAGACAGGGGGAACCAGCATTTCCATCCCTCCAGAGACGCTCCGATATTTCTAAAGCTGATTTGTGTCACAGATTAGCTTTTTATTCACCACATTCCAGACAGCAGAGAGTCAAAAGGCAGACGTGTCAGTAATCTCTGTTTAATCATTAATGACTGTTGAGCATCTGCTCCACCAGGAATTAAACTCTGAGTCCTTTCACATCTTATGTAAATCAAGCTGAGATTAATTTATACCGGTGGAAGAAAAAAAAGCAGGGAGGATTTTGGAGGAGAATAGGGAGTTGGCTAAGAGGGACACAGATAAAAACAAGTGGGAGAAGAGAAGAAGAGGAGGGAAGGGATAAGAAAAAAGAGAGAAGAGAAAGGGAGGAGGATGGAGAAAAGTGGGACGCTTTCCTGGAGGCCCCATGTCATGAGATTCTCATTATTTACCTCCATGGATACAACGAACCCTCCCACTGTCTTTATATCCTCCTTTCCCATCCTTCTTTGCTCCTCTGCTATTATTCTTCTTTCTTCATCCTTTTGACGTCCTGCTCCTTCATTCCTCCGCCTCCCACCCAGATCACAACTCTTCCCTCGACACTGTGTATCTTTTTTTCTCTACTTTATAACTTTTCTCCATAAACCTCCTGCTGTTTGTTTCCCCCTTTCTCTTTGTCACAGGGCGATGAAATCCACCTTTATCCTCTCCATGTCGCAGTCGGATACACAGTCCCACAGGCTTTTTATCCTTGTTTTGATGCTGTCACCAAGAGTATGAGGAGGATTACTCACTCAAAGGTCCATGACATAAAAACTGATGCATGTCATAAGATGGATCATCCAAATTCACAGCAATGAGGTTTTCAATTACTCAGAAAGTCCCAACTCCTCTAACTGTAATAGCTGACATCAGCAGGTCTAGTATTACATCTAACAACAAAAAAAAAACTGACGATGTGAATAACAATACAGTCGAAAGTTGTAAGAGTTTGACAAAAAACAAGAAGGCTCAAAGATCAGACAGTCTGAAGCAAAAATTCACTGCACTATAAAAATGAAAACTTAAAATTGTTGGCCTGGAAATGATTTTTGGTTCAGTAAACAAAAACAAAAAAGTTTATTGTGTTACAAACTACTTCAAAGCAGTTTTTTTCCAGTTACCTTTATGATATTTGTTGTGTAAAGTTGGTCTTGTTGCATAAATTAAGTTGGTGTTGCACCTACAAACTGGCCAAGGGGGGCCAAAGGGATATTCCTTTAACGCTTATTGCATTAAAGAGCAGTGTTTCCCAACCTGTGGTCCATGGCCCCCTGGTGGGCCGCAGAGGTATTGCAAGTGGGCCGCCAAATCATTTCCAAAATAGTCTGAAATTTAATGAGGGGTAATTGTATAAAGATACAAATATAAAGAATAATGTTTAAAATGTTAAGACTTAAAGGATATTAAACATGTTCAAACATTTGTATATAAGAAAAGTCCTTTAAGAAGGCATGTTAAAGCCCAACATGTAACATGACCCAAAATTTCAAAGGTCTACAGTGTAATTAAAAAATGCAATGAAGCACGAAAATGTAATAAAACAAATGTGTAATTTAAAAATTTAACCACTATCCCACATTTTAACCAGTTATTACAGAATCAGTACTTCCAGGGTCAGATGTGGGCCGCAAAAATTCTTGAGACTTAAAAGTGGGCCCCGATTTGGAAAAGGTTGGGAACCACAGTTATAGAGTAACGAGGCACATTCTTTTCTTCTCAGTAAAAAAAACACCTGAACACAATGCAGCCAAATTACATCATCATACCACCTTAGTGTAGGGATGAGAGAAACGTTTCTACCAGGTATTGTAATTTTTTAAAGCTTTCCTGGCTCATATCTGGAATACATGGGGAGGCGGGGCTTATGACCTATACTGCAGCCAGACACCAGGGGGCGGGGCATCTGCTGGAGGCTTCAGTTTGAGCCGAACGTCGTTACGTCCACTTGTTATACAGTCTATGGATATAACCAGGATTCACTACCATCACACAGTACCAAAATGTCTTAGAGCACCAGGCTGTGAGTAGCACTAAATGTCGCCAGATACTAAACTACAATACAAACTCACAAAGTTTACTTGTTGTCACATTTCAAACAGCGCTATGAATCTGTTGATAGATACATAACTTCATTGGGTTGTATCCAGTCAAAAGTTGTCTTGAACAAAGAAAAGCAGTGTTAAAAAAAAAATCTGCTCTACTTTTGCTTTCACTTTCAAAACAAATACGACATTTTACACGAGTCCTCCAGCTGAAGAAAGTCACTGCTATCCATGTCATATGGATTCTCCTCTCCAGTTTAAGTAATTCATTTTCTGACTGGTTAGTAAGCAGTTAAAAAAAATCAAAGAGAGGTCGATTATTGTTGCAGTCCTGATTGACAGCTGTTCTTCTTCATTGGAGATGATTTTTTACAATTTCTGTCACTGATGTCTTCTCAACCTGCTTACAAGATTTGTTCGAAACTTTTTCAGGCTAGAAAAAAAATGCATCTCAGTTTTAAAACTTTTATTTTCTGTTTGTGAATAAATTATACTCCCAGTATTGGTTTGAGGAGAACTTTTGGTCGTTGTAGTGTCGCAAAGAAGGTTTTCTGAAAAAGTCGATCAGTCTTATGGGACTTCTTGTCATGCTCGTTGCTTAGTGGTGTTTCTCCGTTAAACAAGCACTACTTGTAATTTCCTGGGTAATTTGGCACATCTGCTGGACAATTTATTTGCAGAGCCTGATTGAGTTGGGTTCAAGTTTTCAAACAGACCACCAACAGGCTGCTAAAGAGGTGTAATGCAGTGATAATCCTCCAGCAGTATGCACAGATTCTTGTTAGTAAAACCTGACCCATGGGGCACATTTTTCTCTTCTTTCAGGGCATTGTCCGGTTTTCAAGACAGAAAGGTAATCCTTTAAAATTGGAAGGGTATCCCTTTCTTTCTTTAGGGGCTAAAACCAATAATCCCTTAAAAGTGGAGTCCCTTAAAAACTCTTGTTCACTCGCTCTTCATCTTCTCAATTTTAAGAAGGAAGCGTAATCTGCTTTTAGTTGGTGCTGGGTTTATTCCCCAACAGGCATCTGGGGATCTAATGGCAGGTTTGGATGATGGATTGAGTGCATAAGTGGATGAACTGAAAGGCTTATTGTAAGGAGAAGAATGTAACAGACAAGAAGGAGAAAGCAAGAAAGAAACCTACACAATGCAAGTAAAAAGAGAGAATAGAGAGAGACTGGATGGTTTTACAGGAAACAGAACACAAAGAGCTGAGGATGGAAGGGAGTATGAGGGGAAGGCTGAAAGTAATGAGAGACCAGTGAAAGAATGACAAAGTACTTGAGAAAAAGAAGAAGCAAACGTCTCTGAACCAACATCCTGAAATCACACAGGATATTGAGTTGGTGGTCAGCAGGAGGAGAAGGATTGTTACAGTGAGCTGAAGTGGCTGGAGGGGAAAAGGGCAAACACACACACAGTAACACACACACCTTAAGAAACTAAATCTCCCAGTAGGAGCCAGTGTGGTTTTAACCTTTGACCTCATGACCTCGTCTTAGTTACGGCGAGGTTAGTTTAGCCGCTGTGAAACGATCAGATACTTGTGGTAAAGTTGTAGCTTGGGAGCGATTGTGTGTTGTTTAGCCACCTAAGTGCCTCCAATGAGGCTGAAGCAGATTTTACACGGGTCACTGCATGCAGGACTTCTCCTTTGGGTGTGGCAACGTTTTTCTACCCAGTGTATCCCTGGATTTCTCAGTTCTAGAGCTGAAACATCTCACAAACAGGATACGACTTCAACCCCTTACATGGAATCTAATTCTTGCCTGTATACCATACAATATTTCAAAGCTTACAACTAAAGAAGCACAAGGTTAAAACTCATCAGTGACACTTTATTTTAGAGATAAAAGTCACTAGTTTTAGAAAATGTCGTGTTTTAATACAGTGCTCAGCATTAATGAGTACACCCCAACAGATTTGTCAGAAAACCTTAACTTTCTTATCAGAATGAAAATACTCCATGGGACACTGTACTACAAAATACTCCCACAAATGTGAGCCATTGATTGCAAACAAGATTTGTGAATTTGCACGCACTAAAAGTACTTTTCCTAACAAATTTATTCAAGACTAAATCTTTTTGGGACTGATGGCTTCAAAACTGTATGGCGTTGCAAAGGTGAGGAGTTCAAAGAAAAGTGCATGGTGCCGACAGTCAAAGGTGGTGGTGGTGGTGGGAGTGTCCTTATGTGGGGCTGCATGAGTGCTGCTGGTGTTGAGGAGCTGCATTTCATTCATGGCATCATGAATTCACAGATGTACTGCTCCATATTGAAAGAAAAGGTGCTACCATCACTCTGTGCCCTTGGCCTTCGTGCACTTTTCCAACATGACAATGATCCAAAACACACTTCCAAGGCCACCGTTGCATTTCTCAAGAGGAACAGGGTGAAAGAGATTCTGTGGCCTAGTATGTCTCCTGATCTGAACCCAATTGGACACCTATGGGGAATTCTAAAGAGACATCACTCTCCATCCAGCATCTAGGCTCTAAAAGAGGTCGTTTCTGAAGAATGGAAGAAGATAGATGTTGCTGTTTGTTGCCAACTTGTTCCTTCCATGCCTAGAAGACTTGGTGCTGTCCTCAAAAGTCGTGGAGCTCATACAAAATACTAGATGTCGTAGTTTTTGTTATGGGGTGTATTCATTTTTGCATCAGCTATTTTGAGTAAAACTGATGATTTTGTAATCTTAGTTATATTATCAATCTTACTTTCATGTTGTGAGTGAAACAAATGTTCCATGAAACTCAGTTTTGTCAAAATTCTGGGGATTTTCTTGCGTTCATTGAGATATTGATTAAAATCTCACTTTTCAAAGGGGTTGTACTCATTCATGCTAAGCACTGTATGTAGCTCAAGTCCAAATCAGGCTAAATTCACCTGAAACACTTTTTCCTTTGCATTTTTTGTAACCATTTTTGATAATGTGTAACTCCAAGATGCTTCATGCCAGACATTAAATATCTACCATATCACTTCTACACCTTGTCATCTACATCTGGGTGAAATTGGAGCTTTCTAAGTCAAACCTTGTGAGAATAAGAGACTTTTTAGTCTCAGGTTACCAAACACCAGGTAAAGTTGTACTCACTGTCCATGCTCTTGTCTGAAGACTCCATGCAAGTAAACCCAGCTTCACCATTGCTGTGTCCTCTTTTTCTTTAACTTTACTCTCAAAAATCATAAAATTGAAGTTCCTAGTCACAGATTGTACCTCTTATGTTGCACACATAAATGTGAATGGAGACAACCTGCAATAAATAGGTCTCGCCAATGATATGAATGGCTACAGCTGGCTTCGCTTGAAGGGTAAGGGGATTGGTTACTGTTCTTCAAGTGACAGGCCCAATAGCCAATAAATGACCCTCTAATAGACCTCTTATGAAAGACCATCATGCTCCATTGGCCGGTCAAGCAGGGAACGCTTGCTGGCTATCACAAGCTGTCCTGGGATGAAAACTCAACAGAAACCAATGGAATAATTTTTGTCTTGCGGCTAGAACCCTGAGGAGAACAAACACGTCCAGCTTTGCCAGATTCACCTTGAGGAGGAAATGCTATAAGACTGTGAAGCTGCTTTTATTACAGGCAGACAAACAACTGACTTTACAGGAGAAATTTCACCACTTGGAATAATTTGATGAAACAACACTTTTGATATGCTTGAACTGTGGATTCCTCTGGTGGAAAGGAGAGTGAATATTCAGGGTGTGGGCTACGAATGTGATGTAATAACTCCAAACAGGTAGGACATCCCGATTGTTGTGGTTACGTTTTGTTGGTAAACTGTAAAACAAACTTAGTGACTAAAATGTGAAGAGTCTAAGCTTTCTAATACAGAATATCATTCTGATGTTTGACAAAGGCGTTACTCTTTAGCGTTAGATGTTAGAGGTAAAGCAGTGCAGCAAATCAAATCTTCCCTTTCCACACATCCCCTCCTTGAAAACTTTGAAGGATTGCTGCTTTTCCTGATGCTTCAGAGACACTTTAAAGTTTCCTTTTGGTTTCTCCTACCAGCTCCTACAGATGGCAGAAAGGTTAGAAAGGTAGAGCAGAGCGGTTTCAGTAAAATCTCTGGAGACAAATCCTTTCACCTCTTTCACCCAGTTTCCATCCCTCATTTCTTGTGTGTGTGTGTGTGTGTGTGAGTGTGTGTGTGTGTATTTTTGTGTGCAGACGACCACTTCGAAGTCGACCCCCTCGCCTTTCAGTGACTTGTTTGAATAAGTCTGCATATGGCCAGTACAGGGGTAGAGGTACTGAGGCTGGGTTTGGTTCACCTTTGTGAGTGTGTGTGTGTGTGTGTGTGTACTATGTGAGGGGATTAGTGGCTTTGGCCGAGGCTAATCTGCTCGTCCCCAGGGAGTCTGCAGGGCCCACCAGTAGACTGAGTTTGTGGATTGAATTGTTGAAATAATGTGAGTGTGTGTTTGTGTGTGTGTGTGGTGTGTGTGTGCAGCTATGTGTGTCAGCCTCACTGCTGTGCACACCACGCAGCCTCTCTCACTCTGACCGCTCCATTGAGATGTGATTAAGACTCATGCACAGAATTTTCACTTCCTGATCTGATGTGTGGTTTCTTTGTGTGTCAGCTTCTGTTTCTGAGATTTTTTCATTATTTTCTCAGCGACAGGAAGCATTTTCACCTTGGATGTTTTCCACATTTCATTGGTTGATGTGGTACGATTTGCTTTATAATAATTTCCTTATGTAGAAAATATCAGAGTGGGCAAAGTCACTGAGCGTCTGTTACAATGTGGGATGCAGGCAGTGAAAATGAGAAAGAAAAATGTCCATAACCAGGATTCAAAGTTTTATCTCTTCATGAGTTTTCCTTTTATTTCCACCAGTCAGGAAAAATAAAACAGGAAACACACTCAAAAACACAACATGCTCCAGTTGAAAAAAAGTAGTCTGAATACTGTTCATAAAGGAGTGAAAGCTCTCCATCCCCTAAACCACAAAATCCCCAACCAGAAATGCCCCACTCCCAGCCTCTAACAGCAGGCTGCCTGATTACCCAGCCAATCAGGCAGGAGCTGGGAAAATGAGTGACTCTGCTCAGGTGAGTGCAATCAGCTCACCTGGAAGAAAGACACAGTCACTGAAAGAAGTATTACCCCCCAATTACCAAACTGTCATCAAAACATCAGCGTTGGATAGAGGAATGCTAACCTTCCTCTTCATCCACACATCCACACATCCCCCTCCATTGAACAATAATATAAGTCTTCATGACAGCGTTACATCCTTCTTCTGTTTTAAGCATCACGTCACTGCTGTGAAAACTTATTTGAAACAGAGAAATCCCAGGCTGAGTTGACATAACAGTTTTCAAAGTTGTTCAGATTTCATACTAATTAGCGTTGATAAACCGGCCCTCGCTGCTGTGTGTTAGGACACGTTACGTCGGAATTTGCAGCAAGTTCTGCCTCAGCAAAAGGTCATGTATGTAGAAGAGATCTGGTTGCTACAGCAAGAATATAAAGGTAAATTTTAACACCAGATCGCAGAAGTACTCTTGTCCACTGGGTGTGGCCTTAACCGTGATGAACAGTTGAGCCCAAAAGTTTACACCCCCCAGCAGAATTTCTGATTTTTTGGCTTTTTCTCAGAAAACATGAATGATAACACAAAAACCTTTCTATCACTCATGGTTAGTGGTTGGGTGAAGACATTTATTAAAAAAAAAAAAATAGTTTACTCTTTTTAAATCATAATGTCAACAGAAACTTCAAAAATGACCCTGTTAAGAAGTTTACACAACTCTGGTGGTTTTGTTCTGATAAATGCACAAAAGTGAACAGAAATGTGTTTGAATGTCTACTAAAGGTAACCATCCTCACCTGTGATCTATTTGCTTGGAATCAGTGTGTGTGTATAAAAAATGAACAGGATCATTTTTGAAGTTTCTGTTGTCATTATGATTTAAAAAGAGTAAACAGTTGTTTGTTAATAAATGTCTTCACCAGATCAGCAGCCTCAGTGACGCTCAGCTCTGCCAAAATGTTGTCTTTGTTGATTTCACTAACATTCTACAGTTAATGCAGCAACACTATCAGAAAATGTCGACATTATTGCACTTGGCAACACATGTCCAGCAGTTTATCAGACATCCACAAGCTCAAGCAGAGTTACATCAGTAGTTCAAGGTGTTTTGTCCAAGACACAGGCTATGAAGGATAAAATGTTTTGCTAGAAGAAAAGTTGTGATAAAATGGAATCAGACAGAACTGGAGTCAGAAAGTGTATGATCATTAATCAATAACCTTCAAAGCAAAGTCGACAATGATACACTCCTAGTTTAACCTCCACAACCTGCACACATCTGCATCTGTGAGCAGAGGTTAAACAGACCTTCAGGGACTCCTCAGGGCTGCTGCGGGGAAGGTCGCACACTTTTTGTGTGTGTGTGTGTGGTAGAGTGTGTTGGTGTTGGTTCAGCTTCAGGAGTCATTTCAGTGGAGGAAAACCATGGATTAGGACGAAGGGCTGTGTGGAAATGGAAATTAGCCTGTGGGCCAAAGAGGACTGGTGTGTGTGTGTATTTATGAGTCCACTCTCATAAATATCCTCAATAAGTGTTTGAATTTGAACTGAAACTACAATAAATCTCCTCACACAAGTTTTATTCAGGAGTTCTTGACCTTTAAACTCGCTTTTTGTTGAACGTACAGTGTCAGTGTTCACTCACTTTTACTGCGGCTGCTCATCTCCACTGCTCACCCCTGGTTTTTTCTCTCTTACACATGAATCTGCATGCTCTCAGCTGAAAGTCAGCACAGTTTGGAGGTCGTGCTCCACAGACAGATCACACACGCAGTTTGCTGCATTATGAGACAAAGTGCAGCTGTTAGGAATCATCATCATCATAACAAACCAAGAGGATCTAATTTTTCAGCAGATATTTAATTTGCAGGGTGTATAGAAGTGCTCCAGTTAAACTTTAAGCAGTGTAATTTATGTTCATAATAAATCAAAATGTAAGTCAAACCACTGAATGTGAGTGTGAAAGAGGTTACTGGTGGTAAAATAGACAGCAGTGATACTCAGCTATAACTGGATGTGCAAATAACTAAAATAAGAGTCAGATTTAAAGTTAGAAAGTGAGCGTTGGTTAAGAGATAGTCTGTTTTGGTGGTTTTTCAGAAAGCGAGAGGCTTCAACCATCTTCCTATATGACGTCCCATCTTATTTATTTATGCTGTTTCTGTGCAGCCATGTCCCTCTTTCTTTTACGTCAGTTTTTGCTTTATGGAAGCCTTTGGCAGAGCTGGGCATAAGACTGATAGTTGCTTATAATCTGCTTTACTTTATATATTAGCTTTTAAAGACAAAACAAGTTACCAAACTCTTAGCTTCCATTAATTGGGTTTTCTTAAAGAAGAGGTATTGCATTTTTAAAATTTCAAAGAGGTACCTCTGGTAGTAGATTTTTATGATGTACAGCTAAGAAAAGAAATCCCCATTTTATCTCACACGATTGTTTTTGAAACTCTTTGTTTTAGCTGCTGTCTCTTTAAGGTTACCCGCTTCACAAACCCACTTCCCTCTGCTTGACCAGCCCCCTGGAGGCCTGTTGGGGGCAGAGCTACTATGAGACCTTGGTGTTAGAGGCCCGCCCCTCAAATGTGTGTCAAACAAGAGGCAACAATCGGTTTAAAAATATTAGGCCTGTTCGGAAACGCTAGAAAATGCAGTAAATGGACCGGATGATAATAGATATGTGTCTCTTACATGCAAGAAGATCAATTGCTATACTCTGGATGAATTTAAATAAACCAAGCATCAAACACTGGGTTGGACAAATAATTGCAACACTTCCTCTAGAAAGAATAACCTTTATAAGAAAAGGGAAACAGGAACTGTTTGAAAAAATATGGCGACCATATTTTATTGCTTTTGTTAAAACTTAGACATGTCAGATAGTGAGTAAGGGGAATGAGTTTTTGTTAGTGAAACTCGATTATGAAGATATCTTTAAAAATAGCTCTATGGAACTTGAAAATGTTTGTACTCTTCTTTGTTTTTGTTTTTATTTTTCTATTACTTTTTTGACATGATCATTAACTTGCATTGAATATGGCACTCAGTCTGAGAAGCATTCTGTTGAATGTTTTGTGGTGTCTTATTGTTCTATATGGCATCACTTCAGTCTGTACTGTGTTTTAAAAGTGTATAAAACTCAATAAATATATTGTTAAAAAAGAAGAAAAAGAAAATGCAGTTCTTCAAATATCTGCTCGAGGCTGGCTGTTGAAATACTGAAAACCCTGAACACATCGAGAAAAAAAAAAAAATTCGATGTCAAAAATTAACATTTCCACAGCCCTGTTATTTTAAAAGTTATTAAAATCATGAGTTATGCCCAAATAAGAACTGACAGGTAGGCACCCTGTTGCTGCCAGCAAAGGGGAAAAAGGCCTGCCTCTTTAATTCATCCTAACTTGACTAAGCTGGTCATTTCATTTCAGTTCATCATTTTCATGAAAGCCTCTGTGAACCATTGGCTCAAAACTCCATTTTGGAAACAAATTGATGGTATAATAGAGTCCATATGTTAAACAATCAGAAGGTCCTTATGTGATGTCCTCATCCATTCAGCAAGTCTCAGAAAGATCTCTTTCTGCATTTGGAACGGACCATTGTGAGCAGACAACATAGAAGTCTGTCTTGGTTTGGAAATTTGCAGATGTTTATTATGTTGCATTGTTATTCAATATAAATGTTTAAATATAAGAAAGCAAAATACCCCCTCCCTTCCATTTCCCTTAAAGGTTGTCATTTTCACATTACTGTCACAATGCTGCATTCCTGTAGTGTAGTCAGACTGACAGCCTCTACGTCTGTGAGTTGGTTTTAAACAACTTGGCTCCAAGAGTTGAGTCTTTTTGGCCAAAACTAGAAAATGAAGAGTCATTTGGAAGCTGAGAGAGATGGTTCTTGCTAAGGCAAGTGATGTGGGTCAATTAAGATGGACAGAAGTCTAATCACTGGGATCATATATGAGTCATGTGTAAGCTTTTTCTGACTGCCTGCCTGTTTTTAAAACACAAATTTCATTCAAACCAATAATCCAGTGATGGTATCATTTCTTTAAAACATATAATGCCTTGATGTTATGTAACTTCTTAAGACCAACATCTGTACATTAACATAGCTTATAGTTAGCTGGGGGGTGATTTTTTCTGTATATGGAAACGGGTTTTGATCTCTGTGTTTGATGTGTGTGTGTGTGTGTGTTTTTGTTCTGCAAAAATCAACTTCAACACATGCAGGGATTAAACAGGCTTCCCTCTAAGGCTGAGTTATGTTTGTGGTGCTAAGCCAGTTCGAGAGGTGAGCTTTGTTGGGGGGTTCATAAGGGATTAAAGTGATGTTCTGGGCTTCATCAGGAGAAGCAGGATCAAACACAGGAGAAGTGTAAGACATGTAAAAATAAACTCTTTAATATAAGCCAAAAAATTCTGCCAGTGAACCATATTTATGTGGGTAAAACTGCTCATTAAAGTACACACTCATTTTTAACGATGGTAAAAACTATCTGAAACAACAGTGGGGCTTAGTTTGTCAAAAACAACCATTAGAGACTCCTTCATCTGGGATTATAGGGGGGTTTAAATCACCAATTAAGTTTTAAAAGGTGCTCTGTATCAGAGGCTGCCATCAAAGACGAAATACGCATTTTTTTTTTCTCCAAATCTGTTGTTTACCGAGTTTGGGTAATAATGTTTTCCAGTCACTTTGTTGTAAATGATCAAAAATGTGGTGTGCATGTGCGCACATGTGTGTGTGTGTGTAAAACAAATAAAAGCTGCATGGTATCACACCAGTTTACCATAATGATTGAGCCACTAAAGTCAAACAAACACGTGGGGAAACAAAACAAAATGCTTGTATATGTTTGGTGTGATTCAACATTTTACTGTCAGGGATACAGCATTAAAAGACGAAGTCTCTGTAATTGTCCTATGGCTAAGCCCCCACGCTCACTTGGCCAAACGGTGAACATTCAGTGGCAGGCGCTATGATCAAAGGGGTCTAAACTTTACATTATGAGGGAAATATTGATGATTTTATTGTTGAGAAGGTCTATAGAAAGCTTCAGTTGCAGGTCAAAGTTTGCAGGTTGCAGTGCAAACGTGATAAACTGCATCTTGATGCTTTCACTTTCACCACTGAAGTGCAGGTTTTTGGCTCAGAAGTTTAAAGAATGACTGCCTTTTTCATCATCTTTACCAAGGGTGTTTATATTTTTTTAGCTTTTCATGCCTTTAATTTGATAAAGAAAGGACAGTGGATAGAGTAGGAAATGGGGAGAGAGTGGGGAGTGACATGCGGGAAACAGGCCACAGGCTGGACTCAAACTTAGACTGCCTGCACAAGAGCGAACCTCATGGAGCGCGACCTTAACCACAAGGTCATCTGCGCTCAAAGGGAGTCTCTGTCAGTTAAGTGCTAAAATATTTACTTTGAATCATTCAGTGTAGTGTTTGAAAACCTTTTCATCTGGGCAATTACTGTGACACACCAGAAATAGGATGCAAAAATGCCGGACACAGGCTTAGGCAAAGTTCAAATCCTTTATTCAGTCCAACAAGGCAAAGGTATCCAAAGGCACTGGGCTAAAGACGAGGGCAGCCAACAGGCTAGGAATCAATAACTAGAAGAACAATTGTAAAAAGGCTGAAACGCAGACTTGACGTAAGACGAACTGGCACAGAAGGAAGGGAAGACAGGATATATGGGACACAGGTGTGAGGACAACTAGATGCAGGTGAAGCGCATTAGGAGAATCAGGGAAGTGGCGACACAGAAGGACAGGAAGTCAATGGATCTGAAACAAGTAACAAACATGAGTAACAAAATAACACAAACACGATACAAGGCATAAGAAATGAGAAAAAAATACACTTAACCCAGAGACATTACAATTACAGACAAGCTGATGAAGCGAAGCTCCAGAATTTAACAGGGGTTTAACTAGAACCTTTTGGACAACAGCTAACGATGATGAACCATCACCAAAGAACAAAAACTAGGATGAAATAGATCAGTGAACTCCCAACTAATGAATCAACATGATGAACAATGCAGATAGGAGCTACACTTAAAGGTTAACTCTGAAAACATATTTATTCAATCATCATGGGCTTATCCATCATTAAAGATGTTGAAGATAACTTTATTTTTTTTCCCAGCAAAGTGACAACATGTTGCCGCTGTTAATTATATTTATATTGAGTTGATGTGGTCCACTGCACAACTTTCTCCAAAGAGTACAATTTTATGGGTTGAGATGTGGCTTAGAAAAGGGCAAAAAACATACATACAAACAAAAATATACCCCATAAACACTATTTTGACTATTTTAAACTTCAAATTACAAAAAAAAAAAAAATCACAACACTGAATGAAAACTGACTTCCTGCAACATATTGGGATAAACGCTCAGGCAGAGAATATACAAGTGTATGGGAATCCTTATATGCAATCTGATTGGCTCATCACGACTGAGAGCGAGGCTTAGCCATAAGTCAATTACAAATGCAAGTCCTAGCCTCTTTCACACATGCACACTGTCCACTGACAATTTCCTACATTTGCTTATTCACATATCGATGGGCGAAGTGCAAAACCTCCTATCTGAAAAATTCACTTCTTTGAAAAAACACAAAAAAACCTTTTTTTCTTACAGAACGCTATTTTCTTAACTATACTCAATAGATAATACACTGTTTTTGGACTATATTACTATACTATTGTGTTCTCTCTACTATGTGTCTATGTAATACAGACTAAGTATTTTTGCCTCACAAAGTGCAGATAGGAGGTTTTGCGCTTTGGCCATCGATATGCCCCCCATAGTGTGAAGCCTTAGGAGGTTTTCAAATGCAGACCTTGAAATCTAAAGTGTTCCTCACAAACCAGAAGAAGTGGAACATGATAGCAGATAATGTAGTGACCTTTGCTTTGAGAACAGAACAAATACCCCCTTAGAGGATGGCAGGAAAAAGTCCAGGTAATGCCCGGGAAATATTTTTTTCAGCTATTTTCTCAGAACTGTATGTTTTCCTACTATGACGATGCCAAGTTTTCACTTTAACATGTGGCTTAAGTTTTTAAATCAATTCAAAAATGTTGAGCAACTTAAAGTGTCCAAGGCTCCAAAAAGTTTCTTCTTCTTCTATCAGCACAAGCAGACTTTTACCAAAGGCCTCTGATTTTAAACATGACATCTTCATCACTTTCTTTGTCATTCTTGCTCTGTATGCTTTTTATTCTCTATCCCTCCACCCGTACTTTTCTTCCTCTTCTACTTTTACCTGCTTTCACCTTTTCTCCTCTGGTTCTATGTACTGCAGTTCCTCCCCCTTCCCTCTTCACCTCGAGCCATAAACCTTGTGACCCCGGGTCTCTCAGGTGTCAGGTGGAGAGAGGGGCAGTGTGTGCTTTAGGAGCTCGAGTGTGTGTGTTTGCATGTGTGTGAGTAAGAGAAAAAGAAAGAGAGAGCACTGAGGATATAAGAGCAGGTAATTGGAGTGGACACCACATAGTAAATCACTGAGAGTTTAAGGTTCTCATAATGGGAGTGTATTTCTTTTTTATCATCTCACTTTCAAAGCTGATATGTGGGAAAGAACCCCCCCTACACACACACACACACACACACACACACACACACCCCTTCATGTTGTGTCCCAGCCCACTTTAAACAAGCTGTTGTTCAGCCTCTACTGAAAAAAGAAAAACTTGACCCCCTGCAGACCTGTCTCTAAGTTTTCTTTTTTTTCTAAGATTTTAGAGAAAGATGTTGTCGAACAGCTCACTGCTGTTGTGACTTGACACATCATTTCAATCCGGTTTCCGAGTAGAGAAGCACCCTACTGAAATGACTCAACTAAGATTGTCCAATGATATCATGAGATTGCCCTGGATTGATTCCCTTTGTATCCCCCTGACAGGAGTTTTTCAGTGTCTCTTGGTCCATACACTCTGAATCTGCTGTTGTCTCCTGTGGTGTTCCTCAGGGTTCAGTATTGGGCCCTATTTTATTTCCTTTGAATTTGCTTTCCTTGAGTCACTGTGTTGCCTTTAGGCCATTTATTTTAAGAGTTTTATTTTGAAGGACACACTGCTAGGGATGGATATATTCTGTTAGATAAAAATGTATAAATGTGTGACAGTAAAAACACTACTTAAAATATACATATATATACACACACACACACACATATATATATATATATATATATATTGCTAGAAATGTGTTTCTCTTTAAAAGCTGTTTTTTGTCTTTGTTTTTATTTTCACAATTTTCACTCTGCCTTTGTAATGTGTACTGCGGAGACACACATTAAAGTCAACAAACTACATCTTTAATACGACTCTCGGTCATTTCTCAAGGGAGAGTTTACCTGGTTGTAAACGCTACATTATCCTTTGTTGTCAGGACAACACAGTCACACGCTGTTGGTGTCATTCAGACCTGGCAACACAGACAAACTGATTGTTCTGTTAGATTGTTTGATTGCTGTGAAGGACTGGATGCATGACAACTTCCTGCAGCCAGACACTGACAAGAAATCATTGGCTCAGGCCTGTTAGTTTCCATGGTAACTCAGTGTCCCCTTCCCCTGGTGTTCGGTCTAAACTCGGAAATCTCGGAATCATATTCAATCAGTCCATGTCCTTCGATTACTTCACAAAACTGTTGTCCCGGTCATGTTTCTTCTATTTATGTAGCATTGATAAACTCAGGTCTGTTGTGTTACATCGGGAACTGGAAATGAGCATCCATGCTTTTGTTTCATCCCATCTGGACAATTGCAATTTATTTTTCACTTGCCCCCATAAGTCAACCCTCCATCACATTAGTCCAAAACGTAACTACCAGTCAACTGACCAAGTCCAGCTGGGCAACACACATCACTCATGACACAGTAGGTCACTATTGTTGTTGTTCAATTTGCGCATGGCACACTGAAGGTTTAATGCGCAAGCATAATGCTGAGCATGACGTCAGCGTTTCCACTGAAAATGCTGGCTTGCTGTTTACACAGCAACGGTGGAATCGGTGTTTCAGAAAAATTCCACCCTTGTTTTTTTTTGTTTTTGTTTTTAAGAGTTTGTTAGCTAAAACAGTTTGTGTGTCAATGAAGAGTCCAAAACTCAACAATACTTTTGGGCCCCGAAACTGATGTTGTGTTAACGGGACCAAAATCAAATTTACTTACTTTACTGATTGAGGAAACAGATGACATAACCCATCTTAAGCTCAGTATTGAAAAAAAAAACATCAAGTCCTGTTTATTTTTTTTCCCTGGCTCCCTTTAATCTCTTGTCACCAGCTCACAAAGGAACCATGCAACTTTTTATAGACACCATGAGGTGAAGTGCAGGTTAATGTGCAGAGAGAGGCTTTCAATGAGTGTAATTTGTAAAACACATGCTTCAACAAGCACATGCTCATATGGGAGTGTGTTTTGTGTTGGTGTAAATACATCCAGACAGGTAGACTGAGCTGCTGGATGTTACACAGAGACAGGGAAGTACGGTGAGACAGACTAGAAAGAGCAGAGCAAAAGGACACAGGGAAGATTAAAGAACAAGAGGCGGGACAGGAGAACAGACAGAGGAAGGAAAGAAACACTGACGACATTAGAGAGCTGGCTTCTGGCTGCTGATGAAAGGAAAGAGGGAGGAGGGATGGATGAGGTTGCACAGGGGCTGGAAGAGACAAAGAAAGGGAGGACAGAGAGAAAAGTTTCTTTAAAAAGTGAAAAAGAGGACAGTGTGAGATAGATTAACCTTGATACAGATTATCACAATTCAGAAGCACAACTACACCTTTGAACTTTCTTGGTAGGACAAACCAGTCTTTCAAAAAAATATAAGAATATCCTCTTGACTTTGTCCTTTTGTGCCTTTTGTCTCCTCATCTGCTTTTAAGAGAATATTCACACATAACTCTGATCAAAAACTAACTCGCACAGACATTCCCCCAAATTCTGCCAGCTTTGGGAAAATCTCACATCAGGTTTCCCAACTTCCCTGCTGGAACCTTTTCTTTTAACTTTTTAAACAGAGGAGTGGATTCATCTTTCATTCCCTGCTGTAAAAAAAAAAAGTGCAAAAATGCAGGAAAAGGGTCATTTTGGCAGAGCAGCTGGTGATGACACATTTCAGCTAAGCCACACTGAACTCCTCTCTTTGTAACGTTGGAAGTGAAGCTGTGATCTGCCAGGCAGAAACCATTGGGGGCTGTAATCAGGCTCCACTGGGCACGCTCCGAAGCACCAGCTGCTTTGCTGTGTTGACTGAGAAAGGCGTGTTCACTTTTTAAGAGAAGAGGTGCATAAGTGTCAGTGAAGCCTAGAGACTTCTATTTAAGAGTTGAGAACCAAGGGGAAGGAGTTACAACAGGGTGGGAAGGCGAAAATGATTAGGTGGAATTGTGTTTAGAGTCTCCATCTGGTGTTTTCTTCAGGAGGTCAAAAAAAGGTATTCGGGCTGTCTGATTAACATGTTTGAACTGCTAATAACCGCCAGTTACCACTTGAATTTAAAGAAATATTTTAGTTGTAACCAATGAATAAATATCATGCTCGTCAAATAGAGAATCAAAAGTAAAGGATGCGAGAGGAGATATGATTGACAGTGTTTACAGGTTCATTCTGCAGAAGCACATGGAGTTTGCAAATTTTATCCTGGGTATGATAAGGACTTGCAGGCTTTCATAACATTTATTTGATCAGTATGCAACTTTGGAACACAACACAGTAAATTTGGGCAACACTTCAATTTTGTGAGTCCCAAAATACAGACTACCCTCTTTTAGAACTGCCCTTAATTATGTGGGTTTTATTCAGCACGTCACACAGAGACTCACAACAGAGAGCACACTCTGGACTTGGTTATCACCTATGGCCTGTCCACCTGTGTGTCCTCTGTCATCAACGTGACTGTCTTCAACCACTACTGTGTGTTTCCTAATGTCATCAGTTTTATTCAGTGGTAGACCTTTCAAAGTTTGGATTGATTTACCTCTGGCTCTGTTGGACTTGGTATATGTAAGGACGGCTTACGGATGTAAATGATGAGCTGCGATGTGAAACGGTACTGCTCAAAAAGGTAACTGTCTGGAAATGCCAGAACATCCATGTGTGGTCTGATGACAATGTCCTGATGAATATTTAATTCCCTGCGCAGTAATGTTGCACCTTCGTCAACGGGATCATTGTCAAAAGGACATGCCATTTTCTAGAAAAAAGTCGACTTCCACTATAGACTGACTGTTTTTTTTTTTAAATAATAGACAGCAGAACGACATTACCCCAAAACTCGCCCGCTGACTGAAAGAATGAGGAAATCAAATATGGTGTGTGGTTGAAAGAGGGCGGAGACAGAGAGAAACTCCAGGTTCATTGACAAAAACCTGAGTCTCGACCAGGTTAGTTTCACAGCGTCTGTTACTACGGTAACTGACTGAGAGCTGGAGTTACCTCTCTTTGTGAAACAGGTTAGAGTTGCCCCTCTTTCTCTGGTTTGAGTTACCTTGATTTGTGAAACGGAAAACTCAGAGTTTCCCTCATTTCAGGGTTAATAGACTCAGAGTTTTAACGAAACCTGCTTTGTGAAACAGACCCCTGTATGATCTACACGTGTACAGAGGCCCAGAGATGATGATTTAGCAGGATTGTCCCTGTAAAAGTTGACATTTTATATTTTAGGAAAATCCTGCACACTCTACCTTTAAGCATGGTCAATGTGTACTAGATTTTTCTTTCAATTTCTTTTATTTAATTTCTTTCCTTTATTAGTTTAAGCCCAAGCAGAAAACCAACAACAAGAACAAAAAATGGGTCCTTTCTTTAAATGTTTGCAGAAATTTGAGGATGAACCAGACTTTTTTTTTTTTAAGTATAAATCAGAGATCTGAATCCAAAAAGCTCAGATTATTACACATGAACCCACATCTTATCTATTCGACCATAGAGACATTTAGAGACAGGAGGTGTAAATGTTTCAATATTTCTTTGTTTAGTTGGAAATAGATATGAAGAAACAAAGGAAACTTGACCAGCATAAAAAGAAATGTTCTTTTTACCCTAAAAGGAGAGGAAGTCAGAGGACGTCACAGTCGTATGATCTCACTCACACATTCCTCCTTCCTGCTCCTCAGCTCTAACACTGCTTAAGTTGTTTTACAGGCTCCGTGATTATTTTGATAAGCTCTAATGATGATGGATTGACTGAGATTTCATGGAAAGAAATGTAACGTGTCATTAATTTTAAGGTGGCATTTTGTTTCCTCTGGATCCAGAGGTTTGAAAAACCATTACACGCTGAGGGTTCTGGGACATTTAACAGCCAGCCTTTAAAGCCTGAAGCAGAACCACAGCAGCATGGCTGGCGTTCATCATCCACTGACGAAAGAACAAATTTGAAAGAAATGTTAAATTTTGCTCCCATGATTTTTATATTTTGTAAAGTGGAGTCATTTTTTAAGTTAATGTTTTCATTTGTCTAACACTCGGAGAGTTTGATGAAGTTGGCCCTGCGCAGCATCTGAAGTGTGTGGTTTTCACATCTTGCAGGGTCAAGATGTGAAGAATAGATTTGTGTCTCTGGGAAAACTTATATAATTTTAGTTGGTTTTGGAAATATGACTTCCAGACAGGCGGCCAGTGAAAGTTGACGTCACTGCTCATTTTTAACAGAGCCAGTGTTTATAGCAGACTGTTTATTGAACCACAGACAAGAGGGTACTTCAGATATCAAAATAAAATGCTTAGAACTGTGTGCCCATTTTGATGTCTCCTTTAAAATGTACTGTGTGACGACCCTGCTTGGTTTGTGGTAGTAATTGCTTTTTTGTCTTTCCTAAGGTGACTGATGTGCAGCACCTGGGCTCAGTGCTCCACCCAGCGTCCCACTCCTCTGGCTCTCTCTCACTCGCCCGGTGAGGTCCCCAGCAACCATCCTTTGTTTGAGTTTTGGTTCTGTTGTTGCACCCTAGTGATGGGCAAAGCAGTTCTTTTACGTGAACTGAATCATTAGAATTAGTTCAGTAAAACGATTCAATCAAAAGAATCGTTCACCGAATCGTTCAGTACTTTTCCGCAGCTCCGCCTGCCAGTCAAAATTTAATGAGCTGAAACAATGCCAAATGCTTAGCTCGGGATTGTACTGAAGCTCAGTACAAATCACTGAGCTCCAGTTCAGTCACTGGACCGTGTTTCTCTCTTTAAGTCAGTCAGCGATTCGTTCACTTAACGTACTGGACAAGCGTACCTTTAGTAAAAACTACTGACACAGAGCTCCAGTTCAGTGACTGAGCTGTGTCTCTCTGTCAGTGATTCGTTCATGAACTAAACGCGTATTGAGACAATCATAATGGATTTTAAAACAGTCAGCTGAGTAAATGTGGATATATGAGCCGTTTGCAAACCAACAGCAGCTATAAAAAGCACATTTTCCAGACACCTACATATTTATTACTACCTCAATTTTGGTGACAGGAGAGGGAGATGTAGGGGCGGGCTTGAGCGACAAAGGACTTCTGACCGACTCTGTCCTGTTTTTTGAGTCATTACTATCAATGACAAAAATGGGGGAGGGCTTGGGCGACTGTAATGGTCAAGAGAGACAGAGACAGGAGAGGGGAGTGCAACTGCAAATGAACAAATCTTTTCAAGTAAGTGATTCTGTTCATTTTGTTCACCCAGATGATTAGTTGATTTTGAACGAATCGTTCACGAACGACACATCACTATTGCACCCTTCAACACACCCATACATACACTACTGATGCTACTGATTTGACACATTCCATACGTTTGCCATTCTTTTGTTGAACTGTAGTTTTGCTGCTCCCACCGCATGGAATTCTCTCCAAAGTGACTTAAAAATGGTGGATCTTATTTCGCTTGGAGCATTCCGCTCAATCTTAAGAGACAGAGTATACGAGTCAATTGGACAGTGTCAGTGCTTCTGATTTGTGATCTGTGAGCAAGGCCATGCACTTTATTCTGTAAATCAATTTTCACACACTGTAAACTGTCGTTTTCTATCAAGGTACTGTTGTAATTTGTCTTGTCGTAATGTTATGTTTTATGATGACCACTTGGCCAGGTCACCCGTGCAAAAGAGATCCCGATCTCAATGGGTTTTTACCTGGTTAAATAAAAGTTAGATAAAATTAAACCAATTATTTTTGTATGCAACTCTGTTTTGCCTCTGTTTTTGCTGTAGCCCACAAGCTTATGTGTGGTTATGACAACTAAACATATCTTAAAGTCTGTCTCCGAGTTTGCACATTGGCTCTTGTTTCTGTCAGGATCCTGATTTTTGTTTTCTTGGGTTTTGTCTTAATTTCAGGGTTTTGCTTATTGTTCATTATTTCCTGGGTTTGATAGTGTTTACTAGTGTTCCTTGTGTTGATTTCTTCTTTTGTCTTGTGTTCTTGTTTCCGGTGTTATTAGTTATTCTTCAGTTACCCTTGTGTTTCAGTTTGTACCTGCTCCCAGTGTTTCACTTCCTGGTCTTGTGTTTCCCTCTTGTGTGATTGGTCCTCATGTGTTTCACCTGTGTCTTGTGCCACACCTGGGTTTGATTTGTCCTTGTGCAGTTAATCCCTGTCTTCAGTTCGGTTTGTCCGTCAACCTTTGTTATGTCAACTCGTCTGGTCAGTTTGTGTCTCCAGTGTCCCCCCTGTTTTTTTTTTTTTTGGGGGGGGGGGATTCTTGTCTTAAGGTTTGAGCTTTTTGGGTGCTTTTTGGTTTTCCTTGTGGTGTTTTTCAGTTGTTTTTTTTGTTTGAATAAGGACTTTCGTTTAATAAAATCTGCACTTAAGTCTGCCATCCTTCTATTTTTCCACGGTTCTTGTTGTGACAGTTCCTGATTCATTCTTTCCAATCTTCATTAGTTGCGACAATAGACTTACTCCTCTACCTGACCGCACAAGTTCCACTGCTTCAAGAACTTTAAATCCAATCTGGCTTTCACAAGCTTCCATGTTGCTGACCTCAAAGTATTTCAACATTAGTCAGTGAAAAAGCACCAAAGCCACAAACATCTGATCCTCAGGTTTTGAAATCCTGCTGTCAGGATAGTGGGAGGATGTCATTACATCTTGAAGCCATCCCCGTGGGGCAACCACAAAAATTGTAAGCTTCTGTGTGGGACAGAGCTGGACCAAAATAACCAGCCAATAAACAAACAAGCTTCTGAACTAAATCAGGTTTAGACAAGAGGAGCTAAACATCTGCTGCTGTGCTGAGCAGCTGACGAGAACTGTACTTTAACCCTTTATAGCCAAATGTATCATATTTGAAATCATGAGTTCAAAGATCTCTATCTCATCAAAATGATAAATAGTTTCTTTAAAAACCTGTTAAAAACATATTCTACCACCTTTAGGATTGTCATATCACTACAGTTGGCTGAAGTTTTATTTTGGCCCGTTTGAAAATGTCTGCTCTCATGAAATCATCCACTCACATATTTTCAGGAAAATCATTGCTTCATTTTCAAGAAGTTGCAGAATAACATTGAAATAGTTGCTTTAAAAAGATGTTTTTTTCTGCATCAAATGAATGCATATTTATTAAAAACCTTGAATAAAACAGTTTGCAAAATTGCCCAGTGTGTCAAATGTGATACAAGAAATGTATCATGGGGCGCAGATGGCCTAGTGGATATGGCCGCGCACCATGAGGTTTGCCCTTGAGCGGGTACGATTCCCGCCTGTGGCCTGTTTCCCGCACGTCATTCCCCACTCTCTCCCCCTTTCCTGCTCTATCCACTGTCCTCCTCTATCCAATTAAAGGCAGAAAAGCCCAAAAAATATCTTAAAAAAAAAAAAAGAAAAAAAAAGAAATATATCAATAATGAAATGATAAAGCAATATTTTTGTGGATTTTGTTAAAAGAGTTAAACATCTGTGTTAAAAAAAAAGAAGGAATTTTTAGGACTATATTTTGATAGGTCAGGCTTTACAGAGTTAAGGGAGACTGAGAAAACACAGGGTTTAAAAAAAAACTCTACAGCAGCCAGGGATGGATCATGGAGGGCTGGGGTACAAAAGACCCAGCCTGAGGCCTGTAGTATGACGCTTGATTAACACATCCAGGATCTTTCTCCTAACCCTGGATTGACTTAGCGGGACATTCTCAGTCTTGATAATCTGTCCTTCGAAGGTGGATACCAACTCTGTAAGTGAACCCAGGACTTTCCAATCTTCATCAGTGCGCGCTCACATAAAAAGGGGTGGCGTTTGTAGCGTCCAACTAATCGCAATTATGGAGAAAACTTGCCGTGTTGCGTACTTTTCAATGGAGGAGCAGTTTTTTTTTTTTTTTTTAAATATGAGGAAATGCCGGAAACAATACAAGCAAAAAGCATCACGGTTGCCGCAGCGAAAACCAGGAGGGAATGCTGCCAAAAAATTGCTGACTCTGTTAATGCGTAAGTTAGTCAGATTACACAAAATTAATTTATGGGATAATAAAAACAGACTGATCACTCAGTTTGACTTTATTACAGCACACAGAGGTCTTCCTCAGTGCCCTTCTATTGGCATGTATCGAACATTATGTTGTTTTGAGGCTCAGCTCCTGTGTGAGCGCATTTTGTCGGAATATTAATTCATCCCCGTGATGGCGTGAAGAGTAGTCATGTGCACAATAAATTCATATTTCTACAGCAACACTATGTGTGACCAAAACTGTTAACCTCAATATTTCAGATGTAACCCCAGTGGAGCCAAACGGTCATGGGAGCAGGTGAAAAACAAATATAAAAACATTCTTCAAAGCGGTAAGTGACAGCAGTATCTGTATCCTTTGTATGAATGATAAGAACAGAATATATTCGATATCATTTGCAGCCCACAGGAAAAAAAGCAGTTTCAGAAAAACCGGGTGAGAGCCTCCTTTACAGGGGTTTAAACCTGGCAGAGGAGCTTGCCCTCTCAAATAATGAGGGGGGGACTGAGCCTCCTAAGCCTGAGCCTGTGGACAAGCCACTGCAAGACAGTCCAAAGATGTAATGAACTGTAATTTAAACTGGTATTAGTGTGACAAAGTGTAAAAAATTGCCTCGGATATACGCTGAAGCAACTGTATGTATTTAATTGTTTCAGGTTGGAGCAGACACGGTCCGGTTTTTATACAAGAAGAAACTGGAGCTTGACATTGAGCACAAAACTCTGCTCATACAAACAGCAGAGCTCCAGCTGGAGAAACTCGAAGCACAAAAGAGGGTAAATCAGTGTTAACCCTCCACCTGTGTTAGGCTCATCAGTGACCTGTTCAATGGTTCCAGATGCCCACATAAATTTGTTAATTGCATCATGCCTCCTTTATTTTGTCAGAAAATATTATTTCAACAAAAGAAAAAAGAAAAAAAATGTATTCAGTGTGTTATGAAATGCTTTGGATGAAATTATAGCACTTGGTGTGTACGTATAATAAGATTATAAAGTGAAATTTTGAGCCACATCTGATGTGTCTGATGAAGAGGCGTCAGCTGGTGAAGCTTCTTCTGTTCAAAGATTCAAGATTCTGTTCAAAATTGAAAAGAAAAATGACAAACAAAAGTAAGTAGAGAGTATTTCTGAGAAACTTCCTTGTCAGGCCTCACACTGAGTGAAGGGAGCAGGTGAAACTAACTCTGACTGAGCTCTGCTCCCTTTGTAGAGCTGCTAATGTTCATTGATCACACCTGTGCTGACTCTCCAGCAGCACAGGTGTGAATTTGATTTGATTTGCTTGACTGGTTGTTTGTTGGACCTTGCAAATCCTTGTTGTGTCATCACTTGCTCTACTCTTTTACTGTGCCTTTTTCTTGGAGAAGATGTAACTTTACTTTATTCCAGGCCCGTAGGTCCATATAAATACATAGAAACATACAAAAAAAAGAAAAGAAAGAAAAATGGATAAGACTACAGCTCAGATTGACATAAAAAAAATACAGAGACATTTGTACCAATGTTTCCAGTAACAGGATGAGAACCTTGTTTCACTCATTGCAGGCTGAGAAAGTGACATTTTAATTTCATTTTCTGAATCAATTAATCAACCCATGAATTTGAATAAACTATAAAATTTCAAAGCACAGTGTGAAATGTGGACACATTACAAGTGACAAACATTTGACTTGCACTCATCCATCAAATATTCCAAATGCTTCATTATATGCTATCTGTAACTTTTTCCTCTTTGCTTTACTGTAGTTGCAAAGATGAGCAGAGTAATGTGGAGCACAGTACAATCTAAAAAGCTCAAGTTTAACATCATCTGTGCGCATCTGAAATTTGCGTAATCAGCATATTCGCCTGGGCAAACATTTTACAGCACTGACGCTGAACATCATCATCATTACATAAGTCACTTCTGATAACGTGTCCCAGATATCTGACTTTTTCCACTTCACCGAGGACTTGACTAGAGATAGAGAAGGATGGAAACTGCTGTTTATGATCGTTTTTTTTGTCTGACTGTCATTATCACACTCTTTTATTCATTTTACTTAATATCAAACTGTACACCATAACTTGAAAAGATGTTAAGAAGTTGCTGTGGACCAGCACTGTAACATGACAGGACAATCAAGTCGTCAGCGTACATCAGATGGTTAACAAGTCTATTACCCATCATGCATCCAGTTTTACACGCTCTCAGTTGTTCAGACAGATTGTTCATGCACAAGTTAAATAAGAGAGGTGAAAGTATACCACCTATCAAACTTGCATAGTTGATTCAAGTATCAAAGTTGACCCATTGATGCAGCATAGTGGCACCATAAATGTTACCATAGATATTAAATATTGGTGAAATAAAACACAATTATAGAATTTTTTTCCAAGAGATGTAATCTAATACCCCTCAGTAAAAGTCAGGCGACACAACAGCCTGTTTTCTTTATTTGTATGGCTCTCTTTAGGTTGATTTCACAATTTCTTAAAATGAAATCAAGGGGCAGGCTAACAAAGAAAGACCCAGGGACCCACACCGAAAATATTAAAACAAATATTTTGATGTATAATGATGCCTAACAAGGTAACCAAGAGATGAGAAACTTGTATTTCTAAGCTTTTATTCTAATATGAGCCAGGATGCTGTTTAAGACCAGACTTTCACAGTTAGTGTCTTGATTTATTTCTCTGCTCAAGACTTATTTATAGAAAAGCTTCCGGTCTGTTATTTCATAACATTTTAGCTTTGATTTCATACGTATAAATGTATTTCTTGTTTGGCTGCTTCTTTTGTCTTGCTGCACAATTTTACCTGTTTTAAGGGCTAATTTAGAAATGTATAAAACCATCTATTCACAGCAGTAAGACAAAACTTAATTTAAAAAAAGGAGGGAAAAAAAAGCTGGATTGACATTACAGCAACATGTCTGAGAGTGTTGTTGTCTTTAGACCTGACCGAACACACGTTCTAGATTAGTCTAAGTTTTTTACTCATCTTGAGGGAGTGTTAAAAGTTTGTGAGGAGTGTGTGTTGAGCCCTTTGGGAGGCTGTAGATCTTTTATTTGTGTACATGAATGTTCACGCCTGGGAGTAATAAATGTGATGCTGCCACAAGGAATCAGGACATACTTTATAATTCTTCTAAATACAATAAAAACACAATTGTTCTCATGATGCGATGTTCAGTGACATAACACATTCAGTATAACACAAAGTGACCTCAAGCTGAGTTGTCAAGGTTTGAATTAAAGTTCTTAACAATAAAACATGCTCACTCAACGACCACCCATGTCATCTATTTGATTTTAAAAGAGCCAAATATTGACACACAGCATTTCACTCTGCACCCATAATGCAACAGTCACACTCACACACTTAAACGCACACACCTCTTCTGCTCTGACAGGGATGATGGATGTCCTAAAGGATGGAGGGAATCAACAAATAAACATCTGGCACGGTGATCTACAGGTCAAGAGGTCACGGATCATGGCCCATGTCAGTGTCAACGTGTGTGTGAGTGTGTGTGTGAGTGAGTGCTAATTAAACTATCGCACTGATCAACCTCATTAAGAGATCGTAACCTTAAGTGCGGGGTCACGACCTTTGGCGTGCAGTAGGAACCAAACGACAGTCATCACTTTGTCCACACAGAGTGGGTGCACACGCCCCGGCTGTTTGCTTTAATTTAATGATTATTTAAGTCTTTACTGCGTAAGTGATGAGTGACGGGACAAACTGGGGAAAGACTGGGAGAACAGCCAAATGCAATTGTCGGATGTCTAAAAAAGCCCCACAGAGTGTTTAATGTAGTTCACAGCTGTTGTTTTACTTGATGAAAAAAAATTGAGTACTTGGGGGAAGAGTAAAATGATGTAATGAGTGGAATGAGAAAAAAGAAGGGAAAGGGGGGTCTTTAAAACTGCTGATCCTCATTTTAAACAGCAAACAAGATTAGGCTCTGATTTCCTTTCATGTGGCTCACATCATTATGACATTTTGATTAGAAAATGAGTGAATTAGAAGTGCTTAGTTTCCTCATCTGTCACAGGACTACTGTAAACACTAAGCAGACAAACCCTGAAACAAACTTCTCCAAAATTCGATTTTGTTAGTGTGATGGCGATGATTGTGACACTCAGGGACAAAAATTGCAATGTTTTAAGGGACTGTACAGACTTTCTAAGTGATGTTGAAAAAGTCTCATATCTAGATATATGTCTGATCATATTCCCCAACTAAAAATAAGATTATTGGCACCAAAATGAGTTATCTCTAATTTCCCGATCAGGTAGGCCTGGACCGGATTGGTTTACGGCATGTTCAGAATCAGAATCAGAATCAGAATCAGAATCAACTTTAATTGCCAGGTATGCCTGAACATACAAGGGATTTTTTTTGATACACTATGCTCTCTTGTACAAGGTTATAACAAATGGACAAGATTCATATTTACAGGCTGAAAGAATATGATAATAGTGCAGTGGTGAGTAGTGCAAGGATGCTAAATTAACATGAGGTAGTTTCAAAAAGTTTGCATAGTGTGGTTAAATAATAACAATAAATAATACAAGAATGTACATTCAGCTTTTACTTTACAAGGCTGTTACATTAAATGCATGTGTTTATTGACAGACTTTTTCTGGGTTGAGTGCAGCGACAGGTCTGACACTGTTATGGTTTTGTGATCATTAGAGTGACAGCCTGGGGAAGAAACTGTTTCCTGGCCCTGGAACGGTACAGGTCCTGGACGGGGGGCAAGTCAACACAATTTTTTCTGTTGAAGTCTCCATGACAACACCGGGCCAACTGAAGAAGTTTAGCAAGAAAGGTGCAGGGAGAGTGATAGAGCATGGGCTAAAGGCTAAAACATTAGCTACAGGCTAAAGCATGGGTTAAGCTGTTTCTGATAGTTTTCACTCCAACCCACATGCAGCAGTTATATTGTGGTGGTCTGTTCAAACTTTAGAGTCTGTCAGTGATTTAAAGAGCCAGGTTATGTCTCAGACTGATATGTCTCAGAGCACCAGGCTGTGAGCAGCACTAAATGCAGCCTGCTTCTAAACTTTGGTACAACCTTACAAAGTTTGCTTATTGTCATGTTTCAAACAACAGTGTCACATAACTGTTGATGAACATGACACCTTGTGACGTTAGAGCTGATAAAAAGTTGTCCTAAACAAAGAAAAGTAGTGTTTAAAAGTTCTGGGTTTCACTTTCAGAACAAATACATTGCGAAAGTTTATGTTTGTCCTTTGGCCAAAGGAGTCACTGCAATCCACTTACTGATTCTCCCCACAGTCACTTTAAAGGGAACCCCTGACTGTTGTTAAAAGACATAACGAATTGGTTTTTCTTAAAAAAAAAATACAGTTTAAAACACAGTTTCTATCCTTCGGGCGCAGCCATTGTTTTACTGCCGCAATGCATTCTGGGTTGATGACGTAGATTGGTTGCTTGGTGCCGTTGCTGCATTTAGCCGGCCCATGCTGATGAAAGAGCTGACAGGTGTGGGTCATTATAAACGGAGACTAAAGCCAAATGCTGTGCCGACTATTTTCCAACACAAACCCACAAAACTTCCTCGGGAAACCACTGAAGTCCGCTCCAGGACTTATATGATCCTGTATGAGATCGAGCCCGGTGCAACCATATGACGTCACTATCCAGACGTTATTGCGGCGTGAACAACAATGGCGGCCTACAGGTGAAAATATTTTTTCAAATTTTATACAAACTAAGATATTTTGAGAGATTTTATTATCGTTCTTATGTAGCTGGTAAAAACACTGATCATTTAGAAAAATGACGTTAACATGTCAACAAATATGGGATTTGTATAAATGTTTATAAATTTCGGCTGTCTCCAATGGCGTACTTCTTTAAGTACACTTACATGATGTGCACTGCATGCACTCTTTAAGTACTAGAACAGCGCACAAAATCTTACAGGGTAGTGTTGTCTCAAATCAAACACTTCAGCTTTGCACTTACAGGAAGTGACGGTTGCATTTCACAGTTGTTCTTCTGTTATTTATTAATTGCCACCATCAACCATTGTTTGATCCATTCTCCAATAAGGCCTCCATTAAGTGTTAGAAGTGTCCAATCCTCCACACTCAACTTTTTGACCATTTAGAGTGCTCCAGCTGAGAAATCAAAGCGCGCTCTGTTTCCAAACTGTCAGTGTAAACACACTAATGCACTCAGAAAGAGACTGTAAGTGCACAAGTATTCAATTTGGGACACAGACTTAAAGTCAGGACCACTTACATTTTCTAGACTCAATTAAATCTCTAAAAAGTATTTTTTGAGAGTTGGTCCAAAATAATTATACTGCCCATAGACTTAAAAAAATACTGAAAATACAAATATACATTATAATATCATTCTTCTTTTTTATGAGTACCATGAAAAATAACTTTCCCTCAAAAAATCTGCAATGAATTACTGTCAGTTATAATCCATGTATCCTAACAATGCATTCTGGGAATTGAGATTGAAACACTAGAATACCACGGAATGCTAAGTACAGGAAAACTTCTTCCAACAAGCTGTTTAGGGAATCTATGTTGGCATGCCTGCTGATAATGTAGACATTGGAAGTTTTCCTCCTCGCCGCCTGTTTTATACATTTAAGTGAAAACCAGCTGAGGGCTCTCTGCAGGGGGGAGGAGAGGGGGGAGAGCTGGATGATTTAGGTGAGGGGGAGGAGGGTGACAACAGAAGAGGCTGCCTGGGCGAAGTCCAACAAGATAAAGCTATAGAAAAAAATGTGTTCAGATTCTTGTATTTGTGTCCTCACAGGAACCAAGTGTCCTCACAGAGACAGTCAGAAACAGACGCTGAGTGTGTGAAGGTCTGAACATGAAGTGCAGGATGGTGAAGGAACAGCTTTTAGTGTGTGTTTTCATGAACGTGTAGGTGTTTTGGCAGCAGAATAAAGATTCTGTCTGACATTGTTGACCAGACTTTGTTCCTCCCACTACAGGAAATAACACTGTTGTTTTGTGGGAAAACTTACTGTAAATTAAACAATAAATAAGGACATTTATCTCCCAGGAAGAAGGTGAGAGGAAGTTCATGTTTCTTTGAGCATTTCAGTGGGACACCACACATGGAGAAATGCACAAACAGAATCAAACAGCTGCACTTAGATGGAGTTAATGGAGTGAGGAGAGGAGGGGGGGCAACACAATTATCAATTTAAACTCTTGTTTTCTGCATATTTTTAACATAACTCTGCATGAAGGCTCATGTTTTAAAGGATTCTCTCACTTTGATGTGTTGTTTCTCAGCTGCAGAAGATCATTTACACTCTTTACTTTAATATTGAGCAACAACAGACCTGAAGCCATCACAAAATGCACGCAACAGAAACTTTTCTGATGATGAATCTAGCTCACATTTTGAAAAAACATACCATACATTACAGATGTTTACACGTGTTTCAAATTCAATTAAACAGGGATAAAAGCTAAAATATATAGTTTGACTGAAAATTGTTACCACATATAACAACAGAGGTTTTTTCCATTTTGAGAATAATACTGACACCTTGCCTCTTTTTGACAAATTTGACCCAGGCTAAATTAAACTTTGTGTCTGTATAGAGTAACAGATGTAATAGTTGTTCTGTATCAAACTTAGAATGAGATGAAATTGAAAAAACTCACTAAAGTTAGGGGGTTCAGAGGGAATGTCAAATTTGACTTTTAATCTCAAAGCATCGACTTTTTGCATGAAAATTTTTACTTTTTTCTTGTAATTTGTATTTTTTTTTTCCTGAAAATTTTGATATTTTATCTCAAATTAGACTTTTTATTTATTGATTATGAATTTTTAGCTCAGTTCTGGCTTTTAAACTCGAAACATTCAGTTTCTAATCCCAGAATTTTGACTTAAATCTCTAAAATTTCGACCTCATCATCTCAAAATAATGACTTTTTATTTCAATGCTTTAACTCTCGATCTAAAAATTCGACTTTTTTGACTTTTTATCTCATAACTTTGACTTTCAACTGAAACTGAAAGTTTGACATCATATTGTAGAATTCTGACATTTATCTCAAATTTTGGCTGAATATGGAAAAAAAAACAGGTTGTTGCCCCAGAACAATGGTCTGTAGAACAAGCTGAGAAAAACCTGGTTATTTACCACCAAAAAGAAGGACACATCCGGGTAAAAAAGGTGTTTAGTCAACCTGAATTAGTAGTTTGTTCTCGACCTTCAGCAGCCTTAAGTAGTAAGAGAAGTAAACTGGTACTCTGGATCCAAGAAACAACTAAGAAACAAACTCAAGATTTTATATAAATTCAGTATTGCACATTTTTATCACGTACAAGAAGGCTTTTGTGACATTTGGACATAACTTATTCAGTACTGTATTTTATAACTATGGCCCGCTCAGTGGTTAAACAGTTAGCGCACTGTCTACTGCCTTCAAACGCCTGCAGAGTTTTTGTATTTTTGTATATTTGCATATATTGTTTTTTTTATCGTTTCTATTTCTGTTTCTCTTAGCTACTTTTGAAAATATTTATGACATTGTCGGCACTCTTGGTGGACAGCAAAGACAGAATTTCATTGTACAGGGTAACACGATTCTTTACTGTGCATATGACAAAACTGAACCGGTAAACTCTGTCATGTTACACAGTGTTACTTCCATGGTATTTTTTTTCTTTGGTTGGGTGAATAAATATCTCACTGGAGCCAAAACTAAAAGTCCAGACATGATAGGCTGTGTACATTGATGATGGCTACCACAATAAAAGCGTCCTTCATAGAACAGACTTCACTTCACAGAGGAAAGTTCTGACTGTAGCCTGAACACTTGTGTTACAGGATTTAGATTAATATCGACATTAAAAACAGCAGCCTGTTGGATTATGTGCTTGATTGACACTGACAAAAACTAAAACAATTCTGAAATTGAAGAAAATTCGCAGTAGCAATGGAGGACTTTGATCCCTGTTAAAACAAGTATTTCATTGACTTTTTAAAAGGATTTGGATGTTTCAGGATTAAACAACTGTTTTTTTCCCCAATGTGTCAAACTTGTAGCATGAGGTATTTTGTGACAGCAAACGTTTCATAAGAGTTTCAATGGTGCAAATGTGGTTTTAAGAAGTGTTTGAAGTGCTCTGCTATGGAGAACAAAGGAGACTCAGTCTTAGCAGATTAAGAAGTTTTTAATGACTTCCTCATGCAGTTCCACAACTTCAGTTTTTTTCTCCTCCTCTCAATAAAGGAAGTCCTCATGTGGTCTGTCTGCTGATTCAGACGGGTTTTTATCTCGATCTGGGAGTGTTTAGTGTCAGTGGTCAGAGGCAGGGTCACAGCTTCATGTGGAGAGGCAGGAGCCTTGTGCTTTGAGTGTGTGTGTGTGTGTGCGTGTGTGTGCGTGTGTGTGAGAGTTCACTGCTAAGGTCAGGCTTTAATCAGTCTAAATTGAGACCTGCAGCTCCTCAGGGAGTCGTGCATGGTGAGTGGATGTTTGTGTTGACTCGTAGAGATGTTCCACACAGACTACATGTATTGAAGTCAAGATTCCTCCTTTTGTGTGTTTTTAAAAAAAATTCATTTCTTCCTCACTTTCTCCTTTCTATCCTTAATCATTTCTCTTGTTTATTTTTAACGTATTACGTATTACTTTGCCTCTGTTTCTCCTCTCTTGTTTTCTGATTTTTGTTGCCCTTTTTTTCATCAGTATGGATAACTAAATATTTTTCCCTCTCTGGCCACACAGTTCCCACACACTGCCACTCACATGGAGGCTTTGCCACAATTGCATCATGTAAAACCACTGGGAAGAGTGGGAGAGGGTTGTAAAACAGTGCTCTACATAGTTCCTGACTGAATGACTGTGTCACATTGAGTTGTTTCAGATGCAGCTTGGATGAAGGCTTTGAGATAAGTCAGTGCAAACTGCTAAATAGTAAGAAACATTTTTTTAATGTCCTAATAAACCCCTGTGTAGATTACGTTCACCAAATGTTCACCTCTTTATGTATTAATGTGATGCCCTCCTTCTTTTCTGCCCTGTTTTCTTCTTCTCTGTTATTCCTAATCTTATTTAGTTTTTGTCTTTCTTGCAGAACTCTGCCCATGTCCCAATGTAGTGAATGTATCCAGAGAATGACAGCGGCAGCGTGGCAGGGCGAGTGTGGTGAGGCAGGGAAAAGGGGAAGAGACAGGCAATAAGTCCCAGGAAAATATGCAAAGAGTTATGGGAAACTTTTAAAAATACTCAATTGGGATGTTGGCCAATAGACAACAGGTGCAGGAAAGCAAGTTAGAGAGTGAGGGAGAGTTGCCCTAAGGCCCCGTTTACACGGAGACGATTGCGGGTGAATCCAACAGAATATTTTGACGGAAGGGCCTTTTGTTTACACGGCGACTGCGCCGCAGGCAGAAGACGCAAAAGACACTGTTTTCAGGGACCAGATTTTAGCAAGTGGTTCATCTGTAGTGGCAGTAGTACTGCACTGAATAGTCACACTGCATTTAAAGGTTGATTACTGAAATTATGTGTGTTCAATACTCTATGTACAATAAACTGCTGGGTACTTGTTAGTTAATGGATCGTCTGTTCAGGGATCAAGATAAATATATGCTTTTTCTGCATGAATAATAAAGTGCTAAATCACAAACCTTTTTTTTCTATCTCCAAGACAGACTGACAGTAGAGTCAATCAAAGACCAGACCCTGGAAAACACAACAAAATCAGACATCTTTCAAAACAAAAGCTCTTTATTGTCATTTGTATTCGCTTTTCAGCATACATTGACCCTTTTTTAAAAAGTAGTGTTGGAGATTTAACCCAAAAAAAAAAGGAGTGACATTTGCCCTGCAAATATACTATTCTTAAACATAGTACCACAAAGGTACTGAAGACGGTGCAAATAGTTTGTAAAAGTAAAAATAGATGCACACAAATAAGTTTAAAAAGTACACATTCTAATTTTTGTCAGACGTGTCATCCTCTTCCATTCGCAAAGTTGCGACTTTTGGAGCCGGGTACGACTCCCATTCTATGCCAAGCTGTGCTTTGTTCGTCTTGTAGTTCAGGGCTGATTGAAGCAGGAGTTCAACCTCCTCATTGGTCCAAACAAAATTCCTCTTAGGAACGGCCATTGGTGTTGTGTTTATCCGGGGAACAGAACAGAAATGAACTATTTCACCCATGCGTGTTCTTCTGTAGGCCTATGCTGGCATTCTACCACAGCGCCACCTAGCAGCCTTGCGTTGAATTTCACCCACTAATGCATTTCCTGAAGCACTCGTCTAAATGCAGAGAAAACTTGAAGACGACACGCCACTTTTGCAGCACTTTGGTGTCAACAGGTTTGATCGTCTCCGTGTGAACGTAGCCTAAATACCATCAGTACAATACGTTCTGTGAAGTGGATCTTGAGTAAGAGCAGAAATAGATCAGACTTCTTACTTCTCTTGATATTGGGTATCTGTTTATTAAATATAGTTTAATTAACGTAAACAGGTCCTGTTAGCATTTTTTGAAAGGGTTTTTAAATAACTTTTTTTTTTTATAATTTGGCACTAAATAGGTAAAGATTGATTGATGGAGACAGCGAAAGCAATACATGGTGCTTTTATCAGTGACGATCTTGGCAGAAATCTTGATCTGTAGTTCACTGTTAACAAGAATCAACACTGAGTTAGTATGGGATAATTCTGGGATACTTTACTCAATCACATTATTTGTTCCTGACTCAGAAAAACAGATGCAGGATGGTGCTTTTACCACTCTGTGAGACACCTCAGCAAACTGGGATGAGAAGTTAACATCCGCCTTGAGGCACTTTTACAAGCTGAGCCTGAAAAATTCTCCACCTGTGTGCAAAATCAGCATGAGCAGCCTCAGCTCCTTCAGGAATACGGCTACAACTTCTTCTTCTTTCCCCTCAGCTCCAGAGATTGAGAGGAGAATTATTACAGCTGTGTTTGCAGAGGGATTTCTTAAATTTTATGATCCATCCCTGACAGGGTATAAAGTTCTTGAAAGGCCAGATAATCCACGGAGGGGAATGATGGAGGTCTCTCGTCCGCGGGGTGTGTAACCTTACCTTCGCACATGTGCGCTGCTAACATAAAAAATAGGATCATTGTTGGCTTGTTAGTTTCAATCCTCCATCACATGGAAATAGCCGTCCATCCGGCCTGCTGCTTGGCTTCAGGAGAGCGTTATTTCAACATGATGTTTTCTGTGACCCGAGTCAAATCAAATTTAAAAGATACCAAAACAAATCACTAGTCAATTGTGCTTTAAATGATGTGATTATTTTCCATTAAGGATAAAAACAACACAAATAAACAAATAAAACCATAGACATAACAACTCAGTGTCCAAGATCAACTGCGGTGGAAACTGGGTCAGTACATTCCCTGGCTCACTGAGGCAGCAGCTGTTGGACAAGTATTTCTGTCATTTGGTTTTTATTTTTTTCAAATTGTGCAAAACATTTTGTGTGATTCATTTTCGCTAAACTGCCTTTACTGCAAAACTTGAAGGTCAGCATTTTTTTTTTTTTTTTTACTTTTGACAGCACTTTCGAAAAGCTTACTTGGAAAAGAGATGACTGGATTACATTTTTTTTTCCATTTCAATCAGAAATGAGTAAGTTCTGAGTATAGTTCAAAACTTAAAACCCAGCTGTGTTTAATATTTGATACTGATTGGTAAAAATCCAATCAGAATCAAGAAGACAGTGATGCAGCAGAACCAGTTCCCAGTCTGTGTGGATGAGATCAGTGAAGGAAAATGAAACATAAATCCCTAAGTAGCCGCTGATTCTTGGCGTTGATGACAGTTGAATACAAGTCTTTTACTGAAGCTGCCTCTGTTCCATCAAATAACTCCCTGTTCAGCATGGATCCATCTCCACCTGAGTAACAGCACATACATTTGTGCTCATAAGATTAAATACCCTGGCAGAATTTAGGATTTTTTGGCCATTTTTCAGAGAATATGATAACACAAAAAAAAATTTCACTCATGGTTAATGGTTGGGTGTAACCATTTGTTAACAAACAACTGTTTAATCTTTGAAAATCATAATGACAACAGAAACTTCCAAAATGACCCCGATCAAAAGTTTGCATACCCCAGTTTTTAATAACAGGTATTCCCCCCTTTAACGTCAATGACAGCTCAAAGTCTTCTGTGGTTGTTGTGGATGAGGGTCTTTATTTTCTGAGGTGATAAAGCTGCCCATTTTTCTTGGGAAGCTTTACCTGCCATTGGCTAGAGCAGAATAAAGTGGAGGTTCTGGAGTGGCCATCTCAGTCTCCTGACCTCAATATCATTGAGCCACTCAGGGGAGATTTCAAGCGTGCTGTTCAAACAAGGCAGCTCAAGAATTTACAGGAACTGGAGGCTTTTTGCCACAAAGAAAAAAAAAATCAAAAATCAATTAATTAATTAGATTCCGCCTGGGTATGTAAACTTATGAGCACAACTGTACCTGTAATGAGCTCAATACCGACAAGCATAGGCAGAGTCAGGCTATTTTGATTGGGTTTGGCCAGGGTCTTTGGCTTATGCAGAAGTGGCATGAAATATGTGTGCCAACATGTCAATAAATAATGTGTATTGTTGCATTTTTGTTGTATCCATACAGTTAATTTCAGCACAGGTCTAGTGTTTGACCAGACAGGTTTGGTTTTGGGTAGACTGGGATTGCCAATCACATCTGAAAATGTGGGTACCTACCCACAGTGCTGCAGCTTGTCTTTTGTATTTGATAGCAATTTTTTGGTGGCATGGTGTTTTGACATTAGACCTTTATTTTCTGATTTATGCCATCACCTCAGAACAACCATTCCTAAAGTCTGGATCCCGACCATAGGCTGTATATAGAATGAACAGTGTAGTTCTGCCTCTGACTGTTGCACAGTGTTAAAGCAAAAGAAAAAAAAACCTGTCAAGCTGTCCATTGGCCATCATTGTGCATCCAGAGTCTGTGCAGCAGAGCATCTGAGTGGACTCGAAAGAAGAAAAAAAAGCAAAAAATTATTTCCTTGTATATTTGCCTTGTATTTGTGTGTGCTTGTATTTCTCCCTGTAACAACCTGGCTCTGAGGGTAAAGGGAAGTGACATAACAGTCCCGTTTGCGTTGGAAAACAAAATTATTTATTGCAGGAGTAAATGAGGTGTTGCAAAATTTTACAGAAACTGAAGCAATAATCTAACAATGACAATGTTTGGATCATAACCCAAACCAAGGGAATTTAAGAATGATCTCTAATACAACAAGCTCTGTATCAAACAAACTCAAACTCCAAGGTGTCTTCTTACTGAATTGGTATGAAATAAGTTTTACAAAGAGAGCACGCGGTGCCTTGCACACAAAACCACAGCCTGACAAAGAATCTAAGGGAAGTGTCTGCACCCGATCGCCATCCGCAGCCTCCTTTTGTAGCTACCTCTCCTGATTGGTCCAGGGGTTCCAGCCGGATGCCCAAGCAAGGTACTTAGAGACGGGGACTGACACACACACCGATGCTCCCATCCACCCGTCACTCCCATTCACTCCCACTCTCACAAGACTTCCAAATATGGCTAGAGTACCCCTGCAGGGAGGAGCACTGCAGCCGTAACTCTCCCTTAGAATGAAGCCAGAAAGCTAATTTGTTAACTCCTCTGTGTGTCGGCGCTTTGTTTTGTGATTGTTGAGTCTTGAAACAGGCTACATGTAAAAACGTGTTCATTGTTTCGGTAAAGGTATGAAGTCAAATCATGGGACCTGTTGAATGCATTCATTCTAGTCTTTAAAAGTATTTTCAAACCATTAACCTAATGAAAATATATCAATTTATAGATTAGACATATTCTGGATTGGTTCACCATGGCTTGTAAATCCAAAAAAGTGAGTAACCAGAAAAAAATAATTGTGAAAGAGTGTAGTGGAGTGACCATCAGAGAAGAACCATGAAGCAGTCCAACCACTCCTGTTCTATAGTTTCTGTTTTATTGTAAGTTTGTTACTTTCTTCTTTGACCTCGATGAAATGATTGTGGAACACATCGTCCTTTTCTGTGTCATCGAGTTTTTGCTGTACCGCGAAGAAAGATAAAACATTTATGATCCCTCTGGCACACACACACACACACACACACACACACACACACACACACACAAAAACACTACATCCATGTACTTGCCTTGCACTTGAGAATCAGTCTCCATCCTGTTCTCTTGCCCTTTACCTCCCACATTGTGAATTCATGAACTTCTGCCCTGCCATTCTCAATCACCACTCAAGGAGCACGGCTCTGATTTGTCAAAGTGACGCAATGTCAAGATGTTTGTAAGCGGTTTTATGTTTCATCTTCACTGACGGTTTGCGCAGCATAACTCAGCCCCATGAGGATTCAGTGAGGCGCAGAGAAGGTCCCTCAGTCAGAGAGAACAATTCAATCAGACAATGGACTGTGGCTCTTGCACAGAGAGGATGTGGAGAAGGATGGTGTTCCTGACAGAGTCAATTACATTGTTCAGAGTTTGGATGGTGAGAGGGAGACACAGAGAGATCCTTTCTGAGGTTTCCAAGAAAAAGAATGAAGCCTGAATACATTTGAGTGTTGTCTATGATTGGTTATGACATTGAGGTATTAAGTTTAAGACATGAGAAGTCAAATATAGCAAAGGCAGGAAGTTCATTTGGTTTAATCAGTATAGATCTTCTTTTCTTCCCAAATGGTGCTTTAACCCCACATTTCTTCTGAAACTCGACAAACTTTCCTTTAAAACCAATTCATTAATTCAGCTGTTAACCCTTTACATCCCACCTAATTCTGGCCTCTACACTTCACTATGTTTCAAAGCTTATAACTGAAGAACCACGAGGTCAAAATTCATCAGTGTAGTTTCTGAAAATGTCATGTTTTAAAAGGTTAAAGTCAACATCAGGGTAAACGCAGCTGAAACCTGTTTTTCCTTTTTTTTTCATAACCATTTTTTGAAAATCATTAACTTTAAGATGCTTCATGCCAGACATATAACATCCACCACATCACTGATACACCTTCTCATCTACATCTGGGTGAAATTTGAGCTTTCTCTGTAAAACTGAGTGTTTTTAGTCTCAGGTAAACACAAGGCAGAGTTGCATTCACTGTCCACACTCTAGTACAAAGACTCTGTACGAACAAAACCAGCTTTGTCAGTGCTCAGTGTCCTCTTTTTAGTCAACTTTGCTCTCTTTGTGAAAAGATTCCCCAAAAATCATGAAATTGTAGTTCCCAGTCACAGATTGAACCTCTTCTGTTGTGCACATGAATGTGAATGATGACGCACGGCAATGAACATGTCTCACTAATGATGTAAATAGCTACAGCTGGATTCACAAGAAGGGTAAGGTGACTGGCCAATGTAAAAATGATTGACTGGCCTGTAAGCCAATGAGTGACCCTCTAACAGAGCTGTCACACAAGACCATCACGTGCTATTGGCCAGCCAAGCAGGGAGTGCTTGTTGTCTTTCACAAGCTGTCCTGGCACGATATCACCACATATGAAATGCACCCAGCTTTGCCAGATTCACATTGAGGAGGAAATGCTATACGACTGTGAAGCTGCTGTTATTGGTGAGAACAAACATGATAGAGAAACAACGGACTTTACAGGAGAAATTTCACCACTTGGAATAATTTGATGAAACAACACTTTTGATATGTTTGAACTCTGGATTCCTCTGGTGGAAAGGAGAGTAAATATTTGGTGTACATATTTAACGTTATGACCCCAAAACAGATAGGACGTCCCAGTTGTTGTGATTGCTATCAGAGCCATTCTTCTACTAATTACGTTTTGTTGGTCAAGAAAACTGTAAAACAAACTTGGGTGCATTCAAAATTTCAACAAAGGCATTACTGTTAATACTTTGGGGACTTCATACCAAACAGGTTGCTGACAACCCAGTGGAGCATAAGAGGTTAAACAGTCACTGCCTGTGACCCCTTGTGCTGCTTTCCCACGTATGTTTTTCCTTCTAAAAGAGTCTGCATATGGTGCACAAGTATCATCCAATCAGGAGCCACTCACAGCTGAGAGCCCTCTACTCTCACAGGAACACAAATCAGAGGCACTTCAATAAGAGGTGGACACCAGCTTCTTACATCCATGGCTGTTGTTCACTTTTTAAGGGAAAGGAGTTCCATGTTGGTTTCATCTGTAAGACTAACTATAGTGTATTGTTTTTGTTCGTATAAACTGTGAATGATCACTTAACTTGCAAAGCATTCTTATTGTTGACTTCAACATGCACATGAAAAGTTTGTTGAAACTCACCTCCTGGTTAAAATTACCGATTTTACTATTGGCAGTCACAACATCTTTTTTATTCATACTTTTACAACAGTAAGCAGGCATGGGGTCCTATTTGTTTTGTTTTGATTAGTTTATGCATCTAGGATCAACAGAATAATGCAACACAGACAACATAGAAACGTCAAGTTGAATCAAAGGTTGCAGTGATAAGCACTTCTTTGTTTGGAGATGAATAAACTTCAATTGCATTCCTTCAACAAGTCCTTAAGTTGTATTTGATAATAAAAACCATGTACTGGGGATATCTGGCACTTAAGTAACAAATAACTTTAACAGGACTTGATCTGGGAGAAATCTGCTTATTGGCACATAAAACAGTAAAAAACAGATTACACATCAGAGATTCCATGATGGTACAAAATGAAACGGCAGTATAGCAGATGGAAAACTCCTACAAACATGTTTGTCCTCCAAAAGATACCAAAAACATGTGCCAGAAGGCAAAAACAAGCAGCAACATCTTTGTTCCATCAGGACACATCAGTGTTTACAGGAAACGTGATCTTAATTTCAAGAAGCACAATACCACTGGAATGAAACTGAGGCCAACTGTTGGTGCTGTTGTGGTTTCATTTGTAATCACACAAGAAGTACTTTGGTTTCTTTCTGAATGAAACGTTCATGTTGACTTCTGATTGCACTTACTACCATGTTTTTCCACAATGATAGAGACCAATAAGAAACTCCATTCATCCATCTATCTATCTATCTTCCCTTTTGGGTTCATAGAAACTGGGGCTTATCTCAAATGTCATTGGGTGCAAAGTGTGGTACACCCTGAACAGGAAAACAGCCTATCACACACAGATACAGACACATATTTACACCTTGGGGCAGTTTGGATTCAAGTATCATCTTGACGAGAATGTTTTTGGATGTTTGGTTTACCCATGAGAACTCAATACGCGTGAGTAACTGAATGTCTTTCTCCTCTATTTTCAGATTCAGTTTCATACCGTGATGAGGAGAAAACATCCCTAAGTGTATTTTGTGCAAAGAGAGAGAAGCTGTGAGATGTTGGAGGTTCTGGTGATGCTGTCAAATAACTTTTTTCACCAAATAAGAGAAAAAGTCTTATAAATGTTATTGTACATATTTTTGCTAATGTTCAAATTTTCAGTGTGTCTTGTAAAATTTGTTTGCTCTGTTTGATTGAAGTGGTTTTTTTCCCTCACTAAACCTCTAAAATCCAATCCTCTGTTTGTCTTTTCTTCAGTTAAAACTGTTTTTCTCTCATATTAAGTTCAGCAAATTGGAAATAAGTTTGGGTACTGGAAGTTCAAAGTATTTCACAAGGATGGGCCTCAGCACTTACACACAGAACATTTTTTGACCATTTTATCAAAAATAAGTGAAACAGTCCAGGCAGGCATTTTGAGGCTCAGTTGTTAGATGGTGACGTGAGCTTACTTGGACGGTTGATTATGTTACTGTGAGCAACAACACAGATTCAACCACAGATTCCAGGCTATTTGGTTTGTCACAATTCTGGATTATTCCATGTTAGCTGTGGGTGTTTTTGAGTTTATCATACACTTGCAGTGATACTGCACCAGGAACATTGTGTGCATTAGGGTTAAAGGTTAACGAAATAAACTTTTCTCAACATGAGACCAAATGAGAGCCACTGACTTGATAAAAGAAAAAGACTGGTGAACAGAAGTCTGTTTCAGAATGTGTAGAAAGGTGCTGAAGGTGCTGAACTTCTGGAAGCAAAAACCCATCTGAGTAGTGAGACCTCTGATTAGCAGCAGCTGAGGGAGAGAACACGGCTGTTCCTAATATCTGCTGATTGGGTGAGGAAGATCTGGATCTCTTTCTAAACTTAACAGTTTCATTTTATTCAAAACACAGGATCAGTAACATAAGTTATGCTGATGCTCATATTTTACAAATAATATCATTCAATGTGAGCACTTAATCTTTCTTTTATTATCTTGATGTTCTGTTTGGTGTCGTGAGCAGAATGAGGATCACTTAATGTGGCAGAAGCAAAAAAAAACAACAACAACAAACACAAATATAACAAAAAAGTCTTTGTGAGGCAGTTTGGGGATTGATTCCTCTCTCAAACCAAGTTATATGAACACTGTCAATAAGGGCGACATCTTAGTATGTTACATAATATAATCTTATTAGTTAGAGTTGTTGGTTTCCATTACTGATGTAACATCTGTGACCAAGTAGATATCTAAGACTACAAATATCTCTATTTTCCAAAACCTGACAAAATAATTTTATTACTTCTGAAAAGCACAACTTGTTCTCAAACATCGCCAACTGAGATCTTACATAATTTCTTCCACATTTCAGTTGCTGACGCTCATCTGATATTAATGAAATGGAAGATTTGCTCACAGGTACACGCCTTTCTATCAAAGTCTTTATACTTTTCAAGTTGTTGCTGCCTTGTACACACACATAGTTTACAAGGAAGCTGCTGCCTTAACTTTTAAAAGTATTAACCCATGTAAAGGGACTCAAAAGAAAACCATTAATCTAAGATGGGATGCTGTGTAAAATGATGATTAAAAACAGATGGAAACACTTTACAGGTCTTCAAATTTAATCAGAATTGGGTCATCATAAGATGAATTTAGTTTTTATTTGAACTTTTCCTCACTCTTATAATAACTGGGTGAAAATAAAACTCTGACCTCTCTGAAATAATGCTACAATTTAATTTCAAGCAAGGCAAAATTGGTGAGTGACTGCTTTGTTCGATTTCTTTGAGATTTCCCCTGAATATGAGGGCAATTGGGGGTAAATTACTCAATAATTCATTTCAAATAAAAATTTCAATTCACCACAAAATAAATGGGGAATTGTCCCAACATCACTGTTACTATATTCCATTTCCAGAAAAAAAAAGAGGAATACATTTTGAGTAATATTAAGTTAGGTCCATAATTAGCCATTAATTATTCACTAATTTTTGACCGTCTAACTTTGAAACTTTGAGGAAATTTCAAAGAAACTGAACAAAGCAGATACTTAGCACCTGTGTTTTGCTAATTTTCACCCAATGTTCATGAAATTTGGGGATAGCACCCCCCCCCCCCCCACACACACACACACGCCAAAAAAAACAAAAAACAAAAAGGAAAAGGTTAAATTCTCAGACCTCTACAACGTTACCAAACAGATTTTTGATGGTTTGCAAATTATTTGAACATTATGTTTACTGGAAGTGGTGCAAAAATGACATATCAAATGGAAAAACTGACAAAACCTTTTGGATCATGAAAAACATATTTATTTCAATTATGATGCCACCAATATAATCCTACATGGAAATGTTGAGTAATGTTAGTCAAACAAACAACCTACCTGGAGTAACATAATGAAGTTATTAATGAAGTTAAGAGGTATAAAAGGCCTGAGGAAGTCTATGTGAGCAAATAGCTCAAAAGTTTCAGAGAAATAAATTTAACTGAGTGATAAGGTCATAATGAAACTGTGACAAGATAAAGCACTCCAACTTCATGACCATGTGAAAAGGAAACCTTTTATCAACATGATCTAACACAGATTTGGATATGGGGATGCATTATTGATGTTGAGCAAGATTTGGTGGAAAACATGCTGCCATGAAGTGATGCCCTTTCAAGGAAGGCCTGACATATTTCAGAAAGACAATGCCAAACAACATTCTGAGTGCTGAACAAATGTGTGGCTCTGTAGTAGGAAATCCAAACAAAACTAGTCTTCCTGAAGTCCTGACTTGTCAGCCATTAAAGGTGAAGTATGCAGAAATTTTTTGATAGGTTTCTGTTTACAAACAGCGTCCAAACTTGTCTCCTCCTCCGTGGCTCAGTGTCAGCTGCTGTGCATGCTCACTGCCCCCAACCATAGCTAATAGCATGGCTAACAGTCGTAGCTTCATAAACACACCATAGACTGTAAGAAACAGCCCTGCCAGCACCTGCAGCATCACGTGAGAGAAACTCAAGAGCTGTACACCTGACTTTCTGCAGGTAGATGAGATACGTTGCGGATATAGTATAGTATCATTCTTTCTCTGGGTTGCGGCTGCTATCGTAGCAGCTTTGAGATAGCTTCTCCCATTAGCTATCAGCAACACACAAAGTCACATGCACACTGGGCGCGCTGTGATTGGCTGGTCATAACCCACAAAAACTCCTGCTCTCCACCCAGCAGCACCCCAAGTCCAGTGTAATATTAACAAAACAGGCAAGGGAGGGGGTCTATAAGGGGGTGAGGCACACACAGACTCTGACACACAAGTATAAAGGACCAGATAAGACAATTAAGCAGGTTTATTTCTGTAAACACTACATTTCCAATTTTTATGAAAATTCTGCAGACTCTACCTTTAAAAACAGATAGAGCGTCGTGGTAGAAAATGCTCCAGAGGGACCCCAATCTGTTAAGCTGCTGACATCTTGTGTATCACATGTAAATGGGACAAAATTTCTCTTTTAGAACTTTAGCAGCTGGTCTCCTTGGTGCATTAACATTTCCAGAGTGTTGTTTCATGAAGTGATGTAACACAATCAGGACATGCTCTTTTTCAAAGGCACTGCTTACATTAGATTCAAGGGTTTTAATAACTGGTAAATTTGTGTTTCTCAACATGTTACATGGCTTTCCTAGAAATATTTGTCTTTTTTGAGACTTTTATCTAATCTGTTGAACAAATGCCTTAGTCACAACTTAGTCTATTCGTAAAATCAAGCTGTTGCCCTTGAGGTGACACTGTGTAAGCTCAAAAGGGAATAAAACCAAAAGTATTCTAAGCACACTTTAGAGTCTTTGTGTTCCTGTGTGGATCTGTCAGGAGATGACAGGCACATTCATGAAAACCTAAACACGAAGCCCATCAAGGCTGCGAGACCTCCTGTCATCTGAAGCATCGGCATTCCTGCTAACACTTCAAGAGCTCTTCTTTCTCCCTCCATCTTTCCTGCTTTTCAGTCCATGAAACATGTATGACACTCTCTTTCTGGGTACAAACAAGTCCTCCCAAAAGAGTGCGGGTTGCAGCAACACTAATACACTGAATGGCTCCTCTTCACCCTGCAGTGACCCCTGTGTTCACATGAGGGCTGCTCTCTGAATAGATGCACACAGGGAGGGGTTATGAGAAGGCAACCCACGACTTAATTAAACTACAGAACACGTCTCATCAATGCTGAAAGGGTTAAAGGAGGCCAAGTATGCACAGGGCAGGGGGTTGAGAAAAATATGGAGATAGAGACTAAGTTTAAATTCTTACTTTGGCTGCACTCTTTGATATATCGTCTGAGCACCAATCAAAGGCTGGATATGTTCCTTATCTTAAAACAGCCAACTGGTGAAAACTATCAGTGTTTTTCTTTTTTAATACCAAGGAAATTTCCCTTCAACACAGCCAGAACTGTATCTGTACAAAATTAAATGTTCTGAAGCTGAATCACATAATTTTTTTTCATTCTGATCAAAATTTATTTATATTTTTTGAGGAGCTTAAGTCCTTCACATTTTTCTCACACTCTGCATGTGGTTAAGTTCATAAGGTATTTGAAGAGGTAGTGTGCACAAGAGGGGGAAGGGTAGCCCCCAATTGTTGCCCAATTATTGAAAAAAAAAAGCTTAAGTGCCATCTTGGGAAGAAAACTGCACCCAGAAAACTGTGCAGTAAAGTGCCCTCTTGTGAACAAAAAAATGCACCCAGTAAAGTGCCCTCTTGGGAGCAAAAATGCGCCCAGTAAAGTGCCCTCTTGGGAGCAAAAATGCACCCAGTAATGTGCCCTCTTGTGAGCAAAAATGCACCCAGTAAAGTGCGCTCTTTGGAGCAAAAATGCGCCCACTAAAATGCTCTCCTGGGAGCATAAATGCGCCCAGTAAAGTGCCCACCTTGGAACAAAAATGCGCCCAACAAAGAGCCCTCTTGGGAGCAAAAATGCAACCACTAAAGTACCCAACTTGGAGCAAAAATATGCTCACCTTGGTGCACTTTTTGCACCAAACATTCACCCACTTAAGTGCACTCTTGTGAACAAAAATGCGCCCAGTAAAGAGCCCTCTTGGGTGCAAAAATGCACCTACTAAAGTGCCCTCTTGGGAGCATAAATGCGCCCATTAAAGTGCCCTCTTGGGAGCAAAAATGAGCCCATTAAAGTGCCCTCTTGGGAGCAAAAATGCAACCACTAAAGTGCCCTCTTGGGAGCATAAATGTGCCCTCTTGGGAGCAAAAATGCAACCACTAAAGTACCCACCTTGGAGCAAAAATATGCTCACCTTGGTGCATTTTTTGCACCAAACATTCACCCACTTAAGTGCACTCTTGGGAGCAAAATGCACTCTCAAAAGTGCGTTCTTGGGAGCCAAAATGTGCCCAGCAGTTCCCTCCAACTTGGCAAAAATGGTTGCACTACAGGGCCCTTTTGGGAGCCAAAAATGCATTCTAGATGCATCAAGGTGCTGTCTTGGAAGCAGAAAAGCACGCTGAAGTGTCCTCTTGGCAGCAAAAATGCACCCTATAAGTGGCCCTCTTAGGAGCCAAAAATGCTTTCTTTAGTGTCTTCCAGGGTGCAAAAAATAGATGCATTAAGGTGCTGTCTTGGCAGCAAAAATGCACCCTCTAAAGTGCTCTTTTGGGAGCAAAAATAAGGGGTAAATTGCCCCTCTTGTTGGCAAATATCAGTGCACTGATGAGCCCTCTTTGGAGCAAAAATAAGGGCTTCAGTGTCCCCTACAAGATAAAAATAGGTGGACTCAATTTCCCCTGCAGAATAAAAAAAATACACTTCAGAGTGTCTTCCTTGGTGGGAACAATGGTCACACCTAAGTGCCTTCCTCTGTGGCATTAAGGGGGCGCACTAAAGTGACGCCTCAGGAGCAAAAATGCACACTAAAATGCCCTCGAAAAACAGTTGCTAACAGTGAGAGCCTCTGCCCTACAAAAAAGTCTGCACACACCACTGATTTGAAGTTTTCTAATCTGGCTGCCAAAAAGTTTAACTGCTCTTAGATGAGAAATTTCTAAATGCTTTACACATCTCATGAAAACCTTTTGTCTAATCTCTGATTAAAACTGCTCGGCTGCAAGAAGGGTCAATTTTTTGCAGCTTGTCTTATAAAAGAACTTCTGTAGTCTCTATGAATTTTTGTAAGTACCTCACTGCATGTTACTGAAATCACTTTTTGATGTTGAACGTGCGCAATGAATCATCTAAAGGAACGTGGCTGTAAGTGCGCCTGGTTTGGAGAGTCTGCTGTGCGTAAGGAGGGCAGTTCCCTTGGAGCGCTACTGCGACTCCCCTCCACTCTCTCTCTCTCTCTCTCTCTCTCTCTCTCAGACTTGTGTGGAGCAGCTGTTGTGAGTTCCTCTGGAGGAGCGTCAGCCTCGAGAGCGGAGACTGTGAAGCAGCTCATCGTTCCGGGCAGAGCCACAGTCACTCCGCGCAGAGGACACCCTGCTGCTCGGCCGAAACTGAGAGAGACTTACCTCCAAACTTCAATGCTGTCGTGACACCTTCCTCTGGAGTATCTGCTGAGATTATTGGCAAAGACCTTGAATTTCTCTGTAAAACGCTGGAGGACATCTTCAGGCAGAATGCAGGGATTAACACCTTTCTTCAACATGATGCTCTTTGCGCTTCTTGTCGCTTCTGTCACAGGGACCAAGTTAAATGTACCTCGGCTGAGACTGTCGTACAAAGGTAAATCAATAATCTATAATCTCCTTTTGCGTCATTGCGCGCGCACAGGTGGCATTCATATATGATCTCTGGAGTCTTCTCTCCTTCACTTTCAGCTTTTATTTCCTCTTCACGTGTTCACTTAACGCCCTCCTGCAATCCAAGCTTGAAGGCTTTTTTTTTTTTTTTTTCTAATTGCGCATTTATTTCACTTCACCTCTGCTTCTCTTCACGGTGGTCCAGGCTGGAAGCGTGAAATACAAGTCCATGTTTTGGCTACTGTTCTGGAGGTTTGTGTGTTTAAGGAGTCACACATATGTTAATATGGTAGTTTCCAGGTTGAAACTGCTGTGCAGAGCAGGCAGGGATCCAGCCAGAGGAGATTTTGGCTGAGGTTCATCACTCTGCGGCGGGATACACCGGGGTGTGATCATCTCATTAAAGACGTTTAGTAGCAACGGCAACCGCAACCAAATACCTCAGAAGGTTAATGCAATTACTGATTGGCATGTTTTTCTTAGCATTGGCCTTTGGCATTAAATCCAAGACACGTTGAAAGAGCAGAGTTCATCAAGAAAGTTACTCAAAGGCTGTTCACTGTGTGGACTTATTGTCCTGTAGGGGAAGATTTTTCTTTACAGAGTTACCAAGCTTTGATTAGGATCTCTCATTCTAGGTCATTCATGTAATCCCATGACTGAAACATGACTGAAAAAGATTTTGTGCATGTCAGACCTCATTGTTAATGGTCAAATATCTGAAATATCCATATTCTAAAGCTTTTTTCAATTTGCTTCGTAAAGTGTCCTCCTTTCCTCTCTGATCCAAATCCTGTTTTTGGCCATGACTCACTCACACTTAATGATAACAAGGCAGAAAACAACCCAGTAGGTGTGTGTGTGTGTGTGTGTGTGTGTGTGTGTGTGTGTGTGTGTGTGTGTGTTTGAGTGTTTAATTACTTCTGACTGTGTTGTTGCTTGGCTGCTCTCATTGTTTCATTTACCTCAGGCCAGAAAAGATCTGCAATCATCATCAGCGATAGATATCAGACAGGATTTCCTCCAGTTCAACCCAGTGTTTTCAGGAGAAAAAGCCCCTTCTGAGTGAACTGGTCTTCCTGCTGTCTGACATGGGAATAAAGAAAGGGATAGAAAAAGAGATTCTGACAGAAAAGAGAGTACAGAGTGGAGATAATATGATATGGTTTTTCAGGTCTGATCCTGATAGCAATTATTTGTAGTCAAGTCAACCAATATTAGAAACTGATATTCATTTGAAGTAAAAATGAAAATACTGGCATCAAAATTGTGCATAATACCACCTCCAAACACTTTAATTTATTTAAATACCTTTAAGTATGTGTTTATTAAATGGACTGTGAGGAGTTTTGAGGTTATCTTGAAAATGTCTTATATCTAGATGATATGTGTGATCACGAGTAAATCTTGGCATCGATTTATGGCACATCAAGGTCTCCATGATAACACCACATTGACAAAGTTTAGCAGTGAAAAGAGAGATGTTTTGCTTTGTCTTCGTCTTGTTCTGCCCTCTGTTGTGATCTCCGTAGCTGGGCACCTACATAAAGAGGAGGCAAAATAGAGTTTATAAGGTTTTTGTTCTTTTTCAAGTGAATAATAGACACATCTGCTTATGTCTATATAACATTGTTGAGCTCACAGATAAAAAAAAGTTGGGATGTCTATAAAAAATTTGGAGAGTCTGCTGCTTTAAAGGTAGGGTATGCAGGATTTTCCCAAAAAATGAAATGTTAACTTTTACAGGAAGAATCCTGCTTAGTCGTCATCTATGTGCCTCTACACATGTGTGTCAGTGTCTGTGTGTGCCTCACTCACTCATAGACCCCCTCCTCTACTTTTTGTATTGATGTTTTGGTTGACTCTGGACGTTTCTGGGCAGAGAGTAGGAGTTTTTATGGGTGGTGACCAGTCAATCACAGTGTGCCCAGTGGGCAAGTGACATTGTGTGTTGATGATAACAAGCGGGAGAAGCTATCCTGAGTGGTTAAGATAGTGGCCATAACATGGAGAAAGAGTGATACAATAGTTGCAGTATACCCCATTTACCTGCAAGAAGTCAGGTCTACGGCTCTTGAGTTTCCCTCACTCAATGCTGCTGGTGCTTGCGGGGCTGTTTTTTGCTGTCCATGGTGTGTTCATAAAGCTACCACTGTTAGCCATGCTACTAGCTATGGTCGGTGGCAGTGAGCATGTGCTGCTGCTGACACTGAGCCACGGAGGAGGAGCCCAGTTTGAAAGTTGTGTGTAAACAAGTAAACCAAAATTCCTGTATACTCTGCCTTAAACTTGCTCTAGAAACTTAAATCTACTCTCCGGAGCTTCTCCATGCTGCATAACTTATTCTCCTCTCTGCCATGTGTGAGCTCTGTGCATGCACAGCTTTCACTGCTGATTTGCTGTTACCAGAATAACCCAGTTTAAACTGATCTCTTATCAACAGATTATTGATCAAAAAGAAAAAAAATAGGCAGATGTGGATATGCATCAAAAGGCCAATAATTGCACTAATTATTGGTCTATCTTTAGTGCAGACTGCCAGCCTTTTTGAACAAACGGGAGTATATGAGTATTGAAATAAAGCAGGTGTCATGAAATATAAAAATCATGAACTTTTGAGACCCTGAGGTATTCATGGTCTACAGAGGATAAACCCTCATGTTTGTGACCCCCATCATCAGCCAACCACTTTATCGAATGCACAACAATTGAGATAATACATCAAAAGCACCAATACAAGAACTAAGTACTTATATATTGCATGAGTTATGACCAACATTAAATCCTGTCAGTTATGCAGCTACATCTTATCTAAAGAGTGTTTTTTTTTTTGCTCTACTCTTTTGCAAAAACTTGTATTGATAGAAAAAATAAAATCTAGAAAGGGAAACTTGTAACAGACTTATGCTGTGTGCGAACACTAGAAGTGGAATAAACACTGCACAAATTTTTCGGTCACAGCTCCGTAAAGCCTCTCAATACAAAGGTCTAATTTAATTTTGGTCTTGCAATAAAAAGCACAAATAAAACTAGTTCTGCTTCTTTACTTGTCATAGAAAGACACAGCTCTCACTCTGCAGGTACTGGAAAGAGTGTGGGAAGAAATTTCCTCAAGATTTTCATTAGTGACCAACTTAGTCCCACTTCCTGCCTGTTTGACCTCCAATTTGACCCCACAGTTTGACCTGTTTTACTGAATATCTCTTTTTCATTTAGTCTTTAAACATTTATTGGAGAATCACTCCATTTGTCCCTAATTAACTCATTTAGATTTTCTTTTGCCTTTTGCCTCACCTCGGTCTCACTACGGGGTCTTTCTTTCTCTGGGTTTTGTTTCTCTTCCCCGATCGACCCCTTTTCTCATTACAACCCGGAAAAGCCTGGAGGGTGTTTGTATTCCCAGGAGGACGTGACGGTAATTTGGCGACAGGAAAAGCCGTCATTATCTCATTTCAATCAATTAGTGGGCAAAAGTAAAAGCAGGAAGGGGGGGGTTGATGTTCAGGTTTTTTTCTACCCCTGAATTAAAAGCTCCCCTCCTCCTTCAGTGTGTTCCATGAAGCCCAACACACTGTCACAGGGGTTGTTCAGACCTTGAATAACAGGCATCCTGGGTAATCTAATATCAAGTGGGCTGCTTTTAGTTTGAACACTCACACATACCCAAGGAGTGATGCAGCAGAGAATATTAAATCAGTCACATATGACAGAGAGGTGGTCTGTCACTTCACATGATCATCGCCTTGGACAGTGGTAGAGTGGGCGGTCCTTACCGTAGCCAAGGCCTCATGAGTGTGCTGCCAGAGCACTGTGAAGAAATGTGTCCCAGAGCTCCTCTCTACATGACCTGATCAGATCTCAATATGTTCTCAGTGAATTTCATTTATACCTGATCACTCCTGATCACCCAGGATGAAGAATAACAGATGTAGACAACTGAATCAAACATTTTCAGGTGTCTATTTTCATAGATATCTACTCTCTTGCAACATTAAAGTAGCTGTCAGAGCGTGGTCACACTGGCAAACGGTACCATTCTTACGTACGCTTCAACCCCAGAGTCCAGTTCGTTTGGCCAGTGACTGTGAGTGAACCATGCTCAAGTGTGACACACTTCTCTGCTTTGGCATGCCTTGGAGTGGCATTGTTCCTAAACTGTTGGACTGTTTTTTCACGCAGTTGTTGACAAACTGGTGAACCTGGCCCCATCTTTGCTTTTGAAGGACTGAGCCTTTTGGGGATGCTCCTTTTATACCCAATCATGACACTCACTTGTTCCCAATGAGCCTGTTCACCTGTGGAATGATCCAAACAGCTGTTTTTTCAGCATTCATCAACTTTCCCAGTTTTTTGTTGCCCCTGTCCCAGCTTTTTGGGAACGTGTTGCATGCACCCATTTCAAAATGAGCAATAAAGTTGATCAGTTTGAACATTAAATATCTTGTCTCTGTGGTGTATTCAATTGAATGTAGATGAAGAGGATTTGTAAATCATGGTATTCTGTTTTTATTTACATTTTACACAACATCCCAACTTCATTAGAAATGGGGTTTGTATAACCACTGCAACCTCCTCCTCTCAACAATCATTTTAAACAATGGTTCACACATAAAGCGTGTGCTGCAGAACATTAACGCTGCTGTTTTTGCGCATGCCAATTCACACCAGAAGCGTCTCTGGAGAGCCGCACAGCACAGCGCACTGTAGCAGCTAGATCATAAGCTCACAGGAGAAACATGTTCCTGTGGGAATTATAATCTATTGGAACTTCCCAAACTTCATACATTTACTTCCATACTTCCTCTTCTCTGTTGGTGTCCTCGTAGAAAGGATCTAGTTTTCCACCGCTGAAATAAACTTTTCCTGGTCCATGATGTCGCATTACCACCACCATGATGAATTCTGACTGTGTGCCACCGAGAGTGATGTAATTTTGATTTACAAGGATGAAACTTTCAATCAACTGCAGGAACACAGTGTTTTATTTTGAAATGACCGTGTGCTCTGTTTGTTTTTTGTGTCTGTTCCCCTGTTTGGTACGACCTCCTCTGCAGAGATTGACTTGTTTCTGCAGCGCACTCCGGCAAAATTAGACTCGCAGTGAAACAGCTGCGAGCAGGACACCTAGAGAGACCAGGAGACAAGACTTAGATTGCCTGCAGCATGGGTCTGTGTGAATGTTTTGATTGAAAAGAGTAGAGACTAAATGCAGTGTATTGTGTGGTGCTGACGCCTTATGTGTAAACTGGGGGTTAGCAAGCTGTGTCGTTCCAAAAGAGCTCACCATAAGCAAAAAGTGAATGAGTGAAGCCGTAGCCATGTTCTCTGTGTTCCCCGTTGTGCTGACTATCATGATACCACGTCTTGCTAACAGATGCTTCATAGTGATGGAGGCAAGCCATGCATGTGTTGGCAATCATGCTTAAGTCTGGTTCATATTGGAGTGGTGTGACCGTGAACTGTACTGGCCAGCAGGGGACCAGTGCTGCGGGGAGGGACGGTACAGATGGCCAGTGTGACTGTGCTCTAAGAGGAGAAACTATGTTTTCAGGTTATATACTGTTCCCTGCGGTATGTTTTACTGTTTAAAAAACAAACATTTTTCTCACATTTGTGTTTTAAAAACCCTTATTTTGGCATACGTCTAAAATGCTTCATTGTCACTGCTGTCTCTTTAAGGGTCCCTGCTCCACAACCCCACTTTCTCCTGATTGGCCAGCCCTCTCAAAGCCTGTTAGGGGCAGAGCTATGGGCAGATCTTGGTGGTTTTCCTGTGCAACACATCATGAAGTAGTTAAGAGATTTTTTTGTGATGACCTCATTAATTTTGGGAAGTCTCTTGAAAAGCAGACAATTTAAAGCAGTTTAAAGACAGATTCAGGGATTTCTACAAAACATGAAGATGTGGCTTTTAAAAAATTTACACGCATTCAATATGGACATTCAGCATTGCTACTTTACACCGATCTTTAAAATATGGGAAAGCAAAGTACCCCCTCTTTAAGTTCAAAATAAAGTAAGTCCTAAATTCTATTACTGCTAATGGAAGGAGCCACTTTTGCTAATAGAATTTGAGTAGCTTGACCTCACGTGAAACTTTTTCGTTCTACTGAAAAACAAAGTTATTATTTTGTAAAACAGTCTGTTTACACCTCCCTCACATTTTTTCCATCATAGGTCTCAGTATTTTCAGACATTTGAAGAGGTTATCCCACAGGAATTTTCCTATGTGAGTGGGGACTTTTGATATGTTTCCACTATATGGACCAAGACTAAACAAATTCCTAACTGTTTGAAGGGTTGGGATTCACAGAAGAACAGAGACTAAAAAGGTGAGTCTCACAGCTCTTAATATTTCTGATTGGATGTTTGCTCACGGCATTCACACAGGAGACAAATGAGACAGAAGATCAGCTGACTGTCATTAGACATTAAAGAGGAAAAATCTAAAAAGTTGTTTTTTAGAAGTAACAGGGCTGTACAAGGAGTTTTGGTTTTGAAAAGTTAGCACACAAACTTCTTTAATCTTCATTGGCTTCTCTCAAACTAAATTGCAAACATATTGAGCTGTTAAAAACCATTAAGTCCTTTTAAAAGAAGCCTCTTTAAGTTGTGGATACTTTTTGTGAAGATTAAGTTATTAGTATGTTTGTTGAGCATCCCAGTCGATAGTTTATTAACAGCTTAATTTGCAATTCCAGCTCTCAACAACAATAAGAGATTAAAATGTGTGTGTGTGTGGAGGTGACATTGACGCGCAGGGATGTGTGATGTCTCTCCTCATGAATCTCTTCCTTCCTCTTTTATTCAGCACTGCGTGTCTTTCAATTATCTCCCTCAGTCTTCAATCTGCCCCCTTCACTTATTCATTTGAAATCCCTGTGTGTATATTTGTGTGTAAGACGCTCTGACTTTACACACTCAGTCTAAAACAATATTCACTTTGTCTGGCTGTGGGCGGAGTAGGGGGGCTCTTGAAAATGCCAGTGCACACATCAGCGTCCTTTTTCGATCAGATTGCATTAAAGCTTCTGTTTGTTTTCACGTACAGCCTGTGAATTAATGAGTTTGTTTTCTCTGCTGGCGTTGCTCTCATGCAACACAAAAAGACGGGTGTTGCTCACGATGAGGCAGGGGGGAGTAATCTTTCACCGGGGGGTCTGTTTGAGGCTGGAATGTAGGGCGTCTCTCACCCTTTCATCTTTCAGCTCTCTTCCTTTTTTTCCCCATTCTGTTTCATCGTTCTTTCCACTTTGGATCCATCACTCCATCACTTCCTCATGCTCCGTGTATTAGCTTGTTCAGTCCAATTTTCCTCTCTGCTGCTTTTCCTGAGTTTAGTTTAAGTGCTCCCAGGCTTTGGACTGATCGACCGAACACGGAAAAAGAGCAAAGGAGGAAACAAAAGAGAGAAAGTTGAAGGTTCAGTAACCTCGCCAGCTGGCTTGTCAGACGTGTTGTTTCGCTGGGTTGTAAATAAACTCCAGCTCAGAGAAATATTGTACAGGGCGGAGAGTATCAGTGGTTTTATTGTTTTAATAATGGTTGACATGTTTAAATCTATCAAGACTGTGCAAATTTGTGTCATGTAGTCAAAGGAGCTCCAATTCCGCAGGCCAAATAGCTAGCATTTAAAGTTTATGGTGCAAAGCCAACCATCCAAATAGTCTGATTTAAAAAATGGCAGGGAGGGTATGCTACATTGTAAAGATGGAACAATTTCCAAGGTTGGTTCCAAGGTTTCTCACAGTCCAAGTGTACGCTAGAGGATATACCGAATCTACTCGATGTATTGTGGTTTGTCAGACGCGAAGTGTATAAAGTGACTACATCGCAACCATCGACTACAAAGGGTTTTCAGACGTCTGTGTTTTGGTATTAGGAGAGGAGGGAAAACTGACAAGCTCAAAACTCACAAACTGCGACTGACAAGACATGTTTTCTAAAGTGTAGTTGCTTATTCGAGTTTGCTTTGCCTGTATGATCCCCCCGTTTCACTCCCGGTTCTCCACAACAATAGGTAACAAACATGACCACGTGTTCTTGAGTTTCAGTTTCGTTTTCCTATGAGCTTTGTTTGGCACCATTTTACAGCTGAATACCAAAATACTGCAAAATACGAGATCAGAAAATAAATAAAGTTCTGCAGCGTCACCACGAACATATACCATCATCTAATAACAGACCAAAAAGAAATTCTGATCAGCAAGGTAAACAGAGGGAGGAGGAGAATCCCCAAACTACAGTCAGAGCTCAGAGACAGAAACAGAAGTCACTAACAGAGTCCTTTCAGCACAACTAAAAATATCCAGGTAGTTGAATCTATGGAAATTAAAGTAAGATTGTAACAATTGACTTTGTTCTCCTTATAAGAAAACTGCCACACACCAGGGTAGAACAAAAGAGCTTTCGCGGTATCTCGCCTACCGGCCTCGAGGATAAAAGGAAAGATAATTCCTTCAGGTTCCCCCTGACCTGAGAAGGCTCTTCGCCACAAGAAACAGATTTTAACGACTCCAAAAACGTTGGTACCGCCTTGAGGTATAATCCAAAAGGGCAAAATCCACAACCAGAGTAGCTCCAATCCTGGCAGCTCCACACTCCTCTCTGCTGTCCATATGCGCCCCGCAGGTGAGTTTTCCACTCCTATTTATCATCTCTGAAGGGAAGTGAACACCCAAACCAAGAATAAACACATTGGAATGTAACTGAAAAGAAAATGACCTAAGTGGGACCCCAGCCCCCAATTACAGAAACAAAGAAAATTGAAAAAAAAAACAAAAAAACCCAAAACAAAACACATAAACAACCAGTTTACTGTGTGCCTAGCTGTGAACAAAATTCTAGTTCCCCCCTCACCCTCAAACTGAACAATAATCATTAAACATATTGCTTCCTGTTAATCAAAAACAGCCTCCAGGGTGGAATTTTTCTGAACCCTGTTTCCACCGTTGCTGAGTAAACGGCAAGCTGGTGTTTTCAGTGGAAATGCTGACGTCACACTCAGCTCTGCACGTGTGCATTAAACCTTCACTGTGACATGCACAAACCTAACAATAACAAAAATAGCCCCCTACTGTTCTGTTCCTGTCCTGCTGAATCTCCTGACTGCCTTCTAACAACATGTGCATCTATTTCACCATTTTCACAATCAGAGGAAAAGTTTTTAGTATAAACTCCAGATGATCAGCTCACCTCTTCCTCAGCCTCTACACCTTTGATATGTAAATGGCCCCCGCAGTTATATCGCCATCTACAGTCCTGGCATGCATACTACAGCATTTTCAGTCCCTGATATTTGTCACAGCATTTTAGATTAAGACGCTGTGAGACGTTGTCATGTAAATGGGGCTTTGTACATCTGGTCACCTTTTGTAGGATAACTAACAGCAAGAAATGTGCGTAAAATTGTTCTGGTCATAACTTTCAACTTTAAATTCAACACAGTACAATGTTACAATTAATGTGTCAAGTCAAAGCCCTTATAACCACATCATATTGACTTTGCCTGTGTCAGTATTTTAGTTTCTGTTTAAAATCCCAACCTGAGCGATTATTTCTTTGACTCAATATGACATTTTAAAAGGCCTTTGAAAAATAAATGAATAAAAAAAATCCTACATACTATATCATAACCACAGAACAAGAAGTTACTTTGTCCTGTCAATGAAAAAAAAAGTCGTCCATATTTAGTTTGGAAGCTGCAGAGCCACTGTGGAGAGGTTTTCGTTCTGGTATGTGGACCTGCTGACAGAGGGAACACATAACATGTTTCTGACACTGCCTGCATGATGTGAGGGGTGAAGAGTAAGTGTGTGTGTGTGGGGTATTGTTGGATATCGATATCTCTATGTGTGTGCAGAAGCTTTACTTTGCAGGTGTTTGTATTCTGTAAACCATTTGTGTTATTGTGTAAGCTTCACTGTGTAAGTGTGTATGAAGTGCTTCTGAAGTAGACATCTGTGCATACTTAGCTATTCAGCGTGTGTGTGTGTGTGTTTGAGGGTTAACTGTGTGAACATGCGTCTGTGCCAAAGAGAGAGAAAAAGAGCCATTGCATCTGCAGCAGACATCTGTGCGTCTGAGGGTGTCACTTGTGCGTCTCGTCAACAGCACGTCTCTGACATCCCTCAGATGGCGGTTTGGCGAGATCACAGACGAGATTCAGAAGGAGGGCTCGGAGATAGTGGGAGAGGGAACTGACTGTGTCAACTCTTTTCCTGCCCTCTGTCTCTAACACATTGACAAAGATCAGAGAGAACAGATGGAGAGGAAGCTGCAGTTAGAGGAGAGGAGTCTGGGATGTTTGAGGGGGAAAAAAAAACGACGGACTGAGTAAAAGAATGTGTAAGAATATATGAATTCACTTATCAGAAAGAGGCTGAAGGGCTCAAGTTTCTATAATTTGACTTAATGAGCTTCATGGGGAGATTTTTTTTTTCTGCTGGGACTGAACCACAAGAAAATCATCTTACTGTAACTAAACCCACTTTTTCTTTTACTACTCCTGGATGAACTACAGTCAGATTCAGACTCATTTGTAGGCATAATTGTTTCATAACTTGAAAACTGCAGCGCAAAGACTGAAATCTAAGCAAGTGTGAATGTCTCATTTTCAGTAAAAGTTGTCTTTCTAGCTGCATTTAAATGACAAGTCCATAAATATGACTCATTTCAAGACGTTAAAAGACAAAAATGTCAGAATTGCATGTTAAGAGAAATAAAAAGCCGATTGGGTAAAAAAAATAGCTTTTTAATTGTCTAAGCCCTGTGGTGCATAGTGGTCACTACAGTGGACACCCATGTAAAAGTTATTTACTCCTAAATTCAGTGGTTCATGTGGTGGAAAGTCATTTTAGCCTGTGTCAGGATATTTTTATTCTTCTTAGGGCCTGAAAAAATATTTTTAATTTTTTTTCCAAACACATATATATTTGTGGACGTGTTGCAGACAAACATTTGAGGATCAAAACGCTTATAAATTATAAATTAATCAGTGTTAAAATGGATGAAAGTAGTTAAAAAGTTTTGCAAAACATTAAAAAATGATTATTCATGAAATTACCAAAGAAAAAAGAAGTCAAACAAAGTCATATTTACATTAAGTTCACACTGTTTTATGTTGAATGCTAAGTTACAAATATTTGAAAAAAAACTTTTTTTTCATGCCTTAGTACAAATAAAAAACACTAAAGGGAAAAATCCTGACTTTCATTATTCATGCATCAGAGGGTAAAAATAAGAATCAAATCTTAATACAAGAGGCTTTTCACCCACCCATTGGCAATTTTTTTCCCCTTGTTACAAGCAATTCAGACATCATTTTTGTCTTTAAATGACTTGAAACAGGACTGGTTTGGCAAATGTGGTTCAAATTCCGATTGAAAATACATTTTTTAAATGAAAACAAAACAAATTTTTATTTTTTTATGTTTTTGGCAGTGTACTCTTGGACCTATTAGAGCTGTTTCTTGAGATCTACAGTAGTCAGCTGTTTCTTACGACTTAATTGTCTCCTTAAAATTGATTTAAGCTCCATAGACAACCAAGCAAGGACACCAATGCTGGGCCAAAACCAGTTACACCACGGCTTTCATGTGGGGCCCTTTTGGACAACCAACATGGGACCCGAGCCAGTTTGCATATTCTTCGTGGAGGCCCCACAGAGGTTTGTCCAGATTGGTTGATGAAGGGCCAATACAGTGACCAGAATGTTTGAATGTCGCCCACTTGGAACCCATCCAGAATTCATGTTTGCTTTGCTAAATGGTATGCCCATCTTTCGCTCATGTATCTGGTATGTCCATACGGTTCCAAACACCAAACCACATATCCTCATTCTGAGTTCATGCCCAGTTAAAGCCAAAGTAAGACTCATGTGGGACCAGTCCATCATGTTGAAGTAAAGGGATTTAGACAGTAATGTGATCACAGATGGGTCAAAACATGGGTGTTGTCATAGTGATTTCACCCACTGGTTTTCTGAAGCAGAATTTTGAAGCCCAATGGTGGTGGTTGCCATATTGGAAATGATGATTCAACATAACTTTCTGTTGAGCCAGAAAAGGGCAAAGACGTTACGTTGAGGCGGGAATTGGAATCCCGACCAATAGAGTATCTGACAGTCATGTCTGGAGATTTACTTATACAGATTATGTTTTCATCGCCCTTAGCCGATGACCCATACAAACTGCAGATGTTTTTGGGCAGATATTCTCAATTTACATCCTAAAAATGACACAATGACAATGAATGTTACAGGTCTCAATGTTCAAATAAGGAACATTTATTGAACTATATTTAAAACTAAAACAAGATGGAAAAGAGCGGTAGAATGTGTTGTAGGAACAGCTTCATCTTTGTTCAACTTTATCAAACATATTTTGAAATAGTTTTGAAGTTGCTTCACTCTGCAGTCTGCAAGCAGGGGAGGAGCAAGGCATGGTCTGTACTGGACTGTAGTGTCTCTTAGCAACACAGCGTTGCCTGTGAACACCTGTCTGTAAATTATGCCAGGGAAAAACATATCAATGAACTCACCCTGGGATCAGCTGATGCCGATACAAGTGAAAAATTCAAAAACTGGCATCATGTCGGCCATTAGAATCGGGCCTTATTTTCACCTTTTTGTGCAAAACTTGTGGCCTTGATATATTTAAAAGAGATTAGAGAAATGCAACCTTCTTACAATGTTTACAAAAACAAAGGCAGTTCTAAGGTGAACACCATTTTTGATATCATTGACATGCTTATCTTTGCATTGTGATTTGGATTTTTGTGGGCCTTCTTGTGGACACTTGGGGAACTGCAGTTTTAGGTTGCTTGAGCAAGACGTAGATTTCTTCAAATTGACTGAAGAGAATCTGTATGAAGGGGATTGTAGCGACTCCCTTCGTGCACAAACTGTTGTGATGTATTTGTTTTGAAAGAGAAGGTGGATTAGGTCTTTCTTTTAACATTATTTTTTGTGCAAGGCAAAATTTTTACAACTGGAACGAGATAATGTATTTATAAACAATTACGTAATGCTGTTGTTTGAAATGTGACAACAGGCAAACTTTGTCAGTTTGTAGCTTAGTTTAGTAGGCTACATTTAGCACTACTCACTGCTGGTTGTTCTGAGATGTATCTGTTTGTAAATCCTGGTTATGTCCCACCAGTGCTCATCTACCAAGCAGAGCAAATGTAACCTGGCTCTTCATTTTATTGATAGACTCTCAGATTTGAATAGATCACTGCAGAATAACTGCTGCATGTGGGTTGGAATAAACATCATCACAAACAGATTGGAACATATTATAGTCCTCAGCCCGTGTTTTAGCCTCTGGCCCATGCTCTATCACTCTCCTGTTTAGCCTTCTTCTGTTCCTTCTCTGTCAGACAGTCCAGTTCTTCTCACTGCTTAACTTTGGTATACCGTCAATCAGTTTGGCCCAGTTGGAAAGCTAGGAATTAGCATTTTGAGATAACACACTTTAGCCCTGATAACCTAATTGTCAGTTATGGGTTATAATCAGGCCTATATCTAGAAACTTTTTGGAGATCCTTCAGAGTTCTCACAGTCCCTTTATCACTTGAGGCTGCTGTTTGATTGAGACTGTCAAGGACACTTTTGGTTGTAGTGTGTTTCCAAACATATCAAAGTTCTTCTACATAGAGACTACATTGAATAAATGTGAAAGCATTGTATTAGGAAAAGGGAAAACTATCTAATAGAGGTTGAAAAATGTCCACTGTACAAACTGATAAAGCCTGGCCTGGCTTCCTGTGTTTAGTGAATCTTTAAACCCATTATTCTAAAGTCAAATAATGGTCAGATAAACTCCTGGTGGCTTCAAACAGTTTAGCTTTGCTGCAAAAATATGTCAAGATAAACCCTGCATTGAAACCTCTGAAAGGTCACAGGCCCCTGTAAAGCTCATCTGCCTGAACCGGGACTTAACTGTGAACTAAAACATGCGCCCCTAATGCTGGCATGAAAGACGAATGGACGGAGTGAGTGTCCAAGAAAGAGAAAAAACCTCAATGAATTTCAAAGAATGGATAAAGAAAAGGACAGAGGACAAGACGAGGGAAGCAATGAATTAAAGATCAGGAGGAGGGGAAAACAAATGAGGGAGTGAATGTAAAGGAAATGAAAGAGGGGAAGCGAGAATTAGGTGGACATGGAAATTCCAGAGAAAGCCAGATAAAAAGAGGTCATGCTACCATGGTGGAGAGAGACAAATGGGTGAAAAAGAGAGATGGAGATAAGAAATATAAAGTGGAGAGAGATGAGGGAGATGGAAGAAAATGAGATAGGTGGATAAAAGAAGAGAAAAGTTAACCTGAAGACAGACACTGGCCCCTTTGAGAGGCAGAGGCTGAGGGTTCAGGTCCCAACAATGTGGCTTTGACCATCTGTCATGTAGATTACTGAGCACTCCTCTTTCACAGAGACACACACATCTCCAATAACTCCTCTGTGTGTGTGTGTGTGTGTGTAGTGTTAGTATCCTGTATCTCTCTCCTTTTTTTCAGTCTTTATCCGTTTTCTCTATCTACAGACAAAAGCCAAGTGTGTATCTGTGTGTGTGTGTAGGAGTGTTTGTCTGACTCAGAGGAAAGCCAAAACCCACCCCAGTGTTGACAGCGACGCTCGTTGTCTAAGCACGACCTCTACAAATCTCAGCAGCGCACGTTCACCTGGGGGGGTTCAAGTCCTGGAAACATTATTTATGTAAACTTTCTTCACTCTTCCACACCCTGAAGTCTAAATTCACAATCCTCCCCGCTGTTCACCAGAGCTCTGACCCAAACTTCTGCTGTGTTTTGACCTTGCTTATCTTGTTTTGTTTTATTTTATTATGTTTTTACTCTTTCAATCGAGGAAAATTTGGAGGGTTTGTGAGAAAATGTGCCCGAAAATCGCATTCATTCGTTTTAAATGCTGTTGTCATCCCTGCTGATGTTTAGGTTTAATGGTTCCCAGGTTCATTAACTTTATATGTTTTAGTAACATTTATGTACCACAAACCCAAAGAGGAACTTCGGCTGATGGAGGTGTTGGAAGTTTTAAAGTTGTGAAAAAGAAATCTAATTTTGACCTGATGATAGTGTTAGAGTTAAAGGTATAGTCTCTGGGTTTTTTTCATAGACTGTACAAAACATGGACATGCACATGCATGAGTGAAGTGAGCCGAGAAGAGAGAGTGAAACAATACACATTATTGACTTTGTGTTTCTCATTGTGGAGAGCTGGGAAAGAATCAGGTAGGGATCATACAGGCAGCAAAACAAGTCCAAATGAGCAACTACACTCAAGATAAAACTTGTGCATGACAAGTTTTGCACTCAGCTAAAAGATGTTGGTCCTTTTTGGACTTTAACCTCAAATACTACCACAGCTGACGTCACTACTACTCTTTGCTCCTTTGTTCGCATGGTAGCACACACTGTTGTTGCGACCCCATGGGCTCTGCATGCTGGACTCTGGGTGCTGCTGGTTAGAAGTGCAGAAGTAGAGTCAGGAATGGACTGCTTGTATCAAGGTGCTTATATCAGAGATTTTAGATGGAAGCCGATATAATCAGACTTTTTTTTTTCCTCATATCTGACCAATATCAGTATCTGATTGGGGCACCCCAATACTAACAAAAACAGACTGCGACTAGTTGACAGAGGTCATGATCACTGCTAACGTTTCGAAGGCCAAAATGTCTGAAACAAACTCAGCAGCAACCAATTGAATGGTTGTAAGTTAAACAATATGTTAACATTGTTGAGATGAATAAGTATAGGTATTATAAAAAAGGTTTGAGCTCTGTTCAAAAATGACTCATGCTCATTAATTACTGACACTTAACACTCACACACTGATTCTTCAGGGGAAAAAAAAACTCTTAAACTGGAGGAAAGTTATTGTTATTCCATCAGCATTAAACCATAGAGCCAAAAGATGAGGATACTTGAGCCCGGTATTTACATCTTAAACTTTCCAAATGATGTCATTCTCTTTTTGGTAACATCATTGATGATTCACTTGAAAGAGCTAAAGATATTCTTGCAGCACATGCATGAAATTCAGGCAGTGCTTTGTGAATGTGTGTGTGTGTGTATACATGCGCATGTGTTCCTGCACTGCCGACCAGCCAACAAACTGTTGGATGATGTTACGGCTCCATATTTAAAACCTGGTGCAAACACAGTTTTAAAATGAGAGTTGATGTAAGTTGCATACATGTCTACTGCACATGTCAACCCAAAGCTGTTAATACTTTCAACAAATTACTTTCACAATAACACCTTGTGAAAACTTTGCTCACTTGGACTAATGTTGAACTTGGCCTCCTCCTGAATGTCACGCTTGGCCAAGTGCATGCTGGGTCGTGGTGTTGTAATGACAGATGCCTTGCCAGTGTTTTATAGTAAGTGTTATTGTTCCAACTTGAGACAGAAACAATCCTCATGAACCCTTTTCCCTGTGAGATACATCAACATCCTCAGCTCTGCTTGTGTATTTTTTTTACCAGAGACGTTTCAGATTTATCAGGCATCACTTACAGAGCAGCTGGGTCTTCCTGCAGAGAGCAGCAGGCGTGGAAGAAAGCAGAAAGAACAGAACAAACCTCACGGCTTGATTACAAACACACACACATGCACACACAAGCACAAAGGGGGTTCTTTTTGTCTTTTCATGTCAGTTCAGTGTCCTACTATTTGGCACATTGGCTCAGATCCAATGCAAAGTGATAGAAAAAAAGGTCAGAGGTGATGGGAACCCTCTTTAATGCAGAATGGGAGACATAACATGTAACACACACTGAGGTGATGCTCCCCCCCACCTTTGAAAGAAACACCCCCCTCTCTGGCAGCAATCATTTAATTCCACCGGAGCTGCTGACAAGACGAGTGGAGCACAAGGGCCCACTGTGGACTGATGTATCTATTAGACAGCAGCTGACAAACATGAGGTGATTCCAGTGGACAAACCGTGCATGTGCCTCTACTTGGAAGCATCTTTGGCTTCAAAAATCAACTAACAAAGAGTGTAGCTTCATTTTTTTGTGAAAGGGTTGTGACTGGGGCTAGGGGATATACAGTGTTGGGCCTGTTACTGAAAAAAAGTAGTACATTACCAGAGTTTCCCCCAGAAAACTTGCTAAGCCCGGTGGTAGAAAAGCCCACTGATGGTCCACCGTGCGTTTGTAAAACAATACTTAAAAAGTTGACAAGAATTTTGAAATTATGACTATTATGTGTTATTATAAGCCAATTATTAACAATACTGAAACGCAGAGTCTTAAAAAAGGCACAATCTTGATATACTGTTTTAATAAAAAAAAAAAAAAAGATACAATCAAAATAAATAATATCTGTAAATGTGGCAATTATAATTTGACTTTTCAAGCTTGGGAGATGTTCAATCAAATCTGCAATTGTTATTAAGTTGTTTTGTGTTTTATACTATAAGCAGTTTTATTTTGAAAAGAGTGCTTTTATTTTGATATTGACTTCACTTATTAGCACTAGAGCAGAGAGAGAGAGGAGAGAGAATCTTACAAGACAGGTGAAGGTCCTTAAGTCAGCACATGCAGCCAATTAGTTTTTAAGGTGTTTTATCAACAGTATTAATAGTTTACTCTTAAAGGTGAAGTATGCAGGAATATTTGATAAGTTTTGTTTATTTGTTTACATACAGTACAACATCCAAACTGGGCTCAGTGTCAGCTGCAGCACATGCTCACTACCACCGATCATAGCTAATGGCATGGCTAACAGTCGTAGCTTTATAAACACACCATAGATGGTAAAAAAAAACACCACCTTCCCCCAAAGCAATGGGGGAAACCCTGCATTACCTATTACGCGTTACTGATTTAAGAAATAATATTACTTCACTTGTTACTCCCTGCCAAAAGTAATACATTATGTTACTGATTATATAACTTTTATTTACACATCAAGTTGGTAATTTTGTCCTTTGATTGGAGAGGGAAAGGGTGAGCATGCTGATGCTGTTTGCTGATGCAAAATTTTGATGACATTTATTATTTTTAGAGTGTTTTTTCTTGTGATGTGATTTTATCTCTGTTTGCCAGCAAAATACTCTGTCATACCCTGGATACTCAATGTTTTCAATCTTGAGCGTGTGCCAATTGCATGTTTTTAGTTTTTGGACTTGGGTTTGTTGCCTGTATCATCCTTGAATGGTTCTCTCCCAGCTCTCAACATTGAGAAAAAAAATGCAACCATGAGTTATGTTTCATTTTGTATTCGTATTTGCTTTGTGTGGTGTCATTTTACAGCTAAAAACCAAAATACTGTATGTTAGGATGTTATCAGGACACAAATAAGGCTCTGCAGCGTCACCACAAACATATACAAGCATCTAGTAACAGACCAAAAAGAGAAGTCTGAGCTGCAAACTAAACAGGGGGGAGGAGGAGAATCCTTGAACTACATCCAGAGCCCAGGCTCAGACAGAAGTCACTAACAGACACCTTTCGACAACAATATCCAGGTAGCTGATTTATGGAAACAAAAGTTAAATGAAGTTATCTACAACTTTGGTCCATGTTATTTTCCAATGTAGTTTGTCTTCATGGTTGTAATTTTAGAAGTCTATTGAGACAGACAAACATTCAGCCAGATGAATAAATCAGAATGAACTATTTTAGTTTTAGTGTAAATAGATAACTCCATGAAGTTTGTTTTGAAATAAAAGGTTTGCTAAACTTAATCTGATTTTGATTTCCCCTTTTTACTGCAAATTTCAGAAATCCAATTGATGAATCTGCTTGAATCATTACACTGGTGTCATTTAATGCATCAAAGGGTTGAATTGAACATAAAGTTTAAAAAAAAATATGGAGATATTGGTTCTGGGAAACATCGTGCAGCTCTAGTTGTTGTCAGGGACCAGGTATAAGAACCCAAATGCATGACAGAGACTGAGTGCTGAGTGAAACAGATTTTAATGCGCACAGCAAATGGCAAAGGTATCCAAAAAGGGGAGCAGGCAGGAATCAGAGTCCAGAAACAGGTATAGGTTAGAATATACAAAGCTCACGAGGGAAAACAACTGAAAGAAGGCTCCAACACAAACTGAGTTTACTAACTGGCACAGAACACAAGAGGACTGGGGTTTAAATACACAGGGAAGTGATTGCTAACAAGCCACAGGTGAGTGCAAGGGGAGGGGCCGATGATCACCAGCAGGTGTGAGGAGGAGCAAACAGGAGTGACCTGGAATGAGACAGAGTGTGAGTGTGACATCAAAACAAAAACAAGTACCGAAGTAAAGCAAAAGGCAAGAAACAATCAGATGAACCCCAGATCTAGAGCTGAGGCTGACAGGTGTGACATAAATTTACTTGCTGCTATTGCTGAGTCACACATACAGGAGGAGGAGACGTATCTGTAACAAGTTATGTTACTGAATCCTGTTTATGTGCTCATCTAAGAATGTTCGTGTCATGTTTGTCCTCCAACAGAAACCATATTGAAATAAAAAATATATTTTTCTCCATCATTTTGAAAAAGCTCCAGGGAGCCAATAGGGCAGCGCTTAAGAGCCGCAGGTTGCCGACCCCCGCCTTAGACCAATAAATGGAAATAATGCAGTTCCCAAACCCTAGTCATCGCTTTTTGTTCCTGAACCCAACAAGGAGACGGGGAAAATCAGAGGCACTTTGATACCAGTGGTATGCTGTCATAAGAAAATGTCATATTAGGAGATGAAGAAGCTTATTTCAGCAATATTTGCAGGAAAACCTTGTTTATAGAATTGGTGTCTGATCTTAAAAAGCCTTAAAAAAAGCTTTTTATGGAACATTCATCTTTCACATTGCAGTTTACATCAAAGTTGCTGACTTGACAGTTATTTTCCCTATCAAAATAATTTGATATTATTTAGGTCTGTAGCTTCAGTGAACCCTAAAAAAGAAGACATGATATGCACTGTACAGAATTGCACATAGGCCAGTTGCTGCATTTGATTTGCGAGTTGGCTGCTGAGAGTGGAGCGGTGAGTGGTGGAATGAGAATAAATAAAAAAATGACAAAGAATTTATTGTAGGGGATAAAATGATGGGGAGACAGAAGGTCGTTTTGTCCCCACAGTGAAAAATATGGTTGTATGATCTGGATGGATGAAGTGAAATATAGTAAGAAGGAGGGAGAGGTGAGGAGGGAGGATGACAGATTTCAGGAAAAAAAGAATGGACTGGGACCAAGAAAGAAGAGAAGCACAGAAGGGGGAAAGGACTGAGGAGGAATAGTGTGTGTAAAGAAAAGTTCAGTTTGTCATGGATCATTCTGGATGAAAGAAAGAAAGTTATGTGTGGTACGGGTGAGTAATGGGGTAAGAGCCCATGAAAAAAGAGGAGGGAAGACAAATATGGACAAAAGAGAAAGAAGAATCTGTAAAGCAACCAGCTGCAAGGAAGGGGGGGGGCTCTGTGGGGAGAGGAAGAGGGGGAGATATGATGAAATGAGGAAGGAAGAGGAGGTAGAGGAACGCGAGGGTGATGAGGTAACACCCGGTGCAGTGTTTTGATTGGCCGGATCATGTAACTGGAGCTGTGATAGGCATCCTGACACATCTGGAAGAGAAGACGTCTTGGATTTGTCAGTGAGTGTGTCTGCATGCGTGTCTGCGCTCTTTATCTTTGGATCTTATCACAGTTCTCATGCTTTAATCACAATCAAGTGTTCAAAAGACTTCAAACTGTCTGCACCAAATACAGGAAATACACACCATCAAGTGTGTAAGAGAAAAGCAGGCTGTGGAACATGACAGTTATAGTGAGGAGCAGGAACAGGTTGGAAGAAAATCCCAGGATTTACTCCATCACTTGTTGTCAGGTCTGTGGTATCTCTGCCAACATAAACCCTTTTAAGTAAGAATGAGGAAACAGTAAAAGCATCTGTGTAGTAATTGGTTCAGTTCAACCTTAAAACATGGGAAAGACTTTTAGAGTGACTTAGGCCCCATCCACACGAAGACAAAACGAGGTTAAACGCATACGTTTTTTGCCGAATCTGCGTATCATCCATACGAAGACGGCGTTTTGTGGGTCTGTAAATGATCATTTCTGAAACCAGGTTCCAAAGTGGGAAGATTTAGAAACGCTGTATACGTGGCTCCGTGTATACTGGCTCTCCGCAACTTTTCAGATACGCTGACGTCATATTTTCACATCGTCATGAATACGCATGCGCCACAAGCGGCACTATGGCAACAACAACAACAACAATGGCGGCGTACTATGTAGCGTATGTGTTGATGAAGCTGGTGACCCTGCTATCCCTTTAGCAGCAAAATCTCCTTCTTCTAAACCAGTGGTCCCCAAAGTGGGGGTCGGGACCCTTTGGGGGGTCGCGAGACAGTGAAAGGGGGTCGTGACATGTGTCCCAAAATCCAAAACTATTAACAATTCCACATTTTATCCATTTTTGTAAGAATAAAAGCAAAAAAGGGTTAAAGATAGTATAAAATGATGCAAACAGAAAATGTTTTATCTGTTTTTTGTAAAAGATTGATTCAGTGAACCCAGAAAAGTGCACATTAGTTGGTAAATTTTCCACCAATTAGCTAAACTAAGTATCCTCATGAGTCTTTTTGTTAGTTTTTGTCTGCTTTTGGATTGGCCCATTCGTGTTGTACCACAGCAGGGGGTCGCCAGTCTCCAATACTGCTATTTTGGGGGTCACAGGCTGAAAAGTTTGGGAACCCCTGTTCTAAACCACCACAGAGTTGAACACACAATCATAGAGGACACAGTACGGCACTTTATTGAGACATCCCAAAACAAGGACCCGCAAGACTATGAGGCCGCTTCTTTCCCTCATATCGTTACAGCGCCCCTAGAGGTCTGCCAAGCGTTTTACAGCGTCTTCATGCGTATCGAGTGCATTCATATAGACGCGCACATTTTCTGAGACGCCTTCATCTTTATGACGATTGTTTTAGAAACTGTTAAGCGTTTTGACTCCGTGTGGATGGGGCCTTACAAACTCTTTACACAAGCTCTACTGCTCAGTGACGATGGTGGAGCTAACCAGGATTTTTGGGGAGCTCTGTTGTCATGCCAACACAACTAATGATTGCTGTATTGAAGTTAATTTGTCCTGAGCTTTTTTTTAAAATTATGATTTTTTTTTTTTTGTACAACAGGGTTCCTACACTTCCTTAAAAAGCCTTAAATTAATTTATTTAAAAGTAAGACCTTAAAAAGTCTTAAATTAGCTAAAATGTGATATTCTGGTCTTAAATAAATCACCTCAAAGGTCTTGAATTTGTCAGGGCAGGATTTGTTAATGTTTTATTGATTTTATTTATTTATTTATTTTTTGCAGAACTTTTTCGAGATGGAGATTTAGAGTGAAAACTGCCTTACAAGCTGCTGATATAATTTATCTGCATCCTAGCTAATCGGTCTATGACTATGGGCCACTGTTTGCAACAACCCAAACCATCGACCATATTTATGTGTTTTTGGTCTTAAATTTCATTCAAAGTGGCATTAAAAAGGTCTTAAAAGTCTTAAATTTGACTTGCCAAAGCCTGCAGGTACCCTGTATAAGTACACACCCCTGTTTTCAAATTGACAGAAAGAAATGATTAAAAAATCAGCAATGCTGCACACACAACAATATCTGAGCTTGGCCCTCACATTGGAGACAGCAGCAGTGCTCACTAACAGTAACAGGGCCTGTGCTCACAGGTGCAGCCAATCAGGTGCTAATTAGGAGCCTGATTGGCTGCACCTGGGGGACCAGAGGCTCAAAACAAGAGCCAATATCAGCAGAAGAATAAGATGTTTTAGGTTGGCAGAGATGATTGGATTAACTTTTCAGTTTCAGACGCAGTTTCATTAAAGTCAGCAGATTAGAAAACATGGAGAATATTGTTACAACTTTACTCACTTTTTGGCTCCTGTAAGTTGATTGGTATTTTTAAAACTGTGTTCAATATGTTCAGAAAGCACTGATGGACCTAAACAAACTGAAATAGTTTAAAACTATGTTACAGTGTTTATTATATCCCTGACATTCTCATATTTTTTTATAAAACATAAAACATACGTTATCATATTTCCCTTTGAGATCTCTCACTGGACTATGAACACGGTCACATTCTTTCCATTTATTTGTTATTCATCTGGGACTTATTACAAAGTACAATATCTGCAATATTTTGGTTCGCTTACTGCAATTTTATTGCTTATTGAGCCATTTGCACACTTATTTAGTGAGGATTTTATTCTATATTTCTATTCCGTTTTTATTATATCGTATCTTTTTTTGAACAATGTTTTTATTAGTTTTCAACAGACATGAACATGAATACAAAAACAATGATATAAACAATGTATAAAGAAAATAATAGCAAAATATATTTAAATGAAATAATACAAAATGAGTTCAGAATAGTAAAAATAATATAAATAAAAAAATAAAAAGCAAATTAAAATAAATAAATTGATTAATAATAATAGAAATATGGTGGTCACACACTCTAAAGTTCATTGTCATTATTGCTGTTTAAGAAAGCTCATTAGGGGTGTCCACACCTCCTCAAACTCTTGTGCTTTACCTCTCATAACATAAGTTAGTTTTTCCATTATATCTTATCTTAATGCTCATTCTAGTTTATGTAATATTTAATTTTTTATTGCATTCCTTATTGTCCTTCTTATCCCTAATTATTCTTTCTACTCTTGTACTGTGTGATGAGCATCTGGCAACACTAAATTTCCCCAACAAGATAAATAAAGTATTTCTGATTCTTATTCTGATATTTTGAAAATATAGGCAAAGGCTTATCAAAAGTGCAATTTTTAACACCAAAGGAACGAGGGTTCAGCATGTAAACAGCTGATTTGTCAGAAACATTTCCAGTAGTTCAGGTTTAAATTACACAAATACAAAAATTCAAGCTGTTCTTGTGCATTTTCAGATGCAGGAGCACAAACAGACTGTTTTCTGTTTTTTCGCTCAAGTGTCTGCTCACGATGGGAGCGAGAGCATGGTGTTTTATTTTGAAATGACTAGTTATTTCAAGAGTTTCTGATCCAGCTGGGAACACACGTATTTTTAATGACAACGGTTATTGTTATTGTCAGCATTTTTAACGGGGTTTACGTTATGCTGGTAACCGTTACATCCCAATTCACAAGTAGGCTGCAAGTAATAACACAGTCTGAAGTGTTGGAAGGATTCATTTTGCAGTTCTTCCCAAAGATGAAACTTTGTGAAGGAATTACGAATGTGGGTCATTTGTCCAGTTGTGTGTTGCACCCATGAAAAGACCTGGACTCTGTCTTCTTTTTGGCAACTTTATTCTCCCAGGTGCTTGTTTTTTTTCTTTTCTTTCAGAAGCAGCGGGTTCTTCATAACAAAAGTGGCAGACATGCACCTTTCTTTTTTTTTTTCCCTTCTGACCTCGACTGACCCTGACCATAACATCACCCATGACATCTCATACAACAGTTATTTATCTTAATAAAATAAAATAATAGTATCCTTTCCATTTTTTATGGATTGATATGAAATAACTACCTGCATGTCTTCTTATTTTTTTTTAAAAGAAATAACAAATTACATAAATGCAAATGTGCTCAAATATTTAAGGTCACAACATGTGCTACAAATTTTGCAAATAAGTTCTTTGAGGAGTCATAACAAAGAGAATGAGAAGGAATAAGAGACTTGGTGGAAAAGTATGAGGAGGAGGAATGGGAGTGGTGAGGAGGAGAAGAAGCACTGTGAGATGACTTTTTGTCCATACAGCAGATTCCTGAAATACTTGGCCCACTGGAACAATATACACCCAGATCTAATGATGCCCTGAGAAACCTGTCAGAGTGTAATGAGACTAATGAGGTTCTCAAAAAGTTTGTTAGTAAGTCAGAGCTTATTAAAGACACATTTTTGGAGCAATTTTTAGAGATAGAGTGATAGCAAGTTTTGTCAGCTGAGGTTGGAGTTTGAGATTGTTTATGTTGGGACTTATTAATTCATGATGGTACATTTGTGCTTGGTGCTTTTGCAATAATTGTATGCATTTTGCAGCACAAAAGGATCTAATTTGCTTCAAACGTGTTCCTGATTTCAACAGCCAAGAGTAGAATAGACTAGAATCACTGGGCGTGTGCGTGTGCAGCTTAACTTAGCTTACTCTCTGCCTGTGCTCAATTTGTACATCAGAGATGTCAGCAGCAGATATGGAGGTGAGCTGTTTTCATTCTCCGCCTCAGACTCTCACCTCTTGAACCTTCATCCACCCTCGTTTCCAAAGCTGTCGTTTCAAATCTGTTCTGCACGCTCTCTCGTACTTTTGCCTGTTATCACAAAACCCAAGTATGTAATCAAGAATTCATTCTGCCCTCAGTTTCATCACGGGATATTTTCTTTGTATCTTTAATCAGAAGTTTGATTACACTGCGTCGGACTATGGGTGATGAAAGACGAGTGCAAGCTCCCAGATCAAACAAAAATATGCAAATAAGCAAATATTCTCCTAACAGCAGCAGGAAATGAAACCGCACAGTCCGCATGTGGGGCGCCGGGGCTTGATTGACAGCGAGGCATTCCTGGTCCTCACTGAGCGGAACATTGACAATACACACAAAGCTCAGAATAGATTATTGCACACAGATCTTTGAAGTGGTTGACACTGCATCATGAGATAGCTGAGGTTTGACACGTACAGTGGAACCAGATGTTCGTTCGCGTGTCGCTTTGGTTTGGCACAGCTGCTGTTTGTTGGAGCAGCGTTTGGCTGGCAGACTTTAGAGAAACACGACCCATTAGAGACAGATGTGAAAGTTTCCTTATGGATCGTTGGAGGACTTTGGTGGATGTATAGGGTCTAGAGCTTCAGCTGAATGAACAATAGAAGCAGCCACCAGTCACCCCCTACTGTGCAAAGTGTCCTTTTACAGACACAGTTTCTATATTTTGACTTCACTGTGTTTGTGTCTGAAGCTATAGTTGACTAACCTGACAAGCCAGACGGACAGTTTCATATATCCATCATGGAAATATTTCACTCGTCCATCTGGGTAAGGGGCGATAGAGAGTGCTTTCAGAGGCGGGACGTAAAAAAATTTAGCAGCTGGTGATTGGACAACATGCTCATCACAGACCAATCCACATCAAGCCACGGTGACGTAGCAGATTTGTAACCTGACACCAGATAGAAAGTTCATATATCTGCAACAGAGATATTTCACTAGTCCAATTTTGCTCTTCTCGCGACCGATGAAGAGCAAAAACATTGTTTCCCATCAAAAAGGCTTTGAGTGACGTTCTCTATTCTTCATTTAGAGAAGATTTTGAGTCTATTTCTGATAAAACTGTAGGTATCACCGAGTGCACGAAGACCGCACACACCAATTCAGACCAAAGTGTAATGCTCCAAGATGCACTATCTTCACAAAACACATTGGTATTGTTCTAAAAAATACCTCAAAACATTACTTTTCATTGATTCACATCACTGGAAAAAAAACATTCAAGTCTATAAAAAAGGCAAAATGCAGGAGGTGGACAAACTCTGTGAGTGACTGTGTGTCTGCTCAGCCTGTATGTGATGTAAATGATGGAAACTCTGTGCAGGAGTTTTTCAGCTATAGAGAATGATTTTTAGTCCAAGATACGAGATGGATGAAAAGAGATGAAAGGCATATCTGGCTGCAAAGTGGAGACAAAAAGACGAATAGACGGGCATGTGAGATGAAACTGGAGCCACCTTTAGAAGTGTTTCTAAGAAGGAAAAATAACTCCAGAGAGGAAGTTTAGTATGGATGGACTGAAGAGGCAGTGTGATGGAAAGAGGAGGGATGTTAAAGTGATAGATGGAAGAGAAGTGAAGATAGATAGACGACAGGAAAGAGAGAGAGGTTGTTGAGAGGTGAGACAGTGGTGTTGTTTCCACAGTGAGGCGATGAGCTGCCGGAGTGATAACAAGCTGCAGATGGAAGCTGTTAGCCCACCTTTACCCTCTGTTTGAGCGCGCGTGTGTTTATGTGTGTGTGTGACCTGACTTGTGGTATTTATGTTCCACATTTTTGTTGTAATGTTTGAAGATTTGTGTATTCTTCCGAGTGATTTACGAGACTGAAAGGTAGAGACGCGAGGAGTCTGCCTTCGAGCCCCGGGTGTGTTTGTGAGTTTGTGTTTACAGCATGAAAGGGTGAAACAAGGTACACACCGCAAAACAGATCAGGGGCCTGACGTGGATAATTGTTCTATTTCAAGGATGAAAGTTCAGGAAACTGGATCCGTGACGACATTTTCCACTGCAAAGAAAAATGATCAAAGCGCTTGTCAGAATGCTCTCAGAGACACTTCCAGCTGCCAAACAAAAAGCAAAAGAGATGAGATGATGTTATTGAGCGTGGATAGCAACAAGTCACTGTTTAAAACAAAGAACAAAGAACTTTCAGTCTAGTACAAGCTGGTTCTTTGGGCTCAGTGCAAACCATAAACAAGGGACTGAATGTACAGTTGTGCTCACAAGTTTACATACCCTGGCAGGATTTAGGATTTCTTGGCCATTTTTCAGAGAATATGAATGACAACCCAACCCCCCCCCCCCCCCCCTTTTTTTTTTCCTCATAGTTAGTGGTTGGGTGAAGCCATTTTATTACAAACAATTGTTTTTACTCTATTTAAATCATAATGATAACAGAAACTTCTTAAATGACCCTGATCAAAAGTTTACATACCCCAGTTCTTAATACCTTATATTCCCCCCTTTAACATCACTAACAACTTGAAGTCTTTTGTGGTCGTTGTGGATTAGGGTCTTTATTTTTTCAGATGGTAAAACTGCCTCTTCTTGGCAAAAAGCCTCCAGTTCCTGTAAATTATTAAACTGCAGGTTTGAGATCTCCCCAGAGTGGCTCAATGCTATTGAGGTCAGGAGACTGAGATGGCCACTCCAGAACCATCACTGTATTCGACCAGGGTATGTAAACTTATGAGCACTACTGTGCCTGGGGAAGAGCTGTACTTTTTTAATGTGTTACAATCTTTATCCCTACCATTCCAGTCAAGACCATAGACTATATAACACCATGACAAGAGTCTCCACTGTAAATCAGATCTTAGAGATAGGTTAGAATTATTGATTATGGATTGATGAATATATTGTTTACAAAGACAAAAAAGGTCAAAGTCTTTGATCCACAAGCATCACAACAGGACTTTTAGCTGTCAACGTTTACCCTTTACAGCACACTTATCATGGGGCCTCATGGTGTGCACAGCATAACCACTATGCCATGAAAAGCCCCCCAAGACACAATTTAAAAAAAATATATATTTTCTGTGAAATTGTGTGAATTTAATCTTAAAAGTGCCAACAGTCCCTAAATTTCATTGTTTTGTAGTATGCTATTTTGTTTCATATGAATTGAAACATTTTATTTTAAAAGACAGCAAATGTTTAAAACTTCAAGCATCATCGAAGACTTTTTAGAGCCAAAGTTGTTGTCTTTCATACTGTCAGTAACTGTGAATGATCGTAAAATCGCAATGTTTCCTCACAATAATTGTGAGTCAAAAAATTGGAATCGTGACAACCCTAATTCCAACCCACCCGTCTCCTCACATTTTTCCAATGAAAATATCGAGAATGAATTTAAAGACTGTGCAGATCAATTGTATAGTGGTCAAAATAGTGTCCCACTGACCTGACAGAACTCATCCTCTGCTATCTTTCACTTCAAAACACCGAGGTGTGATGTGGACACACGACCTCACAACAATACAGGCCTATCTGTGCCAGGCCTCAGCGCACACCTCCAGTTATTCCTCCTCACTCACTCTGCAGCTGGAGGTCATCTCTGGGCTCGGTGCTGCGTGGAAAGAGTTGAACTTGTGGTGACAGACAGTGGAGCTCTGACAGCTCGCTGATCTGCCTGTGTGTTCTGCTGATAAACTGTCGGAGCCGTGACGGATTCAATTACAGCCTCCTGCTGAAATATCCAAAGGTTTGTGCTGCTGACAGGAAATAATGAGGAATCATTACTCTCTCTGGGTTTGTTGAATATACTTCGATGGGAAAGAGGAGGAATAAGCATATGGAGCGCATATGTAACAAAGTCACCAATCTCTGTTATGAATTGCTTCTTTTTTCTCCTCATCGTATTTTTCTTTTTACAGAAGTCAAGCCTAATAAATCCATCATCCATCCATGTAACCTCTGCCTGTCTCTCTTCCTTCTCATTATTTTCTGACTCTAACCAGCTGCTAAAAGCCACAAACTTACCCCCCACCCAACTTTATCTATCACCCCTCAAACTCCCTACAGTTTATGCTCATTAATCCTTCGCCATCTGCTTCTAAATCAAGTTTCATTTCTAAAAAAAATCTCCTCAAATCTGCCTACAGAGAGTTTTTGTAGTAACTTTTGAGAGGCTGTTCTCTACATCAGTGGCTCTCAACCTTTTTGAGCTGTGACCCCATTTGGACATCACAAATTTCTGGGGACCCTAGAGACATTTTGTGCTAAAATTGGTTTTTTCTCTGTCTTATTTTATACTTTGTTGTAAATACAAAGAAGCCAGAATTGGTGCACAGTGACAACTTTATTTTCCCTGATCTGGATATAAACCTTGTTTAAAATAAACTTTCTAACTAAAAAAACGATCAATCCTCAAGAGATAATTAAAGATATATAGAGCAGTAAACAATGTAAACAACTGTAGATAAATCTAAAAAAAACCAGACAGCTCAAAGTTCAGTATTGGACTGTAAATTTACTCTATTGCTTAAAATGCTAAAATGCAAAAAAAAAAAAAAAAAAAAAAAAAAAAAAAAAAAAAAAAAAAAAAAAAAAAAAAAAAAAAAAAAAAAAAAAAAAAAAAAAAAAAAAAAAAAAAAAAAAAAAAAAAAAAAAAAAAAAAAAAAAAGAATCCAGGAAATAAAAGTAGAAAGCAAAGTGCCTGGATACAAAAAAATACTGAAATACTTAATGATAAAAAAAATAAAATACATTAAGATAAAACTATAAATACTGAAAAACTTCCCAATAAAATGCTGAAAATTTTAAAATACTTTATAATAAAATGCTAACCAAATACTAAAATATATAATTGTTCAGTGTGTTGGGTTTTTTTTTTAAAAAAGAATAATAATTTACTGAAGAAAAAAGTTTTATAAGTAATTTTTTTAATTCATCACCTGACATTTCAGGGGACCCCATTTGGATTCCAGGTGATCACACCCGGGGTCCCGACCCTCATGTTGAGAAACACTGCTCCACATCACAGTAAAATTGGATCTCTATATTTTTTTCAGGGTGAATCAATACAGAAAGTGACTGTAAAATGCAGCATATTCAGAGTTTGATGGTTTGAGAGTTTCAGAAACTGAGATTTATTTTAAAACAGATTTAGTGTTTGTGTGTCTGTGAGGTCCCTGTGATAGACAAGGTGTCAGTGGAACACGAGGCCCGTGGTGCTTCACTCCGTCAATACCCTTGTTGAGTGGTGACTGACGGGGCCTACTTTCTCACCGTCTGTGTGTGTGTGTGTGTGTTCAGTGCAAAACTGAGGAATAATGTGTAACACTGAAGTGATGAGAGGTAGACAGAAAGCCGATGAAGACGACTTCACTGAGAGTTTGGCATACCAACAGGTCTTCTCACACTCCTCGTCTCGTTACCGATGGGAGAGAGAGGAAAAACAATGAGAGGTGAGACAGGAGAAGAGTAGGGTTAAAAAAAGAAACATCGGAGAAGCAGATAGAAAAGGTGTTTGAGTGAAAAAGTGAAATGTTTTGAGAAGTGAGAGAAGAGATGGTGTCTGAAACACCTCTCACATCTAAATGAACTCAAATTCAACCCGATCTCTGCTGCTCCTGCAGAGTGGTTGAATCAACCTTTTGACTTTGAAGCTGCTGCCAGATCAGAAAGGAGAGCCAGGTGGTGCAGAGACTGCTGAGCTCAGTCTGCTTTTTCACTGATGCATGCTAAGAGTAAAAGGAGTGTGTGATCAATTTTAGTCATGCACGTCAGAAGTCATGCACTCTTCATTATTTCTTATTTAAGCTTGACTTGATCCAAACCCTCATTAAAGGAGTTTGTGTTTAAGGGCCTCTGTTAATGTACGCAATCACAAACAGACGGATGGGTGAGGCTCTGCTCAATATTTCGGAAAGTTTAAATGCTGAGCTACAAGTGCAGCTGAGTTAATCCCGCATAGATTTAATCCCAATATGGCCTGTTGCAATACTGTAATCGCTGACAGTGCATTTTTTCTTTAACCCAAAACATGTCAGATATCCAGGGACAATAGTTTTTGCAGTAGATGTTTTCTGCTCCACACCAGCGTTACTTAACTCTACTCAGCTAAAGAGACAAACTGATGAAAACTACCTTGAAAAGCGGCAAAAACAGCAAGACGTAGCAGTAGAAATAAGTTTAAGCTGGAAAAAAATAGTCATAAAAGCCGCAAAAATAATTGACTGTATATAGAATGGACAGTGTGCTTCCGCCTGTCACCGTTCTATGATTTTGAAGCCAAAAAAACCCTGTTTCTCTAGCCGCCATTGTGCAGCCAGAGTCTGCGCAGTAGAGAATTTCCGGTGGAGCCGAGTAAAAAAGAGAAATAAAAATATTTATTTCTTCTTCTTCAGAGGGTTAAGTCTCCTTTTGGCTCTCTTTCCCGAAGTTTCTTATATCCCCGATAAAAACTACTCACGAACGGCAGCTGTCAACTATCGTAAAACGAAACTTATATCGCGGTTTTTAGCGTCCAATAACTAATGAGAAACCAACTTCTCAGGAAAAAAAACACCTGAACACCATGCAGCCAGATGACATCGTCATTTGTTGTAATGTTTGAAGATTTGTGTATACTTCCGAGTGATTTACGAGACTGAAAGGTAGAGACGTGAGGAGTCTACCTTCGAGCCCCGGGTGTGTTTCTGAGTTTGTGTTTACAGCGTTTCTACGAGGTATCGTAATTTTCTAAAGTTTTCCCGGCTCATATCTGGAATACATGGGGAGGCGGGGCTTATGACCTATACTGCAGCCAGACACCAGGGGGCGGGGCATCTGCTGGAAGCTTCAGTTTGAGCAGAACGTCGTTACGTCCACTCATTATACAGTCTATGGCAAAAATTGGTGAGAATGTTGCAAGAAAACTTAGGAAAAGAAAAGAGTGAAAAGTGACTAAAATGGACATAAAGCAGTACAAATGGGCAAGATAACTGGGAACTTGGAAATTGTCAGAAAGTAGCAAAAATAGTGAGAAGTGACAAAAAAAGTGAAAGTGGAAAAATGGAAAGAAGAAGCAAAAATGGTTGAAATTGGCAAAAAAATTTGGCAGTAACTTAAAACACTGTCGGAAAGAAGTATCGTATCGTGAGGTTTTGCCAATACTTGCCCCTACTCTTCAGTTATATTTTGTTCCTTCATCTCTCTGGTGTTTTTATTTATATTCTTGGATTAAATATTACTGCTAATCCTCTCCTTTCCTCTCCCTGTAGACCTGCTGTCCACCAACAGGTCGTCCATCTTCAGCGGTCATCACGGCCAGCTCTCACTCACCGCCGTCTTCCTCGATGAGTACCGCGACCGCCTCTTCCTGGGAGGGAAAGATGTGCTTTACTCTCTGCTGCTGGGACCCACCAGCAGTGAGTCCAAAGAGGTAAGACTTTTTCATGTCATTTCAATTTAAACACTGCTTTATGTCTTTACTGAAAGTTGCCACATTTTGATGAAGGTTGTGATTCATTAAGGTTTTATAAAGTTGCACTCAGAGGCCGTTTTGGCTTTTACGAGAGGGATTACGAGGGATTTTAATTTTCACAACAAGGTGAACAACTTATAGAAATCACAGCCAAATAAAAACAATTCAGATTTCCTGAAAAATGGGTTAAAGTTCCCATGTAAGAAATCATCAATAGTGATCAGCTTGTTTTGAATTGGAAACCTTTAATCAGTGGTAATGGTAATTGAATATTAATCACAGCTCAGAGAAACCTGAGTAAAAACAAAATAAAACATCAAATAATCTATGATAACTTAATTTCATGTTCTGTTTGTGGTTTCTTTGCAGCCCTCCCTCTTTCTTTAGCTGAACAATCAGTATCTATGTCTTGTTTCCTTTGTCAAAACATGTCCATGAACTCTTGCCCTTCCTGTGGAGGAACACCTGTAAAAGAACAGCTGGTCATAAATCTATGTCGCCCTAAATCTGCAGTCATTTGTTAAGTGGAGAGGATGTGCTTTGATGGTTTCTCTGTTTGACTAAAAAGACATGACCATAAATTATGACCCAAACAGAAGATATGTTGATTTTTTTCTCCCTGTCAGGTGTGTTTGGAAAATGTGTCGAGATAAAGTCTTGATTTACTGCACTAACATAGAAATAAAACAATCAGAATTGAGAACTTAAGTCTTGTGGCAAGAAGAAAATGTCACTTTGGCACATTTTTTAAATATTCCTCTTAAACTATTTGACCTTTGGGTTTAAATTTGATATGTAAGAATGTGTGTTTTCTTTGATAGCAAATTTGAATCCTGACAGATTGAGCGAGGCGTAATCACAAAGCATCATGGTCTTGCTCACCTTGTCAAGACTGAAATATGAATAACCAACCACAAATAAACAGTATCTAACATTTAACTCTGTTAATCATAAAAAAGTGCTGAGTCATTCAAATGTCAATACTCCACAGAAGTGATAACACTGGGGAACAATTTGAAAAAAAAAATCCTGTTGAGTTAGATTTCTTGACTGATAAAAAGTAAAATTGGCATGCTGATTCCAAAATTGCAGTCAGATTTTCTTTATTGCACGTTCCTTTTTTTTTCCTCCACAGTTCACCCTCCAAAAAAAGCAAAATTCAATCAGTGGAAATTTTGCTTATCTGAAAGGTAATACAGTAATGGATGAAAGTACTGGCACACCTGGAATTTTTCCAGAAAATACACCATTTCTCCCAGAAATTGTTTAAATTACAAATGTTTTTTGGTATGAATGTGTTCATTTCCTTGATGTGCATTGGAAAAACACAAAAAAAGGCAGAAAAAAAATAAAACTGACACAATTTTACACAAAAAATTGGGCTGGATAAAATTGTTGGCACCATATTAAAATTGTGGGTAAATCATTCAATTTCAAGCAGGTGATGCTTGTTTAAACTCAGCTGTGGTGAGTAACAGGTGCTGGTTATATAGAAATCACACCTGACACCAGTTAAAATGTATAAAAGTTGACTCAACCTTTGTGTTGGGACCATTGACTGTATATAGAATGGACAGCGTGCTTCCGCCTGTCACCGTTCTACGTTTTTGAAGCCAAAAAACCCCGTTTCTCTAGCCGCCATTGTGCAGCCAGAGTCTGCACAGTAGAGAATTTCTGGTGGAGCCAAGTAAAAAAGAGAAATAAAAATATTTATTTCTTCTTCTTCAGAAGGTTTAGTCTCCTTTTGGCTCTTTCTTGAAGTTTCTTATATCCCCGGTAAAAACTACTCACAAACGACAGCTGTCAACTATCGTAAAACGAATCTTATATCGCGGTTTTTAACGTCCAATAACTAATAAGAAACTAACTTCTCAGGAAAAAAAACACCTGAACACCATGCAGCCAAATGACATCATCATACTACCTTAGCGTAAGTATGAGTGAAACGTTTCTACGAGGTATCGTCATTTTTTTAAAGTTTTCCCGGCTCATATCTGGAATACATGGGGAGGCGGGGCTTATGACCTATACTGCAGCCAGACACCAGGGGGCAGGGCATCTGCTGGAGGCTTCAGTTTGAGCCGAACGTTGTTACGTCCACTCATTATACAGTCTATGGCTGTGAGACTTTGTGTAAGAACTGGAGTATTTTCTGGAAAATTTCTAGGTGTGCCATTACTTTCGTCCATGACTGTATAAGGGATTTCTCTCAAGTTTTAATAATAATAACTTTATGATAACTTTATTTACAGAGCACCTTTAAAAACAACAGTTCACAAAGTGCTTTGCGGCAGAGATCCACAGCAAAATCAACAAACAAACAAATAGTGAATCAAATAGCGAACAACATTGAAATGAACAATAAAAGTTAATAATCATACAGACCAAACAGAAGCAAGAGAGAAGAGAACTCAGGAAGTGCAAGACCCTATGATGAGACCATGAGGACCAGAGGTGAGAAGGAGTAAAAAAGCAAACAGGAACAATAGAGAGGACAAAAACAACAATGAAATATAGCGATGAATAAATAAGGTTATAAAGAGGATAAAACAGCCTAAAAATTAGAGTGGAAATGATAACTGGAGCACTCAAATCACTGAAAATGATTGAAGAAATAAATAAAAAACATAAATAATTGAAATAAACTCGTATGTGAGTGAATAAATAGGTCGGTAAATAGATAAATGAATAAGTGAGTCAGCTCTGTAAGAGGGCGGTAAAAATACAAAAGAGAACAATAAAGAGGTGAAGAGATAATAGTGGTGATAAGAATAAGAAGAAGACGACATCACATAAAAGCAAGACGGTAAAAGTGTGTTTTAAGAAGAGATTTAAAACCTTAACCCTGTGGTGCATAGTGGTCACTACAGTGGACGACTATTTAAAAGTTATTTACTCCTAAATTCAATTGTTCATGTGGTGGAAATTCATATTAGCCTGTGTCAGGATATTTTGATTCTTCTTAGGGCCTGAACAGGGCCTTTTTCCGAACATACATACATTTTTGAACATGTTATAGACGAACATTTAAGGGTGAAAAAGCTTATAAACTATAAATCAATCAGTGTTAAAATGGATAATGAGAATTTAAAAGTTTTGCAAAGCATTAAAAAAAGATTATTCATGAAATTACCAAGGAAAAAAGAAAAGAAAAAGAAGCCAAAAGTCATATTTACATTAAGGTCACACTGTTTTATGTTAAATGCTCAGTTACAAATATTCAAAAAAAAATTGGAAAACCTTTTTTTCATGCCGTAATACAAATAAAAACACTCAAAGGGAAAATCCTGACACTAACTTTCATAATTCATGCATCAGAGGGTTAAGATGATATAGCTGGAGGATTTTTGCACGAGACAGCCTTTTTTTAGAATTAAAATGAGATTATGTACTTTCTTTATGAAATGTGGGAGAATGGTTTTAGAAAAATGCAGACTTTATCATATTTGACCGTAATATCATCCAAAGTATTTTTCATTTAGCTACCACCATAAAAAAACCCTTTGAGCTTCAACATTTGCTGAAAGCAGCAGTGTGTACATGTGAATTGTAGATATGGGTCAAGTGAATGGGTGCTCAGGGAATTTATATACACAACGAGCCAGTTATCGCCCACCTTATCCACCCTTTGCTTCCTCTCTCTGCCTCCTCTCAGCGCTCTTTGTCTCAGGCTCACAGTTAAACATGAAGCTTGCTGATACTCTGGGTTTGCTTAAGGCTGTTTGGAGCTAAATATCAGGAGGACTTCTTTCAAAACCAGTCACTGTGAATTCTATCAGTGGTGCCAGTTCAGTTTAACAAAGGTTTGTAATGCGGCTCACGCCTGCCAAGCACTCAATAAACCAGTGTTTAAAAGAAAGCAAAAAACTGAAATGAACAGTTTCTGCCTGCAAACAAGAAATTATCACTTCTAGACAATGTTGGGTTTTAAATTCCAAATGTTGCTGTGACATCAGTGTTGAAACATTGGGAACTCAGAAACTGTGACCAAGGGTTGAGTCATTTAGCTTAGCTACTTCAAGAGGTAAGAGCTAGTTTGACTCAATTCTTAGTAAGGCTGGGCATTTAATCACAAATTAGATTAAATCACATTATGACCTATTATAATATTTTAATTGCAGACAGTGCAATTTTTTTCTTTAACTTGAAATGTGTAAAAATAACAGATACAATTTTATGCAGTAGATGTGCTATGCTCTACGCCAGTTACTCAACCCTGCACAATTTAAGAGCCACACTTTTGAAAATGACCTTTGTATGTGAAACAAACTAAGTTGTGAAAAGTGGCAAAAACAGCAAGAAGTAGCGATAAAAGTAACTTGCAGGTGACAAAAATGGACAGAAGCATGATGAAACTGCAAAAAAAAAAAAAAAATACAACGGGGAGAACACATGGAAAATAGTCAGAAAGTAGCAAATAATGGTGCAAAAGTGGCAAAAAAAGACTTAAGTCACTAAAACTGGCAAAAAGCAGTCATCATGAGTAGCAAAAATTATTTTTTGGGTTGTTGTCATGCTGTAACTAATGTCAGTGTTCATTTTCTAAAAAGGCATTTGCTTAACAACACATAAAACAGGGAATCTAAAAGTAATTGCAAGATATGTCATGTTGGCAATATAGGGAAAAATGATCACAATTAGATCATTTTTGGGAATCATTCAGCCCTAATTCCAAGTTAAAAATGTGTCTTTGCAAACTCTTTGTTTTAATAAAGTCATGTTTTATGTGTTGGAAAATGCAAAGAAGCATTTTGTATCCATGGTTTTCTTCCAATTCCAAACTTTTGATGACATTGGAAACTTGATGTCTTCAGTGCACTATTGGAAGGACACAGAGCAACTGTGTGATTCATAAATGTGAAAGAAACTAAAGCATCTTGAAGTCCTCCCAGAGGGAAAACCACAAAAATCAAGAGCAATTTAATGGCAGAGGGATTAACCAAGAATAATAAGCTGCACACTGGCCTCCTTTCCTAAACAATGGTTAGTTTTAGAGAAACCAAACCACCGCTGCTGAGCAATGGGAACCAAGGAAACACTACAAAACCAAATTACTGTGGTGTTTGGGGATGAAACCCAAATTAAAGGCTGGGGTAGAAAACACTCACCCAGCACCAACAAACTACTTGATTTCATGGTTTAAAGAAGTTCAACAACACTCCCTAAAGGCTGGATCCAGGGGGCACAGCTTAAATAAGTTGTTAGCAAAAACAATAGCGCAACAAAGATGATGAAAGCCACAAGTGGCGATAAACGGGCCCTTGCTTCTGTGTGGCTGCAGGAGTGTGTGCACTTTGGTCCAGAACCATTGTACATAAGAGCAGTAAGGGTTTCATTTTAAAACTGTCAAATTTGATCGTTATTTGTGGCCACGCCCTTTGAGTTAGGAAAATTCCTTCGATAACAGCAAACTGATTTATCAAACGTATTGGTTTGTGGCGCTGTTTCAGCGTCTATATTTAGCACAGGGGAAAAGCAGGTGCAAAGTGGAACAGCGTTACGCACAAATGGCTGTGGTCAAATTCATAAACTACAAACAAATGTTTAGACATTTCCACAACCCAAGAGGTCTATTAAACTCTTAAAAACTCTTCAAAAGAAAAACAAAATACAAAAAACAGAGCCAATAATATGATTTGGATTCTCTCTCTTTTTCTCTCTCTCTGCGCGTATAATTAAATAAATAATTAAATTGTTGAAAAACAGCTTTAGTTTTTGTGTGTGTGTGTTTTAGTGCTCTTTAATATAGATTATTAAACAGTTGCGGAGAGTCAGAGCTTTTTGTCCAATAGTTTTTCTGTAAATCCAAAGCCCCAGATGAGGAGGAAGGATGAAAAGCATGCTTTTCTGCAGGCTGCGGTAAAGGACGAGGTTATCTCTTTGTAGAGCTGACAGATTGAGCATTTTATGATAATGCCAGCAGCAAAATATAAACCACGTGAACCACGTTTCCTTTTTGAAGACTTCAGAATTAAAGTAAGATCACAGCACTTTTGTAACTTTACAGGTGTAACCATAGCGCCGATAAAGATAAGAAGACTTAAACACCAATTTTGAATTTCTGAGACAATGTCACAGTGACGGTGCACGGTCACAGCAGTTATGTCCCCGTGATTAGGTTTAAACGATTAAAATATACCTCCCCAAGTCCTAAACTGTCATTTTTTGACATTGGCCGTGTCTCTATGTTTCATTTCCTCCATCTAGATCTCCAACTCTGTGGCTTCAAATGTCATTTTTGGTTTACAGCCACTTTTCTCTCTCAAACTCTTCATGCAGAGAGACTGAAGCACACACTAAATCCTCATTTATATATAGCGGTCTGCACCTGTGATCAACTGTGCATGTTCTCTTAGTAGATCACTAAGCCCACTTTTAGCGCATGCAATTTTTTTAGTTTGCACATGCAAAAAGTTGGAAAACAAAGAGGAGCAGCAGTAACAAACAGCCTGCAGGGTTGATGTGTGTCCAATGGAACTGTGTAATGACTGGAAAATATTGATAAAACCGCAGAGAAAGGTAAATGATGCACTTTTGTGGACAAGAGAAAACACAGAGAGAACCTCTCTCTACCTCTGATGGTGAAGTTATGAGTCAGCACAAAGCAATCTCCTCTCCTGGTCTTAATCAGCGTTGATTACACACACACACCTGGCCCTGCACTGAGAAGATTTCCTCACCGTCTCTTTGAGGAGCTGGACAAGCGCTCCTCAGAACAAACTATAAAACAATGAGGGATGAATTTGTTTTAAAGATGTGTGTGATTGGGCTGAATGCAGGAATACAGGTTTATTTAATTTCACATACAGATTAAACTCTGCCCACATGAGCTCACAATTTGGCAGAAAGAAAGAGCGTTTCATCTTTTCCGCTCTAACTCTCTCTGACAGGGCGCTGAATGCTGAAATGGGATTAAGGTGAAATTCTAAGCATAAGGCTATGGGTGAAAAAAATGTCAGATTACATAAAATCAGTGCCTCCAATGTGTGTCCAATATAGATCCGTTTTTACTGTGTTAATTACCCAGAAACACAAATAAAGGCTTACTCTTATATAAATGTTCTCTGTGTAGGAGTTAATTTGCACTTGATACGTGCAGAAACATAAACAGGTCAGTAACTTCACTTTGTTTGTTTCTGGGATGTGGTCAGAACCTGCCAAAGAATCACTCATGTTTTGAAACCATGGCTGGTTTTCTTTACCGTGTTTGGTCACACACACAACATGAGCTGCATGTTGCTGTGTTTTCTTAGCGATAGTGGAATGAAATAAGGTTAAAAGTGCTGATAAAACAGATGTTTATATACTGAAATAATCTCTGGGTTACATTTTGTGTGCAAGATTTATCTGTGTGCAATTAGGAGAGCAAAGGTCCCTTCAATATTTAAGTCTATTGTTACAATAAGGGAACTCGAGCCTTGCTGCATCCTGATGAAGTTGAAAATAAACTCATCACTTCCCATGATTCCAGCCTCCTGCCTCTGCCAAATTTAGCTTTGGCTCGCTAAAACTGAGCTGACAGGAAGACAGATGGTTTGTGAGTGGATTTACAACTGAGCTCACCAAAACTGAAAAAGTGTCGGCTTTTATCAGCCTGTAGCTCTATGATGTTACTGCAGCCTGTGGTTCCCATCCCAACGTCTCTACTGCTTTAAAGAGACAGAGCCGCATTCACATATATCAACGATGATGTGTTGATGAGTAATATTTGTTTTGCTCAATGAAAGAATGAGTTTCTGCTTTAGGGATACAACTTAAAATTCATTGGTGATTTTCCCTTGGTTATTTTTTTATTATTGTATGTTGGTGGAACATAAGCAAAGACACCAATCAATAGACATAGGTATTGATAATAGTTTATCGATACCAATGCCCTTATCAATTCTTCTTAACAGTCTGATTCTTTACTGATTCCCATGTCAATTTCTCATGTGCGTTTTTCTTGTCCAAAAAGTAGCTTTACAAGTTTTCGACATCAACAACTTTTTTTTTAGTTAAGTAAATAAATATTAATTGGTCAATGTATTTAGATATCTCTGGCCGTAAATTAATAAAAATAGATAAAAATGAGTAAAAATCGCACATCAGATGCTGCTGATGTATTGTTGTGTTGTATATCACTGACTGAGAAAGGACACCTAGCAATACTTTGAGTTGTTTGGTACCTTGAGCTTGCTGTAGTTATGCTGAAGTCAGCCATGAGTCTGCACTTCCAGTTTGGAAAACATTAAGCTGTTAGTATTTTGACATTTTTGAGTTTTAAGAACTGTAATTGTGATGTGTTTTGTGATTAAAGTTGAAATTCTGTTTAAAAACTGAAGTTATGTCCATGTATGCTAACCACTAGCATATCAATGTAATTTCTTATATACAGAACATTAGCATCGAGCCAGAGCCGTTTTCTAAATCTTTCTGTGGTTCATTGGGTTTAGAACATGTTGAATTAATTGAATATGAATCTCTTGTGAGAGAGTAATGTACATTTCTTTTTGTGTTCAGTTTTACAGCATCTTAAGTTAAACTGCAAGCAGAAAATCCTGAATCAGAGTTTTCTTGGGAAACTGTTATCTAGCTGCTAAGCTAAGCTAGCTGGTGCAGAATAGCCGGCGTAAAGTCTGGCTGCTCCAGTGTAATGTTGAGAATCAGGCCCCATTTACACGACAACATTTCACAGCTTTTTACCCTGAAACACATGAAACGCAATGAAAAAAATCTGCGTCTACACGGATACGCCGAGGGACTGAAAATGCTGTTGTGCACATGTCAGGGCTGAAGATGGCGATATAACCGTAGAAGCCGTATACAAAACAAAAGTATAGAGGCTGATGAAGAGGTGAGCCGGTCATCTGGCGTTTATATTAAAAACTTCTTCTGTAATTGCAGAAATAGTGCAATAAATGCGCGTTTTGGTAGAAGGCAGCAGCAGAAGAACGAAACGGTTACTGTTGTTGTTGAGTTTGTGCCTGGCACAGTGGAGGCTTATTGTGCAGGTGCAGAGTTGAACATGACACGAAAATGTTTTTTGTGTGTACGGGGTCTCAATAAGAGAACTGTTAAGAATAAAGACTAATGACATCAGTGGACTGAACTTTTTTTTATTGATTCTTAATAGGAACTGGCTCTCAATACCCAACGAATAAACACCATTATTTTACTGATTTTGGACAACTTATGTAGTGCTGTGTTTGCTGTTACTCACATATTTTAAGATCCTTTTTCATCTCTGGACTTCAAAATCAAATGGTCATAACTTTTGACCAGCCCTGAGGTCAGCTGATGTTCACCACCATTCTGTCTGGCTTGTATCAAGCCTTCAACTATTTTAGTTCCAGAAACACTTTGTTCAAGTTTTCAGATCAAACACATGAGAAATGTGAATTATGTCTTGGGGTGGTTAAGATAATAGAGAACACTTTGAAGAGGAAGGATCACAGTGATGTCAAACAGAGGGAGAAACACGATGATGGATGGAGGTCACCACACTTCCTCCAGCATGGAGAGAGAGTCTTCCACACGACTGGTGAAACATTAAGACTGGGCCTGATTTCACAGTATATCATTATCAGTCAGACACGCTATCAGGCTGTTAGAGGTCAGCATGTGGATATGAGCTGGGCCTTTCTACAGCCAAACTCTCATATCAGCTCAGTCTGCTGCCAATGCAGCCTGCTGAGCCAAGTTTTAGACCGGTCCTATTGTATACAACCACTTCTTTGATGCATGGATGAAAAACCTTTCTTTCTGATGGAGTCCTACTAATGAAAACCAGCTCAAGACAAAGGCAGGCTGGGTGTCAAACAAAGCCTCCAATCAGTGATGGTGGAGAGGTCAATGAAAAGCAGGGTTGCACGTAACACTGAGATAAAATCCCCATTCCATTTTGATGGGGTATTTTTGTGGCTTGGACTCATTTCCAGGCAAGCAAATAAGGAATTGCTGAGCATATAAATTACCCCTTAAAAGACCAATTGTCATATTTTACCATTGTGGTTTTGAGTAAATAACTCTGATAAGCCAAGTAAACTGGTTTCTAGCTTCATATTTACCAAACTAATGAGAATGAACTCAAGCCTCTCATCTGACTCTTGACATGAAAACAAAGGATTTTCTAAACCAAGCCTCAAAAAATCCCAAAAAAGTATCACAAAGGCAAAACCAAAAAACCCTTAAAAGAGTACATTTTGAGGGACACAATACCAGCAGTTTTTTATACTCAAGGATCTGCATTAAAACAATACCAACCTGAAATGTCCATTTGCTGTCTCTTGTAAAATAGGAGTCCAGGGGGCGGGGCTTAAAGAGCCATGACAGGGAAATATACTGCCTGACGCCACCAAAAAAAAAAAAAGGTCACACACTCTAATATTTTGTTGTTTCAATAAGTATCTGCAGTGTCACAGTGTTTATTTCCACCCAGTGTTGCATTAATTTTTCACCAAGATCTTGTTTCGATGATGGTAGAGTCTGACCACTGCACAAAGTCTTCTCCAGAACATCCCAAAGATTCTCAATGGGGTTAAGGTCTGGACTCTGTGGTGGTCAATCCATGTGTGAAAAAAGATGTCTCATGCTCCCTGTACCACTCTTTCACAATTTGGAATCTTGGAATATGCCTGTGCTATTAGGGTTGAAAAAAATCCATTGATGGAATAACCTGGTCATTCATTACATTCAGGTAGTCAGCTGACCTCATTCTTTGGGAACATAATGTTGCTGAATCTAGACCTGAGTAACTGCTGCAACTCCAGGTCATAGCACTGCCCCCACAGGCTCGTACAGTAGGCACTAGGCATGATGGGTGAGGCATCACTTCACCTGTCTCTCTTCTTACCCTGATGCGCCCATCGCTCTGGAACAGGGTAAATGTGGACTCATGAGACCACATGACCTTCTTCCATTGCTCCATTCCTCTTTAAGGCTACACAGCTGTTCAATCCCAATCCCTTTAGTTCCCTTTGCATTGTGCGTGTGGAAATGCTCTAACTTTCACTATTAAACATACTCCTGAGTTCCACTGTTGTTTTTCTTTGTTTGGATTAGGCCAAATATTTAAGTGATCGCCTATCATAATCATTCAGGATTTTATTTTGACCATATTTCGTCCTGGAAGACAATGGTTCCCCACCATCCTTCCAGTTTTTAATGATACATTGGACAATTCTGAACCCAATTTTAGTAGTTTCTGCATCGATCTCCTTGGGTATTTCCTCTGCTTGATGCATGCTAATGATTTGACCCTTCTTAAACAGACTAACATATTTTCTACAACCACAGGATGTGTCTTTCTCCATCGTTGTTAAGGAATGAGAATTTACTTATTGTATCAGCTGGAGTTGAATAAGTTGTTGCAAACTACCCATGCAGTAATCATCCGTATTCCATATGCTATTGCTTAGTTAAATCCAGGAGGCGATAATTTTTTTTGTTTCAGACAGAGGCCAAAAATGCAGGTTTCTAAAACACCAGCCTGAGTCAAAGACATGAAAAAAGTCCTGGATGTAATAAAAATTGTTTCATAAAGTCATAATAATAATTACAGCAGAGTTTCCTATGACCACATCTCTTCTGATTTTGATTGGTCGGTGATTGAAGAATGACTTTGACAAATGGGGGAGTGCTTCAACAACTAGAACTATTTTCCTCTTTGACTGTGGATGCTTTGCAGATGGTTTTGTAAAAGAAAATTGGCACAACCATCAAAATGCTGTCAGTAGATACACACCCTTACTCAGCTTCTACAGATTTTTAATATGTAATGCATGGAGACAGTTGGGTCCTTTTACAAGGAGAGACTACAGTCTAAACCACAAATGTTCTCACTTTCAGAAAATCATCCTTTAAAAGTTACTCTCATGCTCACACACTTTGCATCAACACAAAAATGTGTATGCTACTATTTGATCTTGAGCTAAGATAAAACTTTTCTCGTACTCCACAGACAGAAAAAAGCCAGAGATTTTGGCTTTTTATCATCTATTACATCTAGCACATTACAGGCTCTCTGATGTCACATCTTTTATTCATACAGGACTGAAAGAGAATCCAGAGAAATTGAATCCTTGTGAGCAGTTTCAGTTCACGGTGCATGATGTGATTTGTCAGTATTCATGAGAGAGGAGATCGAATCTGTCTCTAACTTTCACTGCTGATGCTAAATCCAGGGTTTGATGATTAAAAGAAGGGATGTGGTTCTGTTTTTAAGCTTGAGAGGCAGAAATTTTTCACTTAAATCATCAACTAATTTCCATACTTAGTAACTTTATCTCTTCCTCATTAGACACTTAAAAACTGAAGAGCTCCCACTGTGGTCCTTTGACAACCACATGCACACATTAAAGTTGATCAGAGGTTTTTTAATGGAAGTCAGGCCTGTTTGTTTCCCCCTCTGGTTCCTATTCTCCCTGTTAGCCAAAACAAAGCCACTTTCATAGGGTGGCCAGACAAAGACCCATTGTCCCAGACAAACCTTTAGTAGTCTGCATAAAACTACAGTCTGAAACACGTCAACGTCTCTGAACTTAGACCTGGTCTTTCCACTTCAGTAGAAATGTTATTTCTTTTCCTGAGACCAGTGAGAACACTTCTCCCAGTGTTTCAGGTCCAAATTCTATTAAATGCTTATCTGGGATTCACCTCAGAGAATCAGAGGACTGAGGGACTTTTCTTCTGTGTAATCTTGGATTTAAGTGGAAAAACAGAGTCCAAAAGAGATTTAAAACTAATCATATTCCTTCTTTTTTAAAGCTCCTTATCGTCAAGTGAGGATACTTTAAGTGAACGGCTCAGCACTGATTTCCTGCTTGTGTTTAGCCAACTGTCTAATTTCAGTTTGTGCAAAAACAGAACATTGACACCGAAGGACGGGAAGCAATGAGTTTCAGGAGCCTGCAGGAGAAGAGTATTATGAGTAAAAAACAGAGGAAACGGTCAAATTGTATCATTAACTGTGGGAAAATTTGCTAAATCAAATTTGAGAAAATGTGTTTGTTTGGAGGAGAACAGTCCCAGACCCCAGTAGCAAAAATCACAGAGCCTATTCAGTGCATATGGTGTATGTTTTTTTTCCCCAACCTAATAAAGGCAAAGGTCACACTATGTCTGAAATATGAAAAATGCTCAACATTCATACAGTGGCTTCTCTTAATAACTATGTTTCAATCTGTAAAGGTTAAATTTCACGTCTGCTCCTGAGATTTACAGCCTCATTGCCATACAATTGGGTCGAAAAGATTTTGTTTCTGGTGTCCAAAGCATTTGAAAAATTACATTAAAACAAATACACTTCTAGTCCGGATAACCCGCAGGACATATTTCAAGAGCTCTATTTATAACACTTGGTGGTTCCAATGAAAAGTGGTCATTTAGGAGTCAATGGGTTTTGCAGGGCTTTGTTTCTGCCCGCCGGTGCTTTTTTCTTTGTATGCATTTCTGTGTGGGAGCGCCACAAAGTGAAATGCCTTTAACCTCCATTGTTTTGGAAGCACATCTATAAAAGAAATGCTATTTTAATATGTGGAAAATTCAATGTCTTGGTTAGATGCGGGCGAATGACACATGCTGTGTTTCTTAATTTGGGTGAATTGAATGTTTATGGAGTTGGAAAAAGGTGGAATGATGAAGTGATGGTCATGGCTCAATCAAGACAGCTCTACAAGCCAAACATCTACGCCCAAAGTGATTGAGACTGAACAGCCATTGTTTTAACATATGTAAGAACTCATTGTTAGAAAGTTAAATTAGCATTCGCCCATACCCATTACATTCCCAAGCGGACAGGAGATGTTTGCATTATTTCATCATAATGAGGTCATTAATCTTCTTTATCTGCTCCTCCATCATTCTCTGTTTCTCTCTCTTTTGTAGATCTACTGGCCTCCGTTACCAGGCAACAGAGAGGATTGCATTCAAACTGGGAAGGATCCACAGGTAGGCATTTTATAGTTGAATATTTCTTTTCAAACTCTGCCAAAAAGAAAGTTTCTTTGGTTGTTGTGGTTAATCTATTTCACTCGAGTTGAGCCAGGTCCAATAATTTCACTTCCTGACAGGAAGTTGGAAAAAAATACAAATCTTAGTGACTCATGTGGTCTTGGTTGCTTTACTTTTTTCATCTCAACAATTCAACATTTAACCGTAACACGCCCAGAGATCTATTCCTCTACCTATTCTAAGTCCATTCAGGACATTTGAACCCTTCTCCACTGACCTGTAGCTACCCACAACCCCAACCCCCCTTTAAAAAAAAAAACAGAAACAAAAAAAAAAAAGTCAAAAGTGATGGCTCATTTTTTTATTGGTATTAACACCCTCCTGAGTCGTAGACTAAAAGTCTACTGCTGTGGGTGGAGTGCAAAATTAACCCGGTGGTCACTACAGTGGACACCTGTTTAAAAGTTGTTTACACCTAAATTCAGTGGTTCATGTGGTGGAAATGCATATTAGCCTGTTAGGGCCTGAAAAAAATATTTTCATTTTTTTTTCCAAATATATATATTTTAAAAAATGTTATAGACAAACATTTGAGGGTGAAAAAGCGTATAAGCTATACATTATTCATAATTAAAATGGATGAAAGAGAGTGAAAATGTTTTGCAAAGCATTAAAAGAAGATTATTCATGAAATTACCAAAAAAAAAGAAAGAAAGAAAAGAAATCAAACAAAAAAAGTCATATTTACATTAAGTTCATTCTTTTTTTATGTTGAATGCTCAGTCACAAAAATATTTGACAAAAAAATGGAAAACTTTTTTTACATGCCTCAAGACAAATGAAAAATCCTGACACTGACTTTCATAATTCATGCAGCAAAGGGTCAAAGAAAGCATTACCTACATTTCATCCCAAAAATACAGCAAAAATAGTGTTTTAATCAGGGCTGAAAGATATGGATATAGACAAAATTTCATATCTTGATATTAATGCCTTATATCTAGATATCGATATGATACAATACGACTCTGGGTTTAGAGAAAACTCAGCATTTTTCAGAAAAATAAGAGCATCATAACACAACAGGATGTGAGAAGTGTGGGTCATTGATTAGAGCTCACTGTCAGTCACCAACATTAACAGAAAGTCACCAATAATCATGTGACTGAGCTTTACATGCAGGGTAAGTTGGGAAAATCTACACCATTGATATCTTTGATATAATCAATACTGCCAAACTAGTATCTTGAATTTTCATATCTCCATATCGAAACAATAACGATATATCTTTCAGCCCTAGTTTTAATGGCTCTAAATAGAAACAATTTGGGGTCCAGCATGATCTGTTTGGAAATGATCTTCACAACAATTTTTTTAACCCCTTCCCAAAACCGTTTCGTTTTCCTGCATTCCCACATACAATGTGCAATGTTCCTTTTTGACTCTGTACATTTTATACATAAGTCTGGAATCTTCTTATTGTATTTGTTTAGTTTTACAGGTGTAAATTGAATTGTTATATCCTTAACTGATTATTTGTAGACATTGTGTGAATTTTAGAACAAGCACTGTCCCAGTTCTGCTCTGTGACAAGTTTTGATTCCATGATATTCATTAGATATGTGACGTCTCGGATAAATTACACATAAGAATGCAATAGTACCCTGAAATACGACTTTTTCTTAAACAATTTTTTTGTCAACATTTTTTTTTCTAGAAAGGTGTGGGGAAGTCTGTTAAGACTATTTTGATTTGCTGTCACAAAACTTCTTTATTGCAGATATTTAAAATAATGTTGTTTTTTTAATCAATATTTTATCATTTCATTATCTTGTCCAGGACTCCCTTGAAAAAGAAGTTCTTAATCTCAATGGGACTTTCCTGGTTAAATAAATGTTATTTTACTTATTTTTTGAAATCAATCAAATTTAGACTGCAGCCCCTTCAATTACATACAAACATAAGATTCCGGCTTGTAAAGAGCATTAATTGATCTGGTGCCAGAGTTAGTTCATGATTTGAAAATTGATGGACCAACTCTTTATTGAACAATTTCCTTTCTCTGCATTGTGACGAGCTGTGGAATCAGAGTTTTGATGAGGTTGATTTACGCACTTCCACTTTTCCCAGAGCATTAAACTCGTCTGCTAAATCTTTGTGCCTGCATTTGGATTTGCTGAACTCAAACTTGGACAGTCAGAAAAGTGGTACAAAGATGAATCCATTGGACTTGGCTTTTTTTCTTAAACTGAGGTGACTGCATTGACCTTTGCTTTGAGCAGCTCTTTTTATGTTTTGCCAGAAAAGTTCCCAGTGAAGAGCAGAGAGGCAGCTCTCAGTGTGGCACTTCTCCTGCAAACTCTGGCTTGTCAAGTTAGTTTAAGGGTTTTCATCGACTCTGGCTGCTAAGTGGCTGACTTCTGTTGCCATGTCACTATCCTCTCTCCAACTCTCTCTGTCTGTCCCTTTGGTTTTTGAATGTCTTCCGATTCCTGCTGTTATTTTTTCAGTTTAAATAAGAAAGGATGTGTACTCCTTGAACCACAAAAACAGATTTTTTTCAAAGCAGTCCTAAAATGGGGCATGCTCTGATGGGAAGTGTTGGATTTGTCCAAGTTTTTCGAGCTCCACAGTTTTCAACTAAGGCTTGGCAATTGAATGCAAATCAGATTAAATCAAAATATGACCTGCTGCAATATTCTGATGTGTCAGAATGCCAGATACAATTATTTTGCAGTAGATGTTTCATGAACAATGTAACTCAACCCTGCTCAACCAAAGAGCCAAACTGTTGAAAACGACCTTTGAATGAGAAAATATCTAAGTGGTGAATACTAACAAAACAGCAAAGAGCAGCAATAAAATGAATAAAAACTGGCCTACAGTGGCAAAAATTACCCAAAAGCAACAAAAAAATGGCAAAAAATTTGGGAGAAAACTTGGAAATATTCAGAAGATAGTGAAAAAATGGTCAAAAAGTGACAGAAAACTGTGAAAAGTGACTGACGTTTGCCAAAGGCAACATAAAGGCAGAAAGAAAGTTGATATAATACTTAAAAAAAAATAAAAAGGATTGGATGGTTGCAAAAATGGTTGGACAATGGCAAAAAGGAGTGAAAAGTGACAAGAATGGACCGTTAGCAAAAAACTTAAATAATTGCAAGGGGAGCAAAACTGGGGGAGATGAGTGGCAAAAAAACAATAATTGGTTAAAATGGCAAAAGATAACAAATGGCAAGAAAGTTGAACTAAACTAAAACTTAAAACAATAATCAGAGAGAAGCAAAAAACAAAAAGGTACAAAATTGACTAAAATAGGCAAAAAGCAGTCACAGTTGTGTTCTTCTGTGTCAAAAAACTTCTTCCGCCCACTTTTTCAAATCGCTTCTTCTTCAACAAATTTCAACCGATTTTCACCATCCTTCAGCCTCATTCAGACCCTTCTCATTCAGTCATACTTTCAGCTAGAAACTTCATTCCACTTGCAAAATGTTCAGCCATCATTTGGCTTTCTTCAGTATATTTCAGCTTCTTTCTAGCATTTATAGTTTCTTCACAAAACTCCTTCAAAGGTCATGAAGTTTATCAGCCCTTGCAGCAGTTTAACATTGGTGTGTATGTGGTGGAATGTTCAAACTGTAGAGTGAGGATTTGAATTTTAGAGTGTGGACCAGGAGAGAAATCACCTGGAAACTTTTTAGATAAACAGGCCTAGGGGCCACAAATTTCACTTCACATACACAAATTTGGGCTCAAAACGTAGGTAATCTTGTTCTGCTTCTGTTTAAGGACCCTTGACACCAAAAGGACAAAGGATAAAGCCTGCAGGTGGCTGACTGTCACAGAAAGTCATCATCTGCCCCCATCTGCTCTAATGTTAAATCTCAAGGAACTTTTTGAGAGATTAAGAAAAAGTAACACTTTTTAAACTCAAATTTCTGGTAAAACCTGTGGCTCAACAGACATGAAATTTACATGAACCGATACTTCTGAGCCTTGGGAAGGTCATCAGGAAACTATTTCTCCGCTCTCTCTTACAGTTTTTGCACAGGAACAGGATATTCGCACCCTTGTCCCTGGCTCAAACCAGCTCCTCATCAACTGTCTGTCAGTTAAATCAAACAGCTGCAGCTTCAAACAGCCTAACGAGCAGGTTACCATGGAGACCTGTGATCTGACACACCTGTTTATACCTACAGATCAAAACACTGATGAAGAAAGATACTCAAGTGATTGTTTCTCTGCACCACTGAGGGGGCAAACACACACACACACACACACACACACACACACACACACATATACCAGCACATGAACTCACACAAGACACACACACTTCACTGTCTCAAACTTCCATTAATACTGATAATTCCTCCACAACTGCTAGTGACACCATTTTTTCATTGTGATTCATCCATTTCCTTTAATTCATCCATCTACATTTTCATTTTGGACATTATTTCAATCCATTCATCCTTTCAGCCAAGATTTCATGTTCATATTCGTGAGTTCTCCTTCAACATTTTGCATTCAGCAGTTCAGTGCAAGCTTTTTCAAGATTCATTCAACACTTTCAGATAAATTCAGTCATTCAGCATATTCAGGATTCTGCATTAGCAGTTCAGCGCAAGCTGCTTCAGCTTCTGCATTCACCGCGCAATTTCTTCAGAAATTGCTTTTCTAGTTGATTACAATGTTCATTTCCTACATCGTGTTTGTTTAAAAACACATAAGATGGGGAACTAGAAATAATCGCACAAAAAAATCGCAAATGCAATATCAGGAAAAAATAATCGCAATTAAATTATTTTGCTAATTGTTCAGCCCTTTTCCCTCCACACCCCTCCAGATTCCCCATAAGGGTCAAACTATTAAACAATTAGAAGACACCCTGAAAGAATCCTGTATTATTGTTATCAGAGAAGGTAGAAAGGTATTCAGAAAAAGAGAACGCTCTCTGAGGAGGACAGTGGTTAGAAAAGAAGTCTAGGTTCAGAGGAAGTTAATGAAAAGCAGAACTGCCTCATTAGAGGATCCTCCCTCTGAAAATCCAGAGGGAGGATTAGGTTTAATTAAGGAAAACAGAGACAGGGAGGAAGGACATGAGGGAGGGAAGGGCGGTATCAAAGAAAAGCAAGAAAAGGAAGACATTGATTATCTAATAATGACCAGGGCCCTTATGCACATCCAGGCATTAGTGATTGAAATGGTGAAAATGAACTGACGGTGAAAAAAAATAACGGTTAGGGGCATGCATGAGCCAAGTTAACACTCCAACAGAGTGTTAAATTTCCTTTCAATAATTCTATAGTCTCTGTCAAACGTCCATTTCTTCCACTTAAAAGTGTTTTTTTCTCAATCTTGTCTCAGACCTGCCATAACCACTTGCCATATTTATCGTTGTTAATGTGTGATGACATTAACAGAACCCAAACGCACAACTCAAATCGAAAAAACTTTATTGACACAAAGGGAACTAAGGGGAAAAAACTCTTAGCAAGGCTGAAAAAGGTAGAACCCCAAACAACAATCAAGACACTCTACTCACTAAAATAATTTAATCTAAACTGAAAATCATAAGAAAGAGCATGACTTTGATCCTGGTGTTCAACAAGACAAGATGATCTGGCACAAGACAAAGGGAGACACAGGCTGAAACACGAGAGGTGATGGGGCACAGGTGGAAACAATAAGGGGCGGGGCTTACAATCACAGTGGCGGGAAAACAAGAGGACAGGGAGTGAAACAAGAGGAGAGATGTTACTACAAAATAAAATCATGACAAACGTGAAAGAAGAGACTGAAGTAAAAAGTGAAAACTTGACAAAAACATTATTTGCACAGGAAACAACATGGAATAACTTTTAGAATAAATACCTGATGAAATGAACAAGTTAAAGAGCTGGTTTAACGAAAACACATTATCATTGAGCTTTAAAAAGACCAAATGTATGTTATTCGGAAACTGAAAAAAGGATATTAATACACAGTAATATCTTTTTAGGAGTTGAAAGGGCCATAAGATTTCTTCATGAAGGAAAATACAATGCTCATACCAATCCACTTTTTGTTTGATCTTCAGATGTTAAGTTGATTTATTTGGTACACTACAAAACTGCTCAAATAATGTTTAAGGCATCAAAGGAATCTCTACCTACAAACATACAGCACTCATTTCACAACAGAGATGGGCATCATACACTCAACTTAAGGGGAAGTAACAAATTTTACTAAGCAAAAGTTAGAACCACACTCAAGTCTGTGTATCTCAGTGCAGGGAGTTCTCTTGTGGAAGGAACTGGCAGAGGATGTCAAACATTGCCATTCAATCATCCAATTCACAAAGTGTATGAAAGAAATCTGAACACAAAATATTTGGAGGAGAGAGACTGATGCTTCAAATATCAATAGGAATTGTATAAGAGTTGCTTCATCCATCCTCTTTTCAAACCTATGCATGTGTAAATATATTCGCCAATTGTTACGTGAGAGATATTGTATACAGGTTTGAAATAAATTAAGTTTACTTTAATTTAACTGATGAGACATGACACATAGTTGGCATGCACAATTTGAATTTGTTGTTCAGAGGTTTTTCAGGATTTTCCCCTGATATATGACGTTCTGCACCTGCCTCAGTTTCATGGTGCAGTTAGTTAATTGGCCAATTATTTGCAGCTGTGCATGCAGCAAACACTGTGACCAAATGTGCTGCCCCATAACAGCACGTGGAGACTAATGGACTCGTTTGTGTAATGACTAATGTGCATCCGGGCCCAGGTTTGCAAACTGGGAGAAAAGAGGAAAGGAAAGTTCCATCACAGGCCATAGTGCCAAGAAACAAACAGTTCCATCATAAAGTGTAAGCTTCAAAACCTGCACACACCAACAAATCCATTAAATACAGAAGTGACTGTGTCAGCACCTTTCAATGTTTACCTCCTCACAAGCTGACGGAGCGTTCTGTTTGCATCCCGAGGGAGGTTAAAAAAGAACTTCACTGCACATGAAAATGAAAGAAGTGGATTAAAAGGAGAGAGGAAGAGAAAAAGATCAGAAGTATAAGAGTTACAAGAGCAGCAGAAATGAGAAATCAGATTGGCTAAGGCCAACCTCAGGGTGAAAATGCCAGTTGTCAAGTGGCCCAGAACTAAAGAGGCAACATGCAAAAGACATTTTTATATAGGAAAGAAGCCATAGATGTTGTTTGTGTTTTTCTTAAGTAAAATCAACCAATCATTTTTGGTTTTGCTCCATTTCAGGAACAAACATTGAGGTGTTGAAAGCACCAACAGTTCTCTGGCACATCAGCAATCAAAAGAAGCACATTTCCACCAATTAAATATATTAAATTGAAAACTTGGCTTGTTGACAATTTTTTATTTTTTGCCCCATTTAACCTTTTAACTGCCTCCTCGACCAAATGCTTCAGCAGAATTTGAGTTACTATATTTCAATAAGAGGAGTACCTTAATTAACTGAAACTGAGTTAACAATCTTTACCACTTGGTAGAAGTATGTGATTGATCTTGTGCCTTGAAAACATCAGTTTTGTTGCAAAACCAAAGTTGAGTTATTGGGATGACATACTGAAGACGAACAAATTTCCCTTAGATTTGCACTTTTTATTTATTCTTTTTTCATGCAAAATGATTTTTTTGCTCTGTAGTACTTAATCACAAGTAAAAGTGAATGTGAAAATTTTAAGGTATTGCATTTTAGTCAAGATGAAAAAATTACAAAAACATGTTTTCCTGGTTTCATGCTATTATTTCCTTTGTTGAAATAACTTTGCTCAATATTTTGTGTTACTTACTGAAATCAAACTGTTCAGTGTCTTGGATATTTAGGAGTATGTAATTTCTGTCGACAATTTGGGGTATTTGTATGAAATTCCATACGATAAACCGAAGTGACACTTCAACCATTGGGTAGAGGTCTACAATTTTTGAAAACTAAGAGTTCATTTGGAAGAACAAAAAATGATTGTATTACTCGCCCATTACAATAGGAATTGCAAGGGAAAAAAACTTGTCCTTCTTTCTTGGTTTGGTAGTTTGGTAAAAAAAACAACAACATGGAAGTGTTTTGCTGACAAAGTCTCTTTGTTTTGATAAACTGAGACATCATTAAATATGTCAGTTGTGAAAAATCTTCAGTGGAGTTCAGATGACTTAAACTGAAACTAATCAGGGATTTATGTGCAAATACACACACACACACATGCACAAAATGAAGACACTGTTGAAAGAGCTGTAACATAAATTCAAGATTTTTCTGCCCTCTCTGCAAGAAGGCTGACAACCACCTCCATCTGGAATAGGTTAGAGTGTGTGTGTATGTGTGTATGTAAGTGTGTTCAGGTATGAAGTCTCTGTGTTTGAAGTGACAGGTGGGTCTTGGGTGTCTTATATCAGTTTTATTAGGTGTTTCCTCTTCGAGCTGCTCATATGGCTTATAAAGGAGTGTGTGTTGATGTTTGTGTGTTTTTGTGTATGTGTGTGCTACTGTACTGTCTCTACAGTAGATTAAAGGGGACTGACAGCATTATTAAACAGCTCTTAAAACAATATGTTATTGTGTAACTCTACCTTACGTGTGCCAGAGGAGTCATAAAGAGCGTGTGTGAGATAGTGTGAGTGACAAATTGAGGTTGTTTGTCAGTTTTTGTTAAACCACACAGACGTACTCCTGCATTCCTGCACGCCTCTCTATGCTGCTGAGTATTCTGGTGTCAGCACAGATGGATTACTGCTGTATCCACGGCATCTACCACGCAAGGGGTACACACGCACGTATAAACAGACGCTCAAGTATTGACACACACACACAAACACGTTCTATCTCATGTGTTTAACTGTCTGTGTCTGCTAAACATAACTGAGTTTGACAAAGAGTGGGAGAGGGTGAAAGGTGAAAGGTCATCACAGAGGTTTGTTGAACTGTAGTGTTTGAGATAAAGTTTGTGGTTTGTAAAAAGTTAGAAAAAGACAGAAAATGTCCTGCATGTAGGAATTAATAAAATAATTAGGGGGGCATTTCCTTTCAGCAAATGCAGGTGAAATGCTGATCATTGCATTTCGATGTAATTAGAATTTTCTCCGATCAATCAAGTGTTTGAGTTTGAGTTTACTTATTTAGAACAGGGACAATACATATTAATGAACATATACATGTAAATATGCAAGATTATATTTATATTATATTGTATCGTTAGTCTCTTCAGCTGGTTGATGTCAACAACATAGAATAATAAAATCAATAAAAACAAGAGTCACGACAATTAGAACAGTTTGCCTTCATGATGGGTAGGCAGGAGGAGCAATTACAAAGTGAGAAAAGTGTCCTTAAAAACACAAAAGGACAGAAAATAAAAAAGTAAAGCAAGAACAATGAAAAGTATGATGGATCATGAAACATACAGGTCAAGAGTCAGGGGACCGTACGTATTTTACTTATGTTAAATGTTTAAATTAGAAATCCAAAGGCTGATTAAAGTGCAGTGTGCTGAAGTGTTGAAGTGTTGGATGAGTAATTATATTGCAGATTGCCCGATTACACAGTAAATATAATTGGCCCCTCCACTGCATCTACCTTAGAACCACGGAGAATGTGCCCTCAATGCATAAAACTTATCTTGGCCATGACTTACTGTGTCGTGGGAACACATTTACCATCTCATGGCCAGGAATTTTTAAATTTTTTTTTCCTCATGTCATTTCCAGGGCCCCGTAGAAGTCCTTTCGTTGGGAAGTTGTTTTTTCATTATCTATCAGGTGTGAAAAACTGAGGTGTAAGTGTTGTTTTCCAATGATTGACAGCTACAGTTCTTGTACAGTTTTGTTCAGGGATGACAGGAAACTTTAGAAAGGAAAGTCAAAAAGAGACTAGACATTCCAAAGAAAAAGAAATAATCAAAACATTTTTTACTTTTGTTGTCACCTGGCTCCACTCTGATTCTCTACTGCACAGACTCTGGCTGCACAAAAGTGGCTCCTGTGTTCTTTTTGCCTCAAAACCGTACAAAGGTAAAATGTGGAGCCATGTTGTCCATTCTTTATACAGTCCATGGTCATACAAAGCTCAAATCACCTCAAACAGGTTTCTTGAACGTAACAATGAGTTTAAGAATGGCCTCCACATTCACCAGTGTGATGCTTTAAGGTCAATACGGAGCAAAACTTCTGAGAAATGTTTCCAGAACCTTATTGAATCTATGCCACAAAATATCAAAGGTGAAGTATGCAGAAATTTTCGATAGGTTTCGCTTCTCTGTTTACTTACAGCATCCAAACTTGTGTCCTCTTCTGTGACTCAGCGTCAGCAGCTGCACATGCTCACTACCCCTGACTGTAGCTAATAGCATGGCTTACAGTCGTAGCTTCGTAAACACACCATAGACGGTAAAAAACAGCCCTGCGAGCACCTGCAGCATCGCGTGAGAGAAGCTCAAGAGCCGTACACATGACTTTCTGCAGGTAAATGAGACCTTAACTTTAAAGGTGCTGAATACAAAAGGGGGTCCAACTTGATTCTGGGGTGCAAGGTGTACCCATAAAGTGCCCACTGGGTGCATATAATATGACATCAGTGTTCATTATGCCAGTTTTTGTTTACATTAAATCATTTTGATGAATTTGTTGTCAACTTAAGGACAAAAAGCCCTCATGAATTTATTCAATAAAAGTTATGTCTTCTTTCTCATTGAGTCATGCCACCTGTGTCAACATACCAGTGTTCATTTCATGCAGCTGCTGGTTATCTGCATTTCTGTATGAGAAAAATTAGCTTGAAAAGAGGTCATGCATGATATCAAATTAGTCAAAATACTGTAAAAAGTATCATGTTCACCACATCTGTTGACTGGGATTTTAGTTTTTCCTCAATGCAGCTGTTGAGTTCTTTGCAATTGAAGTAAAGGCAGAAACTAGAAAAGCAAGCTGAAGCATCCTGATGTTCTACTCATCCATTATCTGTGTGAAATGATGGTGCAAATGCTGGGAGAGCTGAAGATTTTGCAGCTGTGCCACACTTTGCCTTAGAGGGATAGAGAACAAAAGGCAACTTCAACAGGCTTTATCTGTGCAATATAACTAAAGATGGATAAAACAGCAAAAAGTTGTGATTTTTTTACTCAAAGTGTGCAAGGTTTATCTGTGTCATGAAAGTCTTCAAAGTTTCCTACTAACAAGTGTCCTCCACCTCCAACATGTTTTTACTGATAGCTCGTCCTCCCCATGGCCCTCACTGTCATTAATTACAGCTCAGACAAATAAATAACAGGCTGAGGGGAGGCACTCAGTGACTTCAACCAGGCATGTCGTGTCTTGCTCTGGCTGTTAACACATTCTTCTGCTTCATCTGTCTGCATCCTCCGCTGGCTGGATTGATGATCAAATCACACTTCCTACTTCCTGATTCTTCAGAGTGATGTGCTGGTCACAGTTACACAGATAAAGGATGAAAGCAGACCACCCCCCACCCCCGCCCCCTACATAGGTTATAAAGGTTTAAGGAGATTAGTGGCACATTGTTTATGCAGGTCAGAATTTTCAGCCTGATTGATTTGTGTTCTGAGCCCTGCACTTTGATTTTTGTTGTCTAGCTTGATAATGTCAGAAAACCTTCCTCATTGTTTGGCTTCATCAGTGTTGCACTGAATGCTTCTATTTTGTTTGGATCTAGCTTTTTGCATCAATTTTTCACCAAGCTCTTGTTTTGATGATTGGAGAGTCTGACCACTGCACAAAGTCTTCTCCAGAACATCCCAAAGATTCTCAATGGGGTTAAGATCTGGACTCTGTGGTGGCCAATCCATGTGTGAAAAAAGATGTCTCATGCTCCCTGTACCACTCTTTCACAATTTGGAATCTTGGAATATGCCTGTGCCATTAGGGTTGAAAAAACTCCATTGATGGAATAACCTGGTCATTCATTACATTCAGGCAGTCAGCTGACCTCATTCTTTGGAAACATAGTGTTGCTGAACCAAGTCCTGAGTAACTGCAGCAACCCCAGATCATAGCACTGCCCCCACAGGCTTGTACAGTAGGTACTAGGCATGATGGGTGAGGCATCACTTCACCTGCCTCTCTTCTTACCCTGATGCGCCCATCACTCTGGAACAGGGTAAATCTGGATTCATCAGACCGCATGACCTTCTTCCATTGCTCTAGAGTCCAATCTTTATGCTCCCTAGCAAATTGAAGCCTTTTTTCAAGTTACCCTTACTATTTGGTGGTTTTCTTAAGGCTACACAGCTGTTCAATCCCAATCCCATGAGTTCCCTTTACATTGTGTGTATGGGAATGCTCTTACTTTCACTACTTAACAAACTCCTGAGTTCCAGTGTTGTTTTTCTTCAATTTGATTTGGCCAAATGTTTAATTGATCGCCAATCACAATCATTCAGGATTTTTTTCCAATCACATTTCTTTTGCGAATTTAAATCAAGGAGGCAACTATTTTTTTGACCAGGTAGTGTATAAAACCAGGCCTAATAGCATGTACAAAAGTACCTTGTTATCGTGTCTTCAATACTTAGCTATTCAAATGGTACACCGATTCATTTGAAAGGTACAGTGATTAAGGTGGCCTTGATACTACCATTCATAAACATTGTCAACTGATACCGATGTCAATAACAACACCATCAATTAATGTATGACAATCAAATGCAGAGGCTTTTCAAATCAGCATTTGTTTAACTTAAGTGTGGGGAAAAAGATGCTTTAAAGTCATGGAACAAAGACAGTTGGGGTGTGTCCCTGTCTGTCCTCTGCCCTCATAGTGTCAGGTTGACAGGAAGCGGTTGCAGACCTGTCATCTGCCAGGATGCCCAGAAGGTGACTGTGGTTTAATATCATAAAAAGATTATTTGATTTGTTGCATCATGGGAGCACTTATTGGAAAAATCCTCTCACACACTTTGGAAAGAGCTTCTTGCCTGGCTGAGTTTTCAGGGTCTAAATGGAAATCAATCAAGAGCACTTAGAAAACTGGTTTCTTTGAGGATCAAACAGCTACTGAAACCAAAGAGTTGGAGAGGCCAGCACACCCAGAAGTCTTTCTTTGAACTGCTTTATCATGTTTGTGTGTGTCTGTGATTGTGTTTACGTATGAGGTCCTGCTCACTGTACTGTGCATATTTATGTGGATGTGTTACTCCTCATTTCCTGTTAGTATTACAGAATCTGACTTCTTTCCACTCAACATCGACTGTTTATGCTGGAAACTGCTCTCCATGTCCAAATGCACCGCTCCCTGCCCGGGTCAGTCATCACAGAGCATGTTTGGCCCGCAGCTAGCTTTATGGGTTCAGTTCTTTTACTTTTCTCCATGGACTTTGTTAATAAACTGGCAATTACTTGAAACGTGAATTTAAATCAATCCAGTGAAAGATTCTTGTTTTAATGTTTTACTCTTCAGAGAAAACTTTTTTTTTCTAACTTGGGCTTACACAAGTTTGCAGATAAATTATGTTTGACTGTTTGAACCCTTCTTTCCATTAGCACTTTGTTAGCTTGTTTACCAAGCTCAGCAAACAGAACTCATAAATTAGCCATGACTAGGCAAATGGCCTCACATCAAACGTAAAGCATCTGTTTTTTACCAAAACTTCCATCATCTGTCTTGTAATATCTTTTCAAAGAGAACCTTTTTGACATCAGGCTGTTGTTGTGGTCACTAAACCCTGACTCAGAGCTGAGTCTCAAGTTGTGTTCAAGCCCCTAAAAAACAATATAAGTCTTTTTGGACTGCTCACAATTACCATAACTGTATTGATCCAACTATAAGACTATCCTGGATACAAGACAATTCCCTTTTTTCAAGACAGATTTTTTCGCAAAAAAGACTATTTAATAAAAAATCTTGGAGATTTTCTTTGAAAATTGTAATAAAAAATTGATAAATACAATACATAAGAAGGCAGGTTGTTGTTTTGTAGCATGGTGCCATATCATAGTGGAGAAAAACATGATAAAATAAGAAAGACTTTTTTTGTAATAGTGCAATATCTGTTGGAAGGGAAAAGAGTCATTGGGTTACCTCTCCCAACAATCATGTCTAAACCTTTTCTTTCTTCCTTTAACAGAGCCATACAGAGCCTAGCCTTATGTTTTTTATCTTATTTGCATAACAGGATGTTATTTCTGTCTCTATATGGTCGCACATTCACAATTCTCTTCTGCTCTCCGGATCGTGCACAGCAAAGTTCCGCCCCGATGCATACAGACAGGGCATGAGTGAGCACACACGCAGAGAGACAAGCGTACTCTATAGAGAGTCTGGAAAATAATGGGAAACCGACACAAGAAAGTGCCCCAAGCCCCCTTATCTCTGTCATTTCTCTGTCATTTTGTATGTTACCTGTCACTGCAGGAAGGTTTTGAGGAGTGATGAGTAAAGAGAGAGGCTATAGAGAGATAGATGGATAAATAGTGGCGCAGCTGTTAAAAGCCTAGTCCTCAAAGACAAGATGACCCCACTTTTTCAAAGGGGACTTCTAGGGGGGAAAAATTGTCTTATATTCTGGACAAAACTGTAATATCACGACTTATCTTAAGGAGGAGCACTACTTCACTCCATTATTCACTGTATGAAGAATGACTGACTGTGATCAGTCTTGATCAGTTGAGTCACTTCAGCTTGAAACAACACAACATTACTCATCTCTGACTTCTGAGTGCTAATTCAGCGAGTCTTCAAACCTGAACTGGTATTCAAATCCAGATAAAAACATTGGTATTGTGTATGTATGCACAATAAATAACACAAGTTTCTAATAGAGACAGCACTTCACCCATGACACAATTGGTTAAATCCTTTTGAATCCCAGAAACTGCCAGCAATATGGAATTAATGTTCTACAAAAAGTTCAATGTTCAGACTTTTTTTTGACTAACTATTCCATTTATCCTACCTGCATCTTTTTATCCTATAAATTCACAGCAATTACAGCATCATCAAACTCTGATCCTTTATTGTACAAACTGTTAACAAGTACAACTTTGATTCATATGGTTTGTGTCCTGTGGTTTTGTAAAAACTCACATTTCACTGTACTAATTTGCCTCTAAGTCAATAGTTTCTGACGTTTACCTCCGCTCCCACTCTCTGGAGTCATCTTTTCTCTTTTTTCATCCCAACTTCTTCTCTTTTCATTTGATGGAAGAAGAATCTGCCAATTCTTCATCATCCTAGTTGTGGAACAAACTCCTTAAAAAGTTGCCGAACAGCCAGGACATGGTTCCTTCAACACTGGTATAATTGTTTGACTCTTGCAGAACTTGTGGGAAGTGTTGCACTGCAGAAGTTTCACACATTTATCATCTGAAGAGAACCTTTAGCTTTCTTGGAAGCGTTCTGCCCTGTCTCAATATTACCACACATGATGGGAAAGTTGTAGCATTGCAAAATGTGAAAGCTGTGGGATGCTGCCAGAGGTTTTGGCAATGCCCTTGTTTGTATATGTTAACAATTCAATGAAAGTAGATGTACTCTTCATTTTCAATCCTGAACATGTCTGTCAAAACCCCAAAGACACCAAACACTGGTTTTTGTGGGCTGTGTCATAGTTTGAATTGTGTGAACGTGCAGCTTGTTGCAGCTGGGAAAGAGTATTCGCGGTCAACCGTCCATCCCCTGAAGATCACCGCTTAATAAATGAACACAGCTAACTCTTGTTTTCACTAAATAGCTTTGACCCTGGCTTATTCCTGTAGTCAATACATTTCAAATCTTGGCTGAATGTTCAGGCTGCTCCCAGAGATCCCCAGATGAAGCTAAAGCAGATTTAGAAAGCACACCAGTCCATTTTTTTTGTTTGACACCCCTCCCTTTATTGACACTTCATCTCAGAAAGACCACACAGACATGTTAAACCTCAGGTCCCAGGGTGGGAGAGCACAGGCATATTTCTTCTTTTCAGCGCTTCATTCTGCTCTCTGCTCGGCCACACAGATGTGTAAGTCGACTCCCTGAGTAGTCGAACAGGAACACGGGGGGGGGAAGATTTCTGTTCATTATAAGCTCGTTTGGTTGGCTAACCTTCTAATGGAAACATCGTGTTAAGTGCAGCTTTTAACTTTATCCCTGCAGAAGATGATTCCAGCAGATTGGTGACAAGTGTAATCCTCATTTCAAAGAGAGCCAATGATGATCTGACATGGATAAAGAGAGAGAAACATTATGTCAGAACATCTTTAGGGTTTTCTCGCAATTTGTCCCCCCCCGCTGAATAAATACCTACATATTCTGATTTATTGATAGTTAACTCATACAAATGTGTTTCTATTTGATTCACAACTAGTCTGGATTTGTTTGGATAAGGCAGAATGTGTTGGTGTAAACTGTGACCCATTCTGCAGTGACATGGTTTACATCAAGCCAGCGGCGCTGAAAGCACTTGAGAAAATTATCAACAATGGCCAAGTGTCTGGATACAACTTAAAAGAGAAAACAGGCCACACGCACAAGAGAAATGGCTGATTTACTTATCAACAAACAACTCATACACCATTCATTAATCCAAAATGCTTGGATTGTTCTCTTTACTCTTCTTAAAGTCAGTGTAAACAAATAGGGTTTCAGAAGATTCACAACCAGCTTTGTTTTTAATGTTACATTTGGACATTAACAAATTTCTTCAGTCCAAATCCCTTTTTCAGATATATTTTTGGATATTCAACTTCAAATAAGACTTCTGAGGAGAAGGAAAAAAGGTAGTGAGTGACTTATTATTTGGGATGAATATTGAGAAACAGTTCCTTTAGAGAACCGATAAGAAATGGTTAGATACTTCAACATTATCAGCATTTTTGCTGTACAATTTCTTTGTTGATCATTAAAATTATGCCAGAGGGGACAGACCGACTATTTTGCCCCAGCTAGCTTAGCTTAGCAGATAGATAGATAGATTCCCCAAGAAAACTCCAATTCAGGATTTTCTGCTTAAAGTTTTACAAGATTACAAGAATACAAGATATTTAATTTAATCGCACAGCAGAAAAATTACATTTCATTTTCATCCCAGCCAAGAAACATAAAAAAGACAGTGATATTTAACAGGGAGGGGGACTGTGGGACAGCCAGCATGCGCGGCATCCTGTTTCGTTTGATAACGAAAATGGAGTACAAGAGGGAGGAAGAGGGGAAAAAAAGCAAATGCTGTATTAGGCTCCTGTAGGAGGGGCACAGTTCGGGATTTGGAAAAAAAACACCTCAGCACATAAGTAACATAACAACAAAACTTGAAGACTTGCACATATGTGGGAGGGGGAAGGGTGTCAGGGAGGGGAGGTGCTTAAGAAACTGTAAAACTAGACACAAAGAAATTTACTTTAAACTCTCACAAGAGATTCTTACTCAATACAGTCAACATGTTGTACATCTCTCAAGGTACCACAGATGATGTAGAAAACAATGCTAGCTTGATGCTAACATATTGGGGGAATTGCATAGATATTCTAGCCGTTAGCATACATTCCTGTAACTTCATCATAGACAACTTTAAAACAGGATTCCAACTTTTATCATAGAAAAACATCACAATTACTTTGTGAACAATACTAAAAACTCTTGATGCCAAAATACTTGAAGGAAAATAAAAGTAAAAGTAAAAGTATGTGCAGACTTGTTGCTGACTTCAGCATAACTACGGCAAGCTCAAAGTTCCAAACAAAGCAAAGCATTGCTAGGCTGCTTACTTCAGTCAGTAAAACAAAACAAACTAATACATCAACGGCACATCATGTGTGATTTTTACTTCTTTTAATATATTCATATCCAGAGATCTAGGATCCAGTGACTGATTGCAAAGATTTTCTATACTTCCATTTAATTACCCTTAGAGATTTCCAGACTCATTGACCAACTTCATGCTAATTTACTCATAAACTCCATAAAATGTTGACACATAAAACCTGTAAAGCTACTTTTTGTACACAGAAAATTCACAGGACTAAGTGTTGCGGCTAGGAGTCAAACGAGCCACCTCTGCAACGATGACAGGAGATTCAGTCAGTTACAATGGATATGTTATGTTAAAATGGCGACTGGGGGCTGGATCTCAATCTGGATCAGGACTTGATTTTAAATCTTGACTAGCTTTTCTGTTCCTGCCAGTAGTTTAATTCCAATTGCAAAAATTTCACCACCTTTACTGTAGCAATTTTACTAGGTCAAGACACTCAGTGACCAATCGCTGTGAATGCAAAAGCTACGGTGGGTTATTATATCTACCATGGCAGCCACTGCTGCTAATAGGCTGCAAAATTTGGCACTGGAAACCATGTCACTGAGACTACATCCGTGTTTGGAGACACATTGTGGAGCCAACACTTGGGGAGGAAGTCAGTGAGTCAGATGGAAGTGGACACAGTGTCCTTAAAGAATGAATAATGTCCACGGCGAAAAGAAAGTTTATATCAGAAGTGGGCTGATTCATATCACCCACGGGCCCTTTAAACCATGAAGTCACTGTTCTGATATTGTGGCGGATACTGAAAGCAGCAGTGTCCAACATGACTATGGGTCAGAGAAGAAATATTTCGCTCATCAATCATTTCCACTCAAATCCAAAATGTAGAGCCCAGTAAAATCCATCCAACAGCCTCCTGAAACAGACGTTTACTGCCAAACTACATGGAAATGTTCACGTTTCATGCCAACATAGAAATCCATTCAATGATTCAGGAGTTGCCAAAGACATTTCCTGTCTGGATTTAACAATTCAATACAGCAAGGTGAAGCCCACTGCTCTGATTTAACAGGAGAAAAGGTGAGCGTGAGAAAGAAGGAGAAAAGCAGGCGTTAAAGCCATTCAATTATTTATATCTGTTAGGACTGTTGTATAAAAGTAGATGGTAGATTGATTCCAAGGCTGATGGGGTTGGGTGGGGAATGTAGAAAATGAAAAGAAGCAGAAAAAAGAACCCTATATTGCCAAACGTTTTGTATTTGATAAATGAGTATGAAAGACCTCTATCTCATCAACTTGATAAAGAGTATCTTTAAAAACACGCTAAAAAATATCTGAAACTGACTTGCTTACTACGACCACTATCAAGCTGTACTTGAAGCTGTTGTCCTGTGAGCCGCCTATCACGCAAACTGTTGACTCTCAGAAACTTGTCCTGTGATTCAGTTGTGGCTTTGGGTCTGCCAGACCTCTTCCTGTCAAAGTTTGCCCCAGTTTCTGACTTCCTTTTGATGGTGAAGGAAACTGTACTCACCGACACCTTGACTTTCTTTGTAATTTCTCTGTAGGAAAGACCTACATTTTTCACTGTTATGATGGTCTGTCTCTCTTCCACTGTTAATTGCATTTTTCTTGCCATTTCTGCAGCAACACACTACTTTCTGCAGTACAATACTGTTCGACTGATGCTCACGAGGGTATGGTACCACATTGTGTTCAAACACTGCTTTGATGCTGACAGAGGGGCTTGTTAGTAATCAAGCAAACTTGGAACACCTGTAGGAATTAGTAGCACCAGCTTTTTAATGCTTGGTTACCCCTACTTCATTTTTCACTTGAAAATGTTGTCTCATTGAACATCTCAGAATTAAAGTCGTCCTGAGTGAACTGTCCCCTCCATGACACTGCAGACACTCATCGAGCAGCTATGAGTTTGACCTTTTCCAACTTGAGCGAACGACACTCAGCTGATCCCTCCTTTCTTAGCTCACTTCCCCTCCATCAGCTGCTGTTGCAGACAGGAAAAAGGAAGTATTGGTGCCCTCAGTTTCCTCTGCTCCTTTGTTGAGTGCATTAACTTCTGGATACTTACTTCCTCAGTCACTACTTCTTTTGTTCTTGGATTCGGTTATTTAAGTTTCTCTGTCTGACTATTTGAGGTTTTACAGTCTTTGAAACGTTCCCAATTGCTGCTCAGAAAATCCGTCTGCAAAGGTATAAAATGGAAAGAAAGTTTATGGAACAATAAAACAGCGAGATCTGTGGTTCAAACTTTACTTTTATAAGTTAAAGTTATTCTTGGTGTCTACATTTCACCTGCTTTACACTAAAACACAACCCTTCATGTCACACTGATTTGACCCCTTACAGTCGTGTTTTTGCTCTCAGGCATTTCTAAAGTTTTACACATCTTGTGCTTTTGACCTGAACGTGATGAAACTCGTTTTACAACATCAGATTGTCCCATTGGCTGAAGTCCAAAAACAAGAGATACGAGTGCTGGGCTATCAATTTCATCTCATAAAGTTATTTCCTTGGCTCTGATCACAAACATGTGGGATCAATGACCATTGTTAAGGAATCGTTTCGTGTCTTTTCAACACTGTGAAATCAACTTATCTACATCTGGATGATAACACAGCGAGATATGATGTGTGTCTGCGTGTGCTGTACGTTCCTGGATATGTATACTATGCATTCTGGATCTTTGTTGAAATTAATTTCAAGTCAATTGGAAAATTATTCAAGGTTCATTATCTTTTGTATCAGTTAAATGAATTCACCATAAGCCAACACACACTCCAGTGAGACACAGAGTCTAAATTTTTCTGTTTCTGTGTTTTGCAGACGGAGTGTGCCAACTTTGTGCGCCTCTTGCAACCCTTCAACCGCACCCACCTCCTGGCCTGTGGCACGGGTGCCTTCCAGCCCATGTGTGCTTTCATCTATGTGGGACACAGAGGAGAGGTGAGCCCTGGTTAAGTGAGACTGTGTGTGTGTGTGTGTGTGTGTGTGTGTGTGTGTGTGTGTGTGTGTGTGCCTTTTGTGGAATGATCTGTGCGGGAAAGCTGCAGGAGCCTTGAAAACATCTTCAGAGAGGAAATGTCTCAGCACATCAGTCAAACAGAAAAACACACACTTAGACACAAGCCCAAACACATAACTCATGTGTGTTGCTAACCACATGCCATAAATAACGTTAGGATTTTACAGAAAACTCTGATATACAGATGTCACAGTTGTGTAAGACTTATATTTTTCTGTACGCAAACTGAACTACTGCTGCACTCTGTCTTCATTTCCTAAAGGGAAATGTTTGGAAACTATAAATTAAATTGAATTTTAATGCACCGTGAAGCAATTAGACAGACTGCTCAGTTTGACGTTTCAGTTGACCCCAATATATCCTCTGGCTTTTAGCTGAGTTTTCCAACAACATGAGCACAGACTCCAGAAAATATGTATTTCCCAACAGACTTTGTGATGACACGGATTTCCATCAAGGCGTCAGATTTATAAACAAATACAAATTCATGCTGAAACTGACCTTTTTGGGACACCTTGTGCTCAAGTTGCATGAGGTAATATTTCATCACTTGGAGGCAGAATGAAACAAACAAACTCCATGTACCTCACAGGTTTTTATTAATCAGGTTCAGACCTTAATTTGAATTTTCTTGACCAATACCCTTGGGGTGAGAATGATGGCTTAAGTTGGTCATTTCAGTTTAAAATGTTTGAAATGGAAACTTCTCTTAAGTTCTTTGGTGTTAGGATAAAACTCTAGAATCAGTAAATATTAGTGACAGATGTTTTGTGCACTGAAATGATAATAAGCCATTGAAGGATCACAGCTTATTCTCTCTCTCTCTGATAATTTTGCCAGCTGCTTAACGTGCGAAGCAGGATGAGATAAAAGTATATTTTGTTGAACTTAAATGTGAATGATCAGTTTTAGCCCATTAATGATAAAACCTTAATCTAGCTCCTTTTGAAAGTTTAAACTTTTATAGCATTGGCTTGATTTCTCTTCAGGATAACTGCACTGTTAAATGTAATTTATTGAAACGTAAAAATATGACGTATAGGCCTTAAAATCTTCCATTGGGTCAAAAAATAAATTTGGTTCAAACACCAACAGAGATTATCTTGATGAAATAAAATGTCTTGTGTCAACTCTGGTCCTAGTTTGGTTGATTTAGACTTGTTGAACTTAACGTCTTCAGAAAGTTGCGACCACTTTATCTAAAATGTTGAAGGTCAAAATAAACAAATTATAACTGTTAAAGAAAAAAACTGCTTTACTGATTGCTTGTGTTCAAAGAATAAGAATCAGAAAAAGAGAAAATGCCAAATTTGTCCGACATAAGTGAATGTGACCTTTTCTGATTTTGACTCCAAGGTTCCAAACTTTTGGGGTGAAAATGTATTCTTTGTTGGAATCAATGTAGGAATATTAAATTTCTGTTGACGTTAAACTGACTTTTCAAAAGAAAATAAGTTCTTTGAATTAATCTATTTCAACTTAATTAAAATTTTCAGCTATGCTAGCCTTTTGATTAGGTTTACATGACTTATATTGATCTGTTTGTTAACTTTACGTCTTCAGATAGTAAAGCCAGCTGGTCTCTGCCTAAACTCAACCTGTGCCATTGTGCATCTGTTCTAAGTACAGCACGGTCTCACGTCCATTAATTTCCCTCCTCACTCATGAAGCACACTTGAAAGCTGCAGCTTCGCTAAACAGCTGGGAGGGTCTAAGGTGATTAAGTCAACATGCATTACTGATTTATTTGGATATAGAATTTCAAGTTGAAATATTCTGTGGTTAAGATGATTAGGTTTTATCTCGACACCCCATTAATCTTTTGAAGAGCACCAAAAGTGGAAAATTACATTTTCTAAAAATGTGTAAGCAAACTATCTTTGACTTAATTGACCGAAGAGCAGGGAAGAACAAGTGTTAACTCACAAGTTAAGGAACATTTGGACTTGAAAAATCAACCTTTGTTATCTTCTGGTGCTTTTATGCCTTTATTTGGAGAGGACAGGGCAGTGGACACATCAGGAAACAGGGTGGGAAGTGGAAGTGGGGAGTGACGCACAGGAAAGGAGCGACAGGTTGGACTTGAACCCAGACCACTTGCTTGGGGGCTTGTCTCAATCAGGTGCAAGTTAGACCAGTAGAGTAAAATAAATCAAAGAAAAATCTTATTTTGCAAGTGATGTCGTACTTAACACCTACATGGTGTTGATGCTAATGATGTGTCACTGACAAATGTAACTTGCTTACACATGCAATGGAGCAACACAGCACTAATTCAGAGTCATATAACGGAGGAAAGTCTAAAATTCATTCACATTTGGTCTCAACTCAGTCACATTTAGGTTGTGCCTCAATGTTCATCACCCAGTTCATCACTTTGTGTTTTTTGTGTCTGTGCTAGTGTGAAAAATGGCTGCCTCCATGAGTTTATTAAGCATTATAGGACCGATGAGACACAGAAAAGTAGACTCCACAGGACACACACTGACCACGTTTGTTCCAAGTGTTTTAAAGGAGATTATTCATGTCAGCATGAGGAGGAGTGGGAGACCATTGTGGACTGGTGAGGGGTTTTAGAAGCTTTTCTGAAGGAATCCCCACTGAAATTGAAAGTGATAGAGGGTGGTGTGTGTATATATGTGTTTGTGGGGGTGGGTGGGGTGGGGGGTATCAGGCTGTAAACAAACAGGCTCCTTCAACTGAAACAAAACCTGGGTAAGACAAATTAAACAAAACTGAAAAAGCAAACCAACAGGGAGACACTGCTGAGACTTTTTCTTTGAAACAGAATGAGCCAAGGGGAAATTAGAAACCAGAGATCTTAGAAAGAAGCTGTAACTCTGATTTTCAGAGACCCAAACTGATGACACAAAGACACAGAGAAAAACACTCACTACCTCTGAGGGTGAAAGAACAAAGGCCATGTCCACGTGTCTTGGAAACAGCACAGATATTTAATGAATTTAGGTCTGTCATCTGCACAAAACCACAGTTTTATGTCACTGAAAATGATCTTTTCTTATAACTCCAGCCAAAGTGAAGATTTTAGAAAGTCTGGTTTCATGTTTTTGTGTATCCACCAGTAAACAGAGTTTTTGGATCTTAAATGTCATAGAGCCGCTGATGTCATATTTGTGTGACATTATGGCAAGTGTGAACGCTCACCTCAGAATTTTGAATTATAATCCCAAAATTTAGACTTTGTATCTTAAAAATTAGACTTTTCATCCCAAATTTTGACACTGTATCTCAAAATTTTGACTTTGTACCTCATAATTTTGAAATACAGCGTGAACATTGATGTAAACACTTCTTGCATTCCTTAATTCTTCAGGTGCATCTTATTATTTTCCTTAAAGTGCAAGCCTCTTCATTGATCCAAACATAAATCCCAGCACCATGTTCAAATCTCTGCCTGAAGAGATTCATCCTGATTAGCTGGCATTGCTTTCATGTGTGAAAATCACTGCCATCCACAGGTCTGGCATGTTTAGAGCTACACTTTTTTGATGAATTTCCTCTGTTATGTGTGGACAATCTTTGTTTTCTAGACTATCAGGTGTGGATGAAATAGAATGAGGGGGGATATTCGTATTTGAAAACACCTGGCTACATGTGCTCAAAGCCTGAGTCAGCATGTGGTGCTGGACTCCAGGGGAACATATAAGCTTACAACAGCTGCTCCTGATCAAGAGCAATCAGACACACACACACAGAGACACACACACCTGACTCTGCTTTGTGATGATCCCTTGATCAAATCAATGTGAGAACCCTCACAATTTGTCCTTTTGGGTTTCTTTTCTAAAAGATCCTTTCTTTAAGGCTTTTTTCTTCGACTGAAAGTAGTTTTTAAATGTTATACTTTTGGTGAGAAGAGTCTGTTTTAAGTTTTTTTAGAAAGCTGATCGTTTATTATTTGTGCGCATGCATGGTGTGAGGAGGTTCCAAATTTGTTCACAGAGGAAGAAGAAATTCAAGTATCATTAAAATTAAAGTAAAATTAAGTAGTTAAATTAAGTAAATTCAAGTGTATCATTCGTTCTTTCCATTTTCAATTGCCAATCAAAAATTAAAAGTCGAAAAAGTGACTGGTTATTTGTTTTCTAAACTTACACGAAAACCCAAAATATGCCCGTTTTTTTTATTGCTCAATATTAGGCTCGGATCAAAAATATGAAATGGAAAAAAGGGAACAAGGACGAATTTGATTTTAATATTTAATTGGTCCGGTTTATGTGACCCGAAAGTTTGGTTATCACGCTCAGCAGCCAGGAACATTCAGTCACGCCCCCCTGATGATCACCCACCATCGTAGGCGGGTGGGACGTGTGATTTCTGAAGCCAAAAAACCCTGTTACTTGAGCTGCCATTGTGCAGCCAGAGTCTGCGCAGTCGAGAATTTCTAGTGGAACCGAGTAAAAAAGAGAAATAAAAAGGTTTAGTCTCATTTTGGCTCTCTTTCCCGAAGTTTCTTATATCCCCGCTAGAAACTATTCACAAACGTAGGCTGTCAACTATCGTAAAACGCAACTTATAACTCGTTTTTTAACGTCCAATAACTAATGAGAAACCAACTCCTCGGTAAAAAAAAGACTGAAACAAAATGCAGCCAAATTACATCGTCATACTACCTTAGCGTAAGGATGAGAGAAACGTTTCTACCAGGTGTAGAAATTTTTTAAAGTTTTCCTGACTCATACCCTGAATGCATGGGGAGGCGGGGCTTGTGACCTATACTGCAGCCAGACACCAGGGGGCGGGGCATCTACTGGAAGCTTCAGTTTGAGCCGAACGTTGTTACGTCCACTAGTTATACAGTCTATGGTGTAGACACTGTTTGTAGATGAGGCCCAATGTGAGAACCCTCACAGTTTGTCCTTTTGTTTTTTGCTGAAAGATCCTTTATTAAGACTATTTTTAGAGTCAGTGCTGCTTAGTAAATAACAGTGTATGCTTACTAAAGTCAAATCCACCTGGATAAGTTAATCAGAGCTAACAGAAGGCTTCATGAAGTGACAGTAAATATTTCTAGGAGTATGAACAAGCCATTGGGAAACATTGGTTCCATCACACCAGTGCAGTGTTGGGAGCCACTGAGTCATTACACATTGGAGTGGTTCATATGAGTTGATAGGGGATCAGTGTGGGCCCAGAGTGGGTCCTGTAGAGGAAACCAGGCTGATTAAATAAATACGATCGATGCCAACATGTTTGAAGAAAGGAAAGAGTGCAGACTGGCCTTTCTCTGTGCTCACATCCTCAGAGTTGGAGGTTAAGCCTCAGCAGGCAGCTCTGCCATGAGTCTTTCTGTAGGACCACTCAGCCACAGCCTCA
>RPOG01001034.1:0-44364 GCA_008086565.1 Thalassoma bifasciatum
ATGACTTTGTTTACATAATAATATATATCAATAGAAATTAAGAAAAAAAAAAAGCAACTTCCAAGGGCGCCACGTTTCCAGAACTGGGACTGCCCTGTGTAGAGCTCGGGGGGTGTGCTTTATAGTGGGTGCACGGGAGCCTGAGGTGCACAGGTCCCGTGGAGCGAGAGAGCGAGCGAGCGGGCGGGCGTGCAGGTGGGCAGGATGGGGAGGGAGAAAGTAAGTCAGGCGAGGGTCAGGGTCAGGATGAGGGCTAGGTGGGTGGCTGAGAGATAGGCCAGGGTCATGTGTGACACTCGCTTTTTGCTTATTTCACGCACTCCTTGCAGCACAACAGCCTGTGTGTGTGTGTCCAGTCCGCCGTATGTGTGTGTGTGTATGTGTGTGTGTGTGTGTGTGTGTGTGTGTGTGTGTGTGTGTTTTTGTATGTGTGCGCTGAGCCTCGGGCTGCCATTCTCTCCCATGTACTGGCTGTGTGATTCCCTCTCGGTGCTCTGTGACCCCGTGTGGGGCTCCCTGAACCCCCAGCCCCCCCTCAGGAGCTTCCATATCCCACCCAGGGAGCGCCTGAGTCCCATTATCCCACTAGTTTGTGCGTGCGTAAAGGCTTGGTCCCGCACCGCGGTGAACTTGGTTTTAGGTTGGATATTCGACGGACATTCAGTACAGACGGTGCTATCTCACTCTTCATTCCCAGGAATGGTAGCAGCAGCGCGGGTTCGTCCACTGAGAAGCCCCGCTGTCAAGAGTCGGTTTTGAAAACAAGGGACCGTCAATATATTACCAATAGGCTCCTCAAGGAGACATTTCTTTCTTCAATAGCTTCCATGTCATATGATCAATATTCCTGAAAATGATCTTGTAAAATAGAAGTGACTCTGTACTACAAGACACACCACTTTTCATCTCTAATTTATACTGCAAAAAAATAATGGTTGGATTTAAATCCAAATTTAAACTGTTTTCTTCATTAGCTTCCATGTCATTAGACCAATTGTCTTGAGAAAAAGCAGTGACCAAGAACAATCAGACACACCACTTTTAATTTCAAGTTTGTACTGCAAAAAATTAATGGTCTATTTTATTAAATAATTTCAACTTTTTTCTTCAATAACTTTCACGTCATGTGACCAAATTTCCTGAAAGTGATCTTGAAAAATAGCAGAGACTCTGAACAATCAGACACACCACATTTATCTCTAATATGAACTCCAAAAAATAAAATGGTTGAATTAAAATCCTAAATTAAACTGGTTTCTTCAATAGAAATCAAAAGTTTTAAAAATAGCCCAGTATCTGTATGAAGTGACACCACTTTTGATTTCAGATTTGCACTTCAAAAAATTTATTGTAGATTTAATTGACAAATATCAACTCTATTCTACAATAGCTCCCATGTCATGTGACCAATTTTGCTGAAAGTGATTGCTAAAAATAGCCTAGTATCTGTACTAACTGACACACCTCTTTTGATTTCAGATTTACACTTCAAAAAATTTACGGTAGATTTTATTGACATATTTCAACTGTTTTGGTCAATAGCTCCCATGTCATGTGACAGATTTTGCTGAAAATGATTTCAAAAAATAGCCTAGTATCTGTATTAACTGACACACCACTTTTGATTTCGAATTTGCACTTCAAAACAATTAAGGCAAATTTTATTGACAAATTTCTTTCTTTTTCTTCAATAGCTTCCATGTCATGTGACCAAGTTTCCTGAAAGTGCTTTTGAAAATTGCCTTGTATCTGTATGGAGTGACACACCACTTTTAATTTCGAATTTGCACTTCAAAAATTTACGGTAGTTATTATTGACAAATTTCAACTCTTTTCTTCAATAGCTTCCATGTCATGTGACCAAATTTGCTGAAAGTGATTTCAAAAAATAGCCTAGTATCTGTATTAACTGACACACCTCTTTTGATTTCGGATTTACACTTAAGTCTACCGTAAATTTTTTGAAGTGCAAATCTGAAATCAAAAGAGGTGTGTCAGTTAGTACGGATAATAGGCTATGTTTTGAAATCCTTTTCAGCAAAATCAGTCACATGACATGGAAGCTATTGACCAAAAGAGTTGAAATTTGTCAATAAAATCTCCCTAAAATAATTTGAAGTGCAAATTCGAAATCAAAAGAGGTGTGTCACTTCATACAGAAACTAGGCTATTTTTTGAAATCTATTTCAGCAAATTTGGTCACATGACATGGAAGCTATTGAAGAAAAGAGTTGACATTTGTCAATTAAATCTACCGTAAATTTTTTGAAGTGCAAATTCGAAATTAAAAGTGGTGTGTCAGCTAGTACAGATACTAGGCTATTCTTCAAAATCACTTTAAGCAAATTTGGTCACATGACATGGGAGCTATTGAAGAAAAGAGTTTAAATTTGTCAATAAAATTTGCCTTTAAATTTTTTGAAGGGTAAATCTGAAATCAAAAGAGGTGTGTCAGTTAACACAATTACTAGGCTATATTTCAAAATCACTTTCAGGAAAATTGGTCACATGACATGGGAGCTATTGAAGAAAAGAGTTGAAATTTGTCAATTAAATCTACCGTAAATTTTTTGAAGTGCAGATCTGAGATCAAAAGTGGTGTGTCAGTTAGAACAGATACTAGGCTATTTTTCAAAATCACTTTCAGCAAATTTGGTCACATGACATGGGAGCTATTGAAGAAAAGAGTTGAAATTTGTCAATTAAATCTACCGTAAATTTTTTGAAGTGCAGATCTGAGATCAAAAGTGGTGTGTCAGTTAGAACAGATACTAGGCTATTTTTCAAAATCACTTTCAGCAAATTTGGTCACATGACATGGGAGCTATTGAAGAAAAGAGTTGAAATTTGTCAATAAAAGTTGCCCAAAATTTTTTGAAGTACAAATTCGAAATCAAAACAGGTGTGTCAGTTAGTACAGATACTAGGCTATTTTTCAAAATCACTTTCAGGAAAATTGGTCACATGACATGGAAGCTATTGAAGAAAAGAGTTGAAATTTGTCAATTAAGTCTACCGTAAATTTTTTGAAGTGCAAATCTGAAATCAAAAGAGGTGTGTCAGTTAGTAAAGATACTAGGCTATTTTTTTAAATGATTTTCAGCAAATTTGGTCACATGACATGGGAGCTATTGAAGAAAAGAGTTGAAATTTGTCAATAAAATTTGCCTTTAAATTTTTTGAAGTGCAAATCTGAAATCAAAAGTGGTGTGTCAGTTAGAACAATTAATAGGCTATTTTTTGAAATCACTTTCAGCAAATTTGGTCACATGACATGGGAGCTATTGAAGAAAAGAGTTGAAATTTGTCAATAAAAGTTGCCCAAAATTTTTTGAAGTACAAATACGAAATCAAAAGAGATGTGTCAGTTAGTACAGATACTAGGCTATTTTTCAAAATCACTTTCAGGAAAATTGGTCACATGACATGGAAGCTATTGAAGAAAAGAGTTGAAATTTGTCAATTAAGTCTACCGTAAATTTTTTGAAGTGCAAATCTGAAATCAAAAGAGGTGTGTCAGTTAGTACAGATACTAGGCTATTTTTTTAAATGACTTTCAGCAAATTTGGTCACATGACATGGGAGCTATTGAAGAAAAGAGTTGAAATTTGTCAATAAAATTTGCCTTTAATTTTTTGAAGTGCAAATCTGAAATCAAAAGTGGTGTGTCAGTTAGAACAATTAATAGGCTATTTTTTGAAATCACTTTCAGCAAATTTGGTCATATGACATGGGAGCTATTGAAGAAAAGAGCTGAAATTTGTCAATAAAATTTGCCTTTAAATTTTTTGAAGGGTAAATCTGAAATCAAAAGAGGTGTGTCAGTTAACACAATTACTAGGCTATTTTTCAAAATCACTTTCAGGAAAATTGGTCACATGACATGGGAGCTATTGAAGAAAAGAGTTGAAATTTGTCAATTAAATCTACCGTAAATTTTTTGAAGTGCAGATCTGAGATCAAAAGTGGTGTGTCAGTTAGAACAGATACTAGGCTATTTTTCAAAATCACTTTCAGCAAATTTGGTCACATGACATGGGAGCTATTGAAGAAAAGAGTTGAAATTTGTCAATAAAATTTGCCTTTAAATTTTTTGAAGTGCAAATCTGAAATCAAAAGTGGTGTGTCAGTTAGAACAATTAATAGGCTATTTTTCAAAATCCATTTTGGCAAAATTGATCACATGACATGGGAGCTATTGAAGAGAAGAGTTGAAATTTATCTATTAAGTCTACCGTAAATTTTTTGAAGTGCAAATTCGAAATCAAAAGAGGTGTGTCAGTTAGTACAGATACTAGGCTATTTTTCAAAATCACTTTTAGGAAAATTGGTCACATGACATGGGAGCTATTGAAGAAAAGAGTTGAAATTCTTCAATTAAATCTACCGTAAATTTTTTGAAGTGCAAATCTGAAATCAGAAGTGGTTTTTCATTTTTAACAAGTACTAGGCTATTTTTCAAAATCAATTTTGGCAAAATTGGTCACATGACATGGAAGCTATTGAAGAAAAGAGTTGAAATTTGTCAATAAAATCTACCGTAAATTTTTTGAAGTGTAAATCTGAAATTAAAAGTGGTTAGTCAGTTAGTACAGATACTAGGCTATTTTTTATGGAGCCAAATCCAGGCCAAAAGTATTGTAATTTGAAAAAAAGAAAAAATTGAAAAAATAAATTTTGAAACTGAAATTTCAAGATTTGTTCCTGAATTTTCTCAAAAATAAAAACACATTATTGAATTTAAAATAAGTGTAAGATTACTTTTTTTCAGTAAAATAGTTTAACACATGATGTGTCATTTTTTTCAGTTTCAGAATGAATATTTTCATATTCAAATCTAAAATTTTCAGTTTCAGATTTTTTTTTCACCTTCAGATCTTTTTTTCACTTTCGGATCTGAATTTTTCAGNTGTTCTGGCGTGGGGGGCGTGGTCTCGGATGGGAGGGGTGTGGGATTGTGAGTGACAGCGGAGCAAAGGATCCTCAAATCATGTTGCCTTCAGGAAACGTGGGCACTTTGATCGATTATTACTCAACACTTCTCTATCCTTTATTTTCTTGATACCTGTAAATAAAGTGGTGCCAATGACAAAAAATACCCTTTATGAGTAATTCTAGACAACTCGTGATCGTTCCTGATAAATAAAAACTGGAAAATATGCCAGATTTTTTTAGTTTAACACCTATACCCGAAGAAACGACGTGTCCCGAATCCACACGAGACCATGAACGCAGCGCAGCATCACGCCGTTTGTCAGTGCAATGGCGTCCTCTGCACCGGGGCAACCTGCCGATGCAGGCACACAGGTAAGAAATGTTTTGAGACTGAGAGTCACTCTTAGAGTCATCCAGAATGTTTGTGTGTGATGCTTTTACGTGTTTATGCGGTAGGTAGGCATTAGGTTAGCTCATGCTAACTCGCCGGCGGGTATGACGGTTTAACTGGTGTTAGGTTAACTGACATCCAGATAGATGTTGTGAAGGCGTGGCTTAGCAGGACCCCTTGCTTGTTGTCAAAATATGGCGATCACATCTGGGACGTCCTACCTCACTATTCACTCTTCTTTTCACCAGAGGAATCCAGAGGTTAAACATATCAAAAGTTATACAATTATACCAAGTTACACCAGTTAAACCGTCATACCCGCCGGCGAGTTAGCATGAGCTAACCTAATGCCTACCTACCGCATAAACACGTAAAAGCATCACACACAAACATTCTGGATGACTCTAAGAGTGACTCTCAGTCTCAAAACATTTCTTACCTGTGTGTCTGCATCGGCAGGTTGCCCCGGTGCTGAGGACGCCATTGCATTGACAAACGGCGTGATGCTGCGCTGCGTTTATGGTCTCGTGTGGATTCGGGACACGTCGTTTCTTCGGGTATAGGTGTTAAACTAAAAAAATCTGGCATATTTTCCAGTTTTTATTTATCAGGAACGATCACGAGTTGTCTAGAATTACTCATAAAGGGTATTTTTTGTCATTGGCACCACTTTATTTACAGGTATCAAGAAAATAAAGGATTCTCTTCACAACTCATTATTAGCTAGTTTCACGGGTGCAAAGGACTTCCGTTGTACTAAAGAGGATCCTTTGCTCCGCTGTCACTCACAATCCCACACCCCTCCCATCCGAGACCACGCCCCCCACGCCAGAACATGGCCAAAAGTTTGAATCTGAAAAATTCAGATCCGAAAGTGAAAAAAAGATCTGAAGGTGAAAACAAAATCTGACACTGAAAAGTTTAGATTTGAATATGAAAATATTCATTCTGAAACTGAAAAAAAATGACACATCATGTATTAAACTATTTTACTGAAAAAAAGTAATCTTACACTTATTTTAAATTCAATAATGTGTTTTTATTTTTGAGAAAATTCAGGAACAAATCTTGAAATTTCAGTTTCAAAATTTATTTTTTCAATTTTTTCTTTTTTTCAAATTACAATACTTTTGGCCTGGATTTGGCTCCATAATTTTTTAAATCACTTTCAGGAATATTCGTTGCATGACATGGAAGCTATTGAAGAAAAGAGTTGAAATTTGTCAATAAAATCTACGATAAAATTTTTGGAGTACATTTTTTGCAATTAAAAGTGGTGTGTCTGATTGTTGGGTGTCACTGCTTTTTTCAGAAGGATGAGTGGTCACATGAAATGGAAGCTATTGAAGAAACTAGTCGAATTTTGAATACAAAGCTGACCATACATTTTTTGGAGTACAAATCCGTGTGTCCTATAGTACATAGTCAGTGTAATTTTTCAAGTTCATTTTCAGGAATATTGGTCAGATTACATGGAAGCTATTGAAGGAAAAGCTGCCTCCTTGAGGAGTCTATTGGGTAATGTATTGACGGTCCCTTGTTTTCAACACCGACTCTTGACAGCCGGTCAGTGGACTAACCCGCGCTGCTGCTGCCATTCCTGGGCATGAAGAGTGAGATAGCACCGGTTCGTTTGTACTGAATGTCCGTCGAATATCCAACCTAAAACCAAGTTCACCGCGGTCACACACTATTCGGATTCATTCGGTTTCTTTTCTTTGAAACTTTTCCGCCTTGGAAAAAACTTTCGCACAGATGAGGCTCGAGTTCACAAAAAGTGTTTGTAAAGGTTCATGTTCACTGTTTTGTGGATGGCCCAGTATTTAAGTGAGAATTCTTTTTGTACCAGGAGAAAACACTGAATAGGTTCTTCGAGTTCTCCTATCTTGGAGCGCACTCGATCCCAAAGAGTGATTCACATGACAGACCGAACCAATCAGGTGATTCGTTGGTGTTCGAAGCACTGAAGTGCTTCAAACGTCACTCAAGTGTGTTACATGTCACAAGTCACGTGACCAAAACACGCTTCGGCACAGTGGTTCGAGACGTTTGTCTCATGAGCTACCGCGCATGTGTCGGAACCTCAGGTGTCAAAGAACCATCACTACTCATATCACAAGCCTGTTCTCCCCAAGCACCAGCAGCCCCCATGGCTCCAGTTCTCAGCTCCTCAGTGTCACTGCAGTCCAACGTGGGTCCTGAGAGCCAGCCCTACTTTAGACTTGTTGACCACCACCACAACCACGAACACGACCACCACGATCACCAGTGTCAGGACTCTGTCGGGGGATTCTCGTAAGTGGTCACGCCATTGTTCCTCCTGTACATTCATACTTCCAATCTAATGCTTGGCGGGGATGAAACCTGTTCATGCTCAATCAGGCATCAGTTACATTCAATGTGTGAGCTTCCTGCTGACTGCGTATCATAAGTGGTTAACATGTGGATGAATCTGTCCTGATTTTCTTCCTCTCCCTTCTACTGTCTGACGCCAGCTGGACGTTTTGACCCGTGTGTTTTTCTCTGGACGTGTGGCTCTCAAGACCCCGGGGGTTCCCATCAGGTGCCTTCATGTCCCATTCAGGTAGGGCGTTTTACCTTTAGCCACTGTCGGTGGTGCGTGTGTGAGCTCGGGGCACCTTTACTCATTTGTTACACTGAGTCTCGGCCTGCTTTATTTCAAAATCCATGGTTTTCCTTTAGCTCTTGTTTGGATATTAAAGTGAGTTCCATAGAGTGATAGTTAAACTTCCTTTGGCCAATATATGAATTGTCTTAGGCATAGGCGTCAGTTTAGGGGGGGACGGGTGGGACGTGTCCCCCGCACCTTTTGCCAGACGTCAGTTTTCCCCCCTCATGTGTAACCCTTAATACACACTCAAAACGTGCGTGCCCCGAAACGTCAACTTATACCAGCTTCCACTGCAGCCACAAATTCACACAGCTTGCGCTGTGGTCTGTCTGTTTCTAGACGTTTTTAACAAAGGCAAAGTCGCTGGTGCTCGGTAAAGTCTCCGCATCAGTTCAGAACAACAGAATGACAGACTCTGATCTGGTGAAAGTTTATACTTTAAGATCACTGATTCGTTCATTTCGCTGTCAATCAAAAAGGGATTCGCCTCGGATAGATCATCCAATCATCATTAAGAAGCCGAGTGTCAGGCCCCGCCCATTGCCCCATAGACCCCCATAGAAGCTGAGCTCCCGATGGGCGGGACAAAGCTCAGTATTTATCCAATGACCGTCCTGTTTGCGCAGTGGAACAACCCACTTCGTGCTTCCGCATTGAATTCTATTAAAGCTCAGCGTCTGAAAGCTCTGGAGCTGTGGGGATAAATGAGAAGGAAGTCGTGTCTGTTTCCTGTGATGAATCGTTAATTCTGAGCAAAAGATGAACGCGTTCTTGCGCACAAATAGTCAGTGAAATGTACACACAAGCGGTAAATAGTTCACCACTTTATTCTTCCGTTTCAGGGGAAGCTGAGCTTCCTTTGCAGTCTCAGAGTTATCACCACTGGACTGTTTATATCCTGTTTACTGATGACATAGGGACGCGTAAGCGAGTCTCCTTCGACCCCACAGAACTGTTAAAAACCCTTGTTTAGAAATCCAACGCTGTTTGAAGCATTTTTGAACAGAAAATTATCAGGAAAAGAACATAACCACCTGAAATTACAAAGATACCTACTCAGACCAGATTCATATAATCAGAGGAACTATGGTCGCTTTGTACAGGGATTAAAAACACATCTCCTTCGCATTTATTATGAACTATCAGAGGTCCCAGGTGAACCTGATCCACTGCAAATAGAGGGTAGATGCATTTTAATATAGCCTTACTTTAAGTAGTCGTCATCATCCCCAGCACCTCTCAAACATCATTTTGCAAATAGTAATTGTCCCCCCCACTTTTCAAAACAAACTGACGCACTTGTCTTAGGTGTGTGTCAGCGTGTGGCAGCGCCGTGCTTATATTTAAATGCGGTGCGGCTTATGTGTCCTTGCATGCACTTATACTGTTTGTACGGTGCCCTCTCTGTCTCGTGTCGGGTTTTTTAAGGCTTACGTGGCTTCCACAACACCGCTGCCCCCTCAGGTGTCTTTAAGACCCATCCAGCTACCTGTTTTAGCCCTTTATATCCTTCGTATGTGCGTGCGTTGCTGGCTTTGCGCGCGCCCTGGCTGTGCTGCTTATTCTGTTGCTTGTTTTACACGTTGTCGTGGGCTGCTGTTTACACTGGGTAGCTTTGTTAGGCCCTCTTTGAGTGGGGCACCATGTTTTTTGGCTTATCCCTGTTTGGGATTCCTAGTTGCTCCCGTTGTGCGCTCTGCGGGTATTGAATTTTTTTTTTACATTTTGGGGGAAGCTGAGCTTCCCTTGCAGTCTTAGAGCAATCACCACTGACATACATGCACACACAGTCACAGTCTCTCCCTCTCTTCTCCTTTCCTGACTTTTCTACCCCAAAAATATAATGCGCGACACATGCCTGTATCAACGATAACAGATATTGGCAACTTTGAAATGTCCCGAATGGCTCTCCATTACGTTCAACAAAGAAAAATTCACTCTCCACTCTGTTAAAAAAGTCCTCAGTTCAGTCTTAAACTTGCGCTTCGCTGCCATTTTTCGTTAAGCAGAGATGCGCCCCAGTAACTGCACTGTTCTCTTTTCCCTCTGAACCAAACACTGTATAAGGCTTCGAACTCAACACGCTCTCATCTACACATGCGCAGTCTGCTCCACTCACTCACCCCGCCCACACCTGATACATTTTTCAAAGCTCCTGATTTTTTTTGAAGAATGGACAGAAGAGCCGCACACTGGCAGGCGAAGAGTCACATGCGGCTCGCAAGCCGCGGGTTGGCCACCCCTGGCATAGCTGGAAAGCTCATTTTTAAAAGCATGGCCAAATTGAGCTTTTCTTGGCGGGAAAACATTAATTTGGCCAGTCTTAGAGAAAAGCTTGGATTGATGTGTGATTTCAACACAGTGTTGCTGAGACTAATTGTTTGGTGCTAAACTATGTGCAAATGCCTAGATTTCGTTGACCTGTGTGTTTTTCAGTGCTTTTTGGACATGCATTATGCGTGACAGGTCACCTTGTGAGCAGTGTCAAAACTGGACTTGCACATATAAACAAAGTGGAATCCAGCCAAGATCAGTGAAATTTTTCTCACAGCACAAGAAGGAGTGCAAATTGGGCATAGCTTCATACAAATTTTCAGTTATTATTCATTAGTTATTGACCAGGTTATCATTTTTTTTCTTGAAGGTACAAATTCAAGCTTTTCTCTGGTGGTTTACAAATAATTATACAAAGGTTTTTTCCACACAATAAGGAATTGCATGCTTGTTCAATTAGAATAACTGCATCCATTGAACGAAAAGATCAAAAGCATTAGAGTAAGAATTTGATTGTTGGCATAACTAGAATGTCATAAATGAGTCAACAAGAAAATCCAAGTTGACAGAACTTGTGTTCTAACTTGATAGTTTGAGTATTGTCAACAACTTGCATGATAAGTAAAGAAAACTCAAAGAGTTATTGCTTCAAGTTGCCTTGATATTTTGAGTTACCCTTCCTTTTTTTCTCTATTAGGAAAGCAGTATCCTTTAAAACATTCACTACCTCTAGACAGTTCCACCTCTCCCCAGGCAGTCTCAAAGTTGTCCCATCTTCTTCTAAATCCTCACCCCTCCTTTACCTGGGCAGCTGCCACCACCAGTACTAAAAATGAGCCCATCAGGGACACAGACACAGACACAGACACAGACACACACACACACACACACACACACACACACACACACAAAAGCTCTCCTTATTAGCTGCTCCAGATTGGCCATCCTGAGGCCCAGATGCCTGTGACCTCTCTGCGCCCCCTAAATGCACAGTTATTGTGATTAAAGCATGAGTGGCAGCGCTGGTTATTAATTCTAATCTTGGGCACATATGTAGGGTGGTGGGCAGAGGGCAGGCAGCGGCGTGCCAGGCAGACGCCACACAGAGGCTAATTCACTCTGACACGCTATCAGAGCATGGTCACACACACCCCCTCAACGCTCTGACACTACCTATGGGCAACACACACTTTCCCTCTAATGCACAGAAGGAGAGAAGGTTATCCTTTAACAAGACACACTCACACACAGACTTTATAGCACTTCAATACAAAAGTGGCATTTCCTGGAAACCATTAAGGCGCTCTGTACCTTCAAGTGCATCATTTGAAAGCAGGAGCAGTGTGTGTTCAGCAAATCAAAGGTCTTACATTTACCACTTAGAGGCAGAAACACAAGTGATGGGTTATTTTGAAAATATACTTTTTTTCCCCTCAAGGTAAAAGCCTTGAAGCAGGTGATGTCTCATCTGTCCAAATAAGCCTGCTCTCGGGTTGAGGTGTGTTTTCAGCAAGTTTCAAAATAAAATTAAGATACAGCTTCAACTAGAAACCCTAAAAAGAGTGCTGAAAAGATAAAATTCATAATTTGGACTTTGGACTATCAGACAACAAACAGCTAAATAGCTCTGCTAATCCCCTTTCCTTAGTCCTTAGGGAAAAATTCAGCAAAAATTCAAAGCAAACAGCTGGTTGGAAAAAGGAGAGCAGGGTCTACTAATTTTTGTCCTGTAGAGGGCATCACTATATCATGCAAGTGAGCCTATGTTACAGATGACTGCATTACCTAATGGCTATTTCAAGCTGGTAATCTTACAGGAAACAGTGTTCATCATACTTCTGTACACTTTATTGATTGAATACCACAAACAAAGCTTTGACTTCAAAGAGCTTTCAGTACTTCTTTCTGTTTGAGGTAGTTTGAGCATCTTTATATCTTACTCAGCATGTTTTAGGAGAACACTTAAGGATACAACGTGCAAGGTGTTTCAGTGAATTTGCTCGTCCTTCAGCTTTGAAACACCTGTAATAAGAACCTTTGGTGAAAGTAACAGATTAAAGGTAGAGTCTACAGGAGTCTCTTAAAAAAAATGTCCATTTTCCAAGGTATAATCAGTGGCCCTGAAATGCAAATCACAACAATAAACTAGAAAAGCAATTTCTGAATAAATTGCGCTTTGAATGCAGAAGCTGAAGCAGCTTGTGCTGAACTGCTAATGCAGAATCCTGAATATGCTGAATGACTGAATTTATCTGAAAATGGTTGAAGGAATCTTGAAAAAGCTTGCGCTGAACTGCTGAATGCAAAATGTTGAAGGAGAACTCACGAACATGAACATGAAATCTTGGCTGAAAGGATGAATGGAATGAAATAATGTCCAAAATAAAAATATAGATGGATGAAAGAAAGAATCATCTGAATTAAAGGAAATAGATGAATCACAATTAAAGAATATTTTATCCCTCAAAGTTTTGTAGGAACTATCAGAATTATTAGATGTTTGAGACAGTGAAATGAGTGTGTGTGCTGTTGTGATTGTGTATGTGTGCGTGCTTGTGTGTTTGTGTGTACATGGTTAATATGCTGGTTTGTGCTGTGTGTGAGTGTGTGTGCTTGTGTGTGTATATGGCTAATGTGCTGATGTGTGTTGTGTGTGTGTGTGTGTGTGAGAGAGAGAGAGAGAGAGAGAGAGTGTGTCTGTGTTTGGTGTGTTTGTGTGTGGGTATATGTTTGGTGTGCTGGTGTGCTGTGTGTTGGTCAGTGATGCAGAGAAACAATCACTTGAGTATCTTTCTTCATCAGTGTTTTGATCTGTAGGTATAAACAGGTGTGTCAGATCACAGGTCTCCATGGTAACCTGCTCGTTAGGCTGTTTGAAGCTGCAGCTGTTTGATTTAACTGACAGACAGTTGATGAGGAGCTGGATTCAAGGAGGTGGACAGGGTGTGAATCTCCTCAACCTGCGCAAAATCCTTAAGGGCTAGCAGAAAACCAAAACTATCATGAGATTCACAAGGCCTAGGAGTTTCTATTGNGTGTGTGTGTGTGTGTGTGAGAGAGAGAGAGAGAGAGAGAGAGTGTGTCTGTGTTTGGTGTGTTTGTGTGTGGGTATATGTTTGGTGTGCTGGTGTGCTGTGTGTTGGTCAGTGATGCAGAGAAACAATCACTTGAGTATCTTTCTTCATCAGTGTTTTGATCTGTAGGTATAAACAGGTGTGTCAGATCACAGCAGAGGTACCATTGGACGAGCAATCCGACAAACTTCGACGTCGACAAACTAAATTGACTGTCTGTCAACTACTCCTCGACCTAAGTTCCTCCACCTGTCCCACACTTAGAGGAGTTGGACGCGTTTTAGGAATTCCCGATCGTCTTTTGGTTTTGATAGTACTCTAAGTGTTCCGGATCCTCAAAGATAACTACATTTATTCATGTCTGTGGAGCCACAGGTTTTACCAGAAATTTGTGTGTTGATGATAGCGAGTTGGAGATTGTAGGAACAGGTCAGGACACTGTTTTGGGTATTGTAGGAAAAATGGTGGTTTCCCACTTGAGAGGTACTAACAACTTCCCCTGCCCAAAGATCGTACTACTTGATTATTAGTTATATGGACTCCTAGCTTCCTAATTACCTTGCACCATTTCCCCACGTGGTCGTTAATGGGAGGAAGGAACGTCGAAGAGACGTCTGAGTTCTCAGTTGAAGCTCGATTTATTTATTACAATAAGTCAAGAATGTTTAACAGAGACTCTGGGTTCAAATTACGTATCCCTGACTAACACACAAGTGCTGGGGTCAAGTTCAAGAAGTCTGAACCCCGAATATCTCTCCCTGAACCCTTAAATAGGTGAAGATCCTCCTGCTTAGACATTCAGTTTTCTATTCTTAAGGTGTTGTCTTCCTGTGCAGACTGGGTCCAGACATCATTGTCTTCACGTGGTCGTTGCTCGTTCTCGTTCTCGTGGTGGAGCAGAAGTGGATGTTTACCTAATAAGGAGTTGTTAATACATGCACACGCACTCACACAAATAATATTGTGTGCAACCAAGTGACACTTGCAGATCTCCATAGTAACAGTTGACCTTTTCTCTACATCTGAACTTTATACCCAGTTTCACCTACGCTGTCTAGTCTCAGCACATGAACACTCGGTATGAACTTCCTGTTTTTCCATGACTTCAAGTTTTCCACTCTGTATTAACTTCCTTTTTACTGTGAACATCAATTCATTCTTCATTCTGTTACCTCTCATGAACTTTTTAATCCTCTGAAACATGTTCACCAATACATTATTTCAATGAGCACATTTTATTATTATTTTTAGCAAAACATATGTACATAAGCTATAATTTCTAACAGTATGGAGTCAGCAGGCTCATTTTTCCACACAGTGAACTTAAGAAATATCTGTATTTTTTAGAAACCACTTATTGAACGAGAGGCTTGATTATTGTTTTGCAAAAATGTAATGCACAGAAATGATACACATGAAATTAACACAATAGAGTGCGTGTGGCTTTTATACTTTTTTTTACTTTCTCAATATGAAGGGGGCGATATGTTGCAAACACACGTCTACCAGAGCACTTAACTAGAGTAGAGGAACTTTGCATTTATTTACACAGTTTACAAAATTATTTTTCAGTAACTCCCCTGCACAGCTGAATGTGACCACAAGGAATTGTTCCTCACATGGTTATCACGGTGATCTCTGTGTGATGAATCATTTAAATGCCTGTGTTTTTGCACTCTAGACATTCTTTTGACACTTTAGGAGCTCTTGTTTGTCCACTATGCTGGGGTGTCCATACTATGTATGGCCCACCTTCATCCAGCATGTAGGAATTTCTGATGAGCAAGTTGCAAACATTTTTTGCTTGAAAGGACTGTACAAGGAGGCAAGGGTGCTAAAATGATGCCATTTGTTAGCATGACCGTGTCAAGCATAGACCAAGTTCAACCCCTGAAATACTCCAGATATGTTTCTGGGATAGCTCTGCTCTGTTGCATGTTGACTAAATTCCTCATCTTACACCAACTACGTGTTCAGTCCAGTGAGCCATATGACTCACAGACAGCTGGAGCCGTGTGGCCGCGGAGTTCTCTTGCGACCTGTTTCATTGAAAAGTCTCTCCTCATTTATGTTAAGCTGCAAAACCTCAAACTTGTTTTCTCCTGGTCTGACACTGCTCATTATGTTGGTTTGTTGTAGCTGTCAAGCTCAATACAATCTAATTTAGGCACCTTTTGTTTTATTTTGAAAGTCTTCAATTGTTCCGGACTTCCTGTCCGGCTTGATCACCCCTACAGTGAATTGACACATCATAGCTCTGGTATCTGGTGAAACGTGATTGTTCCATATTAACTGTCATGCAGCCGGACCACAAGAGAGCAGATCTGGTGAGATTTGACATAATGACTGAAATGGAAATCTATCTGATCTGGTGCCACGATAGAGTGGAGCTGGCCCACAGATGCATCTGCTGTATTTCAGTCATGAGGCTCTCTGCTCCACAGACCTCCTTCCCCCTGATTGGCCAGCCCTTCATGTTTGAGGCCTACCCCTCTAATATGTCATGAACCAGTTAGGATCCTTTTGCTCTGACCTCATCATTTCAGCAAGTCTCATGAAGATATCTTGGGTATCTCATGCTATTTTTAGAACAGAGCTCTCTGATCAGTTAAAGGTTTGCACCCACTCCAGGATAATCAGGCCGATATTTTCCAGATCGGGCCTCCTACAAAATCGAAGTCAGCAGAGGCCCGATTGTTGGGTGTTTGCAAATAACATTGGGTCTGATTCTGAATTAGTACAGCCAGATCCACTCAGAGGGTCGCGGGATGAGAGATAGTAGTTATTGAACATATTTTATATTTGCGACTAGAAATCCTGTAGTGTGGTCTTCTGGAAGGGGAGATGAGCATGGCCAGTGTGTAATGTGTCTCAATACAAGAGCCAATCAAGAGGTGAGCTGACTCAGCACGCTGACAAAAACATGATGAAACAGGAATTAAAACCAAACAAAACACAAGGAGCCAGTGAAAATAAAAGTTTTGTGGACTTCCAAAACAGAAGACCAACTAATTGATTTTTGGCAACTGCATGTATATTTATATTATGTTTTATCCAAAACTTACCATTAACAGGATGAATGACAAAGACAATAGTTGGACTGAAATTTCTACAGCAATGGATGAACCCAGTAAATAATCGCTAACAGCCACAAGCACAATTTCATCTTTAACCACCGTTCAGAAATCTGTCTCGTTCAGGTGCTTACTTTTGTCACACACTTTTGTCATTTTTTTTCAAAGAAATGTGTAGTGTGTGCCAGCCTTTACAGACAGATTCAGGCATTTCTGCAACATATGAATAGTGTGAAAATCTGCACTTGATTGGTGTGAACATCCAGCATTGTTACTTTAGATCAACGTGTTAAGAAGAATACCCAATCTTTTAGGGCTAATGAAAGTAAAATGAAGTGACTCTGACAGTGATCCATGTGGTTTTGTTTACCTTGTTCTACTTCTCTCTGTGAAATGTTCAGTTTAATTTGAGCTACATTAGCTCATTTTAAGAAGGTGCAGGATTGACTTTGTAGGATAATGAATAACCTCTTCAAGGTAAGATGAGACTGCTTTGTGTCGGGATCCTACTCACCTGGCAGAGTGTGCTTCAACAACTCACTGTACATTACAGCTGGGTCAATGACGTGACGTCCCCTTTTTTGTGTCCCAGTGCAATATTTCCTTCCAACATGAATTGAGTATTTCATCACATGTATTTCTTTATTCTATGAAACCTGTCTTATTTGAGAACATCTTTAAACTATTAAAATATAACATGTTTTTTTGTGTTTTTGTTCCTCAAACCCCCAAAATGTCAGGTGGTGCAACCGTCCTGACAAGTATCCACAGTAATTAAACTCTAAAAATTGAATGTCAGTTCTTGTCAATGGAAATTAAAAATACAGTGACATTATTTTATGCTTGAACCTTTTTAAATAAAACAATCTTTACAAATAAAAAGACTTTTAAAGCCATTGAGAAATTTAAAAAATGTTTGTCCCGTAATTTTCACCTTGTCACATGTCAGGGTGGTGCAACCGTAACATTAGACTTTTATTTTAAAGTGAAGAGAATAAAACAGGAAACAGGAAACTGCATCAGCCAGAAGACCCCAAATGACATTTGTGACCAAGTGGAAAAGTTTGTAGATTTCTCTGAAATACTGATAAAAAAGGTTTTTTCACTTCATTGGTGACTGGAACAATTTCCATGTCAGGTGGTACAACCAATGTAATAATGTGAAATGTTATTTTAACATCAAATTATTTACCTTATTCACAAATAAAACAAATGAAACACACAAATGAAAATGTATGAGACAGACACTTGAGAGATACTTGCCAATAATTTCACACAGAAAAAATAACAGGAACATATAAATATATTTTCATATATTTGGTTGCGCCACCTGACATTTTTGGGTGCTCAAATTAAAAATACTAAAAAATAATGAACCTAAAAACTTTGAAATGTTGGTCAACTGCTGAAATCTGTTAGAAAACATAATTCTTCACTCAGAAATATGTTTTTATCCATTTTCAAAGAACTTTTTAAAAATACGTTTTTAGACCCTCTTTTTGTCATTGACCCAGCTGCTTGTTGCTCAGGGCCGTGCTGTATTGACTCCTGCTGATGTTTTAAAGTGAAAAAAGGGCCCTTCTGGTTGGCAAAACACTCTAAACTGCCCCCTTAGCTAGTTGAAACACGATGAACTTCCCTCTTGGGTGGCAGAAACAAGTGATGTATGTGTGTTTTTTTTTTTCCTTTTTGCCCCTGCCCTTCAAAAATTTTGTGCACACCACTGCCTATAGGAAACAGTCTGAGGAGTATAGTTCATCTGAAGATTGATCACAGTGCAGCAGGACATGAGTGAGTGACAGGAGTTAGAGCGCTCAGGCTCTACAGGAGAGGCTATTTATTATAATTAATAGCTGGCAGTGCATTACGGTGCATTATGGTGGCTGGTCATAAACAGTAGGCAGTAGAGGACTGAGGTGAAAGCGCTTTAACAGGCTCCCACCATCTGCACGTCAACATTTAATGACAGCAGCACAGGCCTCCTCTACATTATTAACACACACACACACACACCAGAATGATTCAGTCGTATCTACAACAGTTAGCATGTTTCTCTTACTGATCCTTCCCTGAAGCTGAAATTAAAATAAAATCTGAATTTTGTTCCCCACATTACACTTGCTTGCCTTCCTTCCGTCTCTCTTCTTTGTCCCTGAATTTCATTCCTTCTCCTTTTACTCCTCTTCTCCTCATCTCCTCGCTCATCATCTACACATCTGGAGGTGTCATTTGAAACATCCATCCCTTCAGGACCCCGCACGCACACACACACACACACACACACATCACAGATCAGCACGGACACGCATTACCTCTGGTGTCATTACTGTAATGTTATTTTTATGCGAATTTGACATGAAAATAGGCGGGGGAGGACAGAAGGGAACATCAGGAAGAAAGAGCTCAAAGCCAAAGGGACACACAATGCCCAAGGAGCAGAGAGCAATCTTTCATTTATTCAATTAGCTAACGAGGCGAGGGAGCCAGACACCAACAGAGGATTGATGGCAGGGAAAAACTCGTCTCAGCAGGCGACGCTTACTCAGGACTTTCACTTTTGTCTCTGTTCGTTCAGCTCTCTCTTCCTTTTATTCAGAGGAAAGTTCACCAGGGGAGATACACACACACACACACAGAAAGAGAGAGAAAGAGAGCTGAGGGGACGGGCTGTGAGGGTGACCTTGGGCAGCTGTTTTCTGTCGAGGAAGGAAAAACAGAACAAATCACACAAATCTCTGGCCATTGTGTGTTAGTTCGACCAGTAGATGGAGTGAAATGACCATTTTTGCTGTGTGATCTCTGTCTCACCACAGAGGCACACTTTGGCCCTCACAGTGGTGGCTGCTGGTCTTTCAAGGAGGGAAAGCTCTTTTTTTTTCCTGGCCTACATAATAATAATTATAACTTTATTCATATAGCACTTTTCAAAACAATGTTACAAAGTGCTTCATAAAAATTAAAATGGACGTTGAAAAGAAACAAAAGAGAGACATAAAAGGGAGAAATAAAGGACAAATGTGAGGAAGAGTTGAGGAAAAACAGCAACTATATAAAAATTATATATAAAAAGCTAAAACCACCACCAAAAAGGGGAAGAAAAATTAAAACCAACAATGTTAACACGAATTAAATAGGGGCAGAGAGAAGATTTAAGACATCATGAATGTGTTTGTTTATAAATACGTAAATTCCTATCTCTTTTACCTTTCTGGTCGTTTTCCAAACCGCCTACTACATACAACATGTGATATGTGTGTGTAAGTGTGGGGCTCTATGTATGTGTGTAAGTGTGGTGTAGTACCTTCCTCAGAGATCATAAGTTGGTTTGGCTTGTCAGCAGGAGTCCATCCCCCTCCGACAACCCGTGGCACTTCTCAGTCCCACTTGTCTGCTGGGCTTGTTAAGGTGTTTCTAAGACAATCATGTCTCCAATGTCCATTCTGGTCACAGAGAAAACAAGGCTCCTTTCATGTTTTTCTATCCCAGTCCTTTTCCTCTGTATGCGTAGACTGGTCACAGTCCTTTTACTAGAAAGTATGTAATCCTGGGCAAGTCGGCAAAGCACAGACATGCGTGCACCATTCCAGCCAATGCAAGAAATCTTGATGACTGAGGCTGTTTGGTTTTAGTCCGGTCAAGAAAACAATTGCAGAAATGAATTTCCCCCATGTCTGGAGTACTGTTGTCCTCATCAGGTTGTTGTAGGCCACAGTGAGTGTTGAATACTCCTTTTGTTGTGGGGTTGGGCAGATGTTGTGAAGCAGAAGTCCATTAGCAAAAAGCTAAGATTGCACCTTCTGGTCCTGTGACTTCAACCATGGGCATGTTGAAGGCTGCATGTTGATTTGGATGTAGTAGTCTTTGTGCAATTGGAGAAGAAAACGGGTGGTTGTAGAGTTCTGTGGTGAAACAGGCACGTCAGGAAAACCTGCTTCCAAGCTTGATTGCTGTTGTGGTGCTGCAGGGTCTGTTTCTCTCGTTGGATGTTGTAGAATTGTGTTCTGGTGGAGCTGAAGTCAGAAGGTGGGTTGCCAAAGCCGTCAACTGTGAAAACAAAGAGGAGGAAAAATCTGCGAGCCTATGTGCTCTTTGCATGAGTACATTTTGCTTTTCATTAGTTTCAACTTTTCCCACGCGGAAAAGGGCACTTGCTTCTGCATCGTTTAAACATATTGTTTCTCATCATTCTTGAACCTTCTGTAATTTCTACGTTTTTTTGCAAAAAGTTTTTTTTTTTTTTTTTTTTTTTCAAATAACCTGAGATCTCCACTTATTGGAAATTTTAAAACACCACTGTCCAGAAATTTAAAGATTTTAAACTTTTATCCCCATATATTTTCTTTTTTTCATGACATCCACAATAGGCCCTTCCGGAGGACCCACCTCAACACAACCATTACACCCCATTCCAAATGAGGGCGGCGCATGACTTACAATACAGACGTCTCTATAAGGACTGCATCATTTCTAAAACAAGCGATAAAGAAGACACTTCGTTTGAGCCACAAGTGTTCAAGGCTGGCACTTCGTTTTTCACCACAAATGCAACAGGCAGACTTTCTTCTTTTAATAATCTTGATTAAATTGATTAAACACCTTGGAAAAACCCCCCGTTTTCCTTATTATTAGTAGTACTTTTTTTTTTTTTTTTACTAAATTTAAAAGAAGAAAGCCACATCACTTAGATCAAACTTCAAGTGAGAAAAGTTCTTCTATTGTAGATATCATGGAAAATAGAAAATATTTAACCAAACTAAAAACCCAAATTTAAAAGGACAAAACAACAACAACAACAAAAAAGAATTAGAAGTCAGTATTTCAATGCTTACCAGATAGTTTTCAATAAATTTTTGTTTGTAGAATCCCAGCGGCAATGGTCTGGGGCAGACACAAAGGTAAGGTGTGGTGAGGTGGGGAGGCGTGAAGACAGGAGATAAGCATTTGGTGGATGTGAAAACAGGGTTTTTCAATGTAAACATCAACATTTTAATCACACCCCCTTCAGAACAGGGAAACTGCACGCACTCAGGGATAAGCAGCCCTCATGTCCACGATAAACACAACACAGAGGGAAGACAGTAAGAATGTAATGATGCCCATCTAGTTGCAACGACAGTGGCCTGGCAATGAAACACTCCTGATTGTTCCCTCTAAATTGCTTATGATTGTCAGTATGTGAGTGAATGCTTGTATGGGAAAACATGGTTTCCAGCTGGTTGAGTGGGAGGAGCTTCAGAGATAATAAGAGATACCCAGCTCACCTGTGACTGACTCTCTCCAAACAATGGAGCTGGATGTGGATTTACTGTATGCTCTCCTCAACAATGGACAAAGGGTGAATTCCAATTCCTGTCTTAACCCTCAATCTTAACCCTCAATCTCAAAATGCGATCTCTCGCGAAGTGTAAGTGCTGTCCCAATTCTCAGGATGTCAAGGTTGAGGGGTAAGACTGAGGCTGTATCTACCTCAATATTGAGATTCACCGACACCACCCTTGGGAGCAAGGGCTACCCAGAATGCATTGCGTATTTTCAGTAAATAAACATGGCGTCCAAAGCAGCAGAGCAGGCGAGCTACAAATACAGTATTTTCTTTGTTAATGGAGATATAAATATTACGAAAACCATTGTATTATCTTAGTTTAGACCCATTTTATGGATTATTTACCTCGTTGTTGCATAACATTTATTTTTATTTTACGATCTTTTGTCAATAGCGTCCGGTGCGGACGAGCCATGTTGCTATCGTTTAAGTTAGTTAACGTTACAAAATGGTCATTTTTCTCCGTGATAATGTAATTGTTTTATCAAGATAACAGCCTATATAACATGCTTGTGCCGATAATGGTATAAGATGACCGGGCTGATGTCATCTCCTGTAGCCGCAGAGTTATGTAACGATAGTTATAGCTGGTGTTTACCTTTCAATAAACTATGGTTTGCTGTGACAGCTGAATATGTCCGTGGTTGTGTTATTTATACAGATATTTTTTTGATAACGCTAACCGAAGGAATAACTGACAGACAGTCCACAACAATTTCATTTGCATTTAAGGGGTGTCCCATTTCTAAGTCACAAAATAGCCCTGAACACTTGGTTTTGAGGGCTACTCAGATTGAGAGTTGAGCTTGAGGGTAAAGATTGAGGGTTAAGAAAGGAATTGGAATTGGGCCTAAAATTTAGCTTCATGAGTATTTTCTCCATTCTTGTTCATTTACGGAAAGTTATGGGTTCTATCCCTACCTTTTACCTTGAAGATAAAAAGCAGTTAAAAGTAGAGTCTGCAGGATGTTCCTAAAAATTAAAAATGTCATCTTTTATGGAAATGGTCCTGCTCAATTGTCATCTTTAGGCCTCTACACATGTATGTCAGTTTCTGTGTCTCAACTTCTTCCTTGTGCATGAGTTACTTTGTGTGTTACTGATAGCAAGTGAGAGTAGCCATCCCCAGCAGGTACAATAACTGCTACGACACAGAAGAAGAGTGATAAAATATTTGCAGGATGCCTCATTTACCTGCAGGAGGTTACGTGTATGGCTCTTGAGTCTCCCCGACATAGAAATGCGATGCTACAGGTGTTTGCTGGGCTGGTGAGTGTGTCTACACTGCCATGGTTGGAGGCAGTGGAGGAGAAGCCCAGTTTGAGTGTTGTGTTTACAAACAGTAACGGAAATTCCTGCAAATGCTACCTTCAAACTAACCATTGGGCGTGTGGCACATTGTTTTTAGCATTGCTGTTACTGTTGAGCACAAATCAGTGTTGTTATATGTTTTTAAAAATGTCATCCACATTGTGGGAGAGGGGGGATATGAAGATCCAGCCCCAATATTTACTGCTTACCCTTCCAGGATCTTGTATGGATTACTTTTGGCCACGGACAGTTACACCTCAGGTAGCAGAACAGGTAATTAACATCACCATCCAAAGTAAACAAGATAGTTTTCTAACATTTAAATGTGATTAACCAGGGAAAATGCAAAGTAGTCACAAAGGTTTCAGCCAGTGAGGGGGTTCCTGGAACTTTATATCACAGAGAACCATCAAACTGTCTTTTTTTAGCCTCAGTCTGCTTAACTGTAGGTGAATCTTTGATCTTTGACCTGAAGGCACACCTTGACATTAGGTCCAGAATTTCAGTGGATCATCTAGGTCCACCTCCACTAAAGTTCAGTGTTGCTGTCCTGTCAGGAGGGGTCAGGAACTGTTACCCCGAGGGACACCGGCAGAGAACAGGAAGAGGAAGGTACCATAAGTAGCTAAAGGAAGAGTTTCTTTCTGCATGAGCAGAAGAAGATCCAAACACATCTGTGGATTTTTTAGTTTCCAGCCATTTTTTGTCTAAGGTACCAATTAGAGACCGATTTATCGGCAGGCCGATCAATCGGGCCGATTATAGCGTGTCACCGATTGATCAACATTGGCCATTATGGAGCCGATATATAAACTTTTTTCCCTGTGTGGAGATGCCGTCTTTCTGCTCCTGTGTATATATCTGGCTGCAGCATGCTGCTCTCTGCCCGAGTACCCGGCCCATCCCCCTGCAGCCCCTCCTCCTCTCCCCCACTCACGCTCATAGACTGTATAATGAGTGGACGTAACGACGTTCGGCTCAAACTGAAGCCTCCAGCAGATGCCCCGCCCCCTGGTGTCTGGCTGCAGTATAGGTCAGAAGCCCCACCTCCCCATGTATTCCAGATATGAGCCGGGAAAACTTTAAAAAATTACGATACCTCGTAGAAACGTTTCTCTCATCTTTACGCTAAGGTAGTATGATGATGTCATCTAGCTGCATGGTGCTCAGGTGTTTTTTCTTCTGAAAAGTTAGTTTCTCATTAGTTATTGGACGTTAAAAACCGCGATTTAAGTTTCGTTTTACGATAGTTGACAGCTGCCGTTCGTGAGTAATTTTTACCGGGGATATAAGAAACTTCGGGAAAGAGCCAAAAGGAGACTAAACCTTCTGAAGAAGAAGAAATAAATATTTTTATTTCTCTTTTTTACTCTGCTCCACCAGAAATTCTCTACTGCGCAGACTCTGGCTGCACAATGGCGGCTAGAGAAACAGGGTTTTTTGGCTTCAAAATCGTAGAACGGTGACAGACCGAAGCACGCTGTCCATTCTATATACAGTCAATGCTCACACTCACACTCAGCCACTGCAGAAGAGGACAGCAGTAACGGCGACAGAAACAACTATTTTACTCACTCCATGGTAAGCTGTGACTTTGTGAACAATATAACTCTAAACTTTAGTGCTCCATGACAAAAACGTTCTGGAGAAAACACGCTGTGAAGACATGTCAGGACATGTTTGTTCACGGAAGTTTTACAGAGCGCATTATAGCGTTTTTACAGCGTGTAAGTTACCATTTTGTGAAATAAACTATGACAAATGCTCCTGTTAATTCACAAGTCCACCATTATCTAATATAAGACCATAGTATGGCGTTTAACGTCATGTAAGTTGCATCTTTATTAAACAACGATATTTGCAACTGTTAAGTCCCATGTCCACCATTAATATGAGAATACTATACAGACTCTCACAAGTATTTTGTAGTAGTTTTCTTCATTGCATGTTTTGAAAGCAGCTACACTATTATATAAATATGACTAATTGATATTGCTTCAATGTTTTTTGGGAATGAGCCTTTTAAAAACACTTAATGTATTAGTTTAAAACACCTCCCATTAGCTCGTGTATTATCACTTTAAGTTGAATGCAGACACTTTTTTTTTAAATTTAAAAATTGTCAACTATCGTCAAATTCTGTGCTTATTACCAAAATGCACTAAATACATGTTTTCATTACACAGACAGAGGGGGAGAGTGAGGTGTGGAGCCACTTCTCTAAGGACTGTCAGGTGTTGGATGAAACATCTGTGTATCAGGGCTCCAGCACCAGCAGGACTAAAAACACCACCAATACGTTTACAGTTGGCCTATTTTATTTATCACTGTGTTTACAGTTTACCTTATTTATCAGTTGGTTCACAGCCCGAATGTTGACAGTTTTATGATTAAAGTCTCATGTTTTAATTTTTTTGTGTTCTGCTTCTTTGTCTTGAATCACATTTTGGGTATTAAAATATAACAATTTGTGTTCATGTACAGTATATACCCTGTGTATATCAATGTTCTTATTTCATGTATCAGCCGATATATTGGAAATCGGCCGATATATCAGAAATCGGCTGATATATAGAATATCGGCTTTTTTTTGCCCCAAATATCGGAATCAGTATCGGCCCCAAAAATCCCATATCGGTCGGGCTGTAGTACCAATACACATTTATGATATTTAAAATTTTGCTCATAGTTTATTGCAGAAAAGGTAAAGAGGCCTGTGCACGGAGACATTAAATGATCAACTGTCAGTTACTGTTTAAAGTTAATGTTTGAGTTCAATATGTTGCAGTTGAATAACCATGCAGTGTCACAATATCTTTAAAACCCTAGTTGTACAATTTTATGTGTTTATTATATATTCATATTCCTAAAACATGAATAAATCTTTTGATGTGCCTGTTTGACAGTTCACAGTACTTATGTGATGGAGCACAGTCGTTGCTAAAGACAGACCTTTATTAAAACAGACAATCTTTTCAAAGACATTTTTCTTGGGTATCAGATGGGGATTGAACTATTATGTCCTTCTAATGTTCATCACTTTATTTTTTGGTTAATATTTTCCCTTTAATCTTGCAATCTGTCAAACTTTCTGAACTTTGAATTAAAGGTGTTTTGTTCAAAGACAGTCCAGGTGTGCATAGAAGGAGTATCAGCCCATTCCTCCTTCCTAAAGGCCTTGTAAGGACTTAATAAGTCATCTTGAAATAGTCTTACTTTTACATATATGATTGGTCAAAATTCATAATCTAAAACCAGAGCTAATGCTTTGAGTTTGTCAGAGTGAAAGAACAGAAGAAACACAGAACTCCAAAAGAGACAGAGAAGAGGAAAACATGGGGGGGGGGGCCTCTAATGTTTCACATTAACCGAGATCCACAGAACTTTATGTTGTTGTTGAAAAAGGTCTCCGTTCCACAAACTTTGTTGTACAGAGCTCAGATTCTTTATTTCATCTGTCCCGTCATGTAGTTTGTGTGTTGTTGTCAGTGTTCAATTATAACACGTTGAAGTATAAACTCCTGATCCAAATCCCAAGGCCAGTTTAAAAATTGCACTTATTTACATTTTATAAAAATGAGTAAGCAATTTATTCCAAACAACAGTTAAAGTAAAATAGTCTGTTCATCAGCTGATGAAAAGTTTAAGACCAGAGCTCAAAAAACCTGAAAAACCTCCAAAATAGAATTCAAAATTTTGAAAAAAGGACTCAGTACTGAGGAGCTCTGCCCATCTTGTTGATCACTTCAAAAATGTGTCTGTTTATGCTTTATACAAATTTTTCCAAGAGGCTAGTGGGAATGTTGCTCCAAGTGGTGAAGATGGCTTCATGTTTGGCATCCACTGTCTGGAACCGACCTCCATTTTTGTGCTTCCCTCTCCATCCATCTCCAAATGTTCTCAATGTGATTTTGATCGGTGGGTGCTCCAAAAAAGTGAGTTTATTCTTCTGGAAGAAGAATAAGGGCACACTGTCGCACTGGCCATCCGTGCCGTGCCTTCCTCAAGTACAATTCACCCCGCAGCGCCGCTCTCCCCCAGGACAGTACGGTCTGCAGTCACACTACTACAACATGAACCAGGCTTCATTATGCACTATGGAGGGCGTGTTTACAAGACGCGGTTTCATCAGATTAGAGAACATAGAGAATATTGTTGCAACCATAGACTGTATAATGAGTGGACGTAACGACGTTCGGCTCAAACTGAAGCCTCCAGCAGATGCCCCGCCCCCTGGTGTCTGGCTGCAGTATAGGTCATAAGCCCCGCCTCCCCATGTATTCCAGATATGAGCCGGGAAAACTTTAAAAAATTACGATACCTTGTAGAAACGTTTCTCTCATCCTTACACTAAGGTAGTATGACGATGTCATCTGGCTGCATGGTGTTCAGGTGTTTTCTTTCTGAGAAGTTAGTTTCTCATTAGTTATTGGACGTTAAAAACTGTGATATAAGTTTCGTTTTACGATAGTTGACAGCTGCCGTTCGTGAGTAGTTTTTATCGGGGATATAAGAAACTTCGGGAAAGAGACAAAAGGAGACTAAAACTTCTGGAGAAGAAGAAATGAACATTTTTATTTCTCTTTTTTACTTGGCTCCACCGGAAATTCTCTACTGCGCAGACTCTGGCTGCACAATGGCGGGTTTTTTTGGCTTCAAAAACGTAGAACGGTGACAGGTGGGTGCACGCTGTCCATTTTATATACAGTCAATGGTTGCAACGTTACTCACTTTTTGGCTCCTGTTAAGTTGTTTGGACCGACACAGCCCTCCAACATCCCGCCATTGTGTAAAATGATTATCGAGAAGAGCGGCCATACCTGATGCATAATTCATCAAGTGTTGGTGCATGAATCGTGCTGCAGCCTGGCCCGCCTCCTCAAAGTGTGCCGAGCCAAGGAACTAGGTTGTGCCCAGGCACGGTTCACTTGCGGTCACACTGGCCAACCGAGCCATGCTTTACGTCTGAATTGTGACCAAGCACGGTATGTGTGGCCACTGTGGCCTCGCCCTAAGTCCTTTTTCAGGTGGCCGTTGTGGACTGCAGCATTGTTCTGTTGAAAAACCCAGTCACAAGCACACAGACCAGGGCCCTCAGTCATCAGGGAAACCCTGAGCCACTGTTTCATGCCTCTGAGCACTGTCAGCTCCATTGTTTCATTGAAGGAAAAAGCAGATCATGATGGCGCCCCCTTCACTGTGCTGCCTAAAAATCATCGCAGTGGGATCTATTTGTCATGACAGTAACATTGGACGGCAGCAGGACCATCAGTTTTTTTCTCCTCAAAGAATCAAACTTTCTTCCACCTTTCAGTGTCCCATGATGCTCTCTTTCAAAGTCCAAACAGGCAATTTAAGCCTCGTTTCCACCAAGCGGATCGGTTCGGTTCATTTCGGTACGACACGCATTTTGTGGCGTTTCCATAGACTAAAACCGCGACAGGTCCCCTAATAAGCGACCCATACTACTCCACTTTTCAGCACCCTTCCGTTGGGGTGCCAAGCCGCTCCAAACCGGCCCCAGGGGTGGGGCTATAATCACTGCGGTACGCTGATTGATCAAAAGATCGGTAACTCCCTGTGCGACAGCGGTAATAAAGAACGACACACAACCCTGCACGCAGCCTTTCCTGAAACAAAACTTCATTGCGTTATGGAATAAAGAGCCACATGCTGATGGCAAAGTAGAAGAGTTGCTGGATGTCCTGCATCGTTGCTCTTTGTTCACAATGCCGCTAATGTCTTCTTCGTTGCATTTATTTGCAGGGTACACTGTGTAGTGCTGCAGTGACGTCACGCGTTAGGTAGCTGACCCGGCTCTCGACATCCGGCCCATCAAGCAGGGTACGGTTGGCTGTGGAAACGCTCACAGGATCAGGCTTTACCGATCTGACGCATACCAAACTGTACTGATCTGTACCGGACTGCCTGGTGGAAACGAGACTTTAGTGGAAGGAGACAAGGCCTTTGAAGAAGATTTTGTCCTTAGAGTCCTTCTCTCTCTGATGGCGTCTGATGGTTATTGGATCGAGGATCATCTCTTGACAGACAGCCAATCAGATCCTCCAACTCAGCGCTGGTGAAATATTTTTTGGTCTACCGCTTGACTTTTTTGTTCCATAACCCCAGGGTCTTTGAAGAAATTCAAAACAGCTGTCTTACTGGGTCCAACCTCAGCACTGATGGCACTGAGGCCTCAACAATCTGACCATGTTCAGAGAGAGAGCTTTTTAGCCTTTGCCATCAGGAGGTCATGACTGTAAATATTACAACATACCCATATTTTTGTGCAGACTTTGGTTTTTAAGGGCTGTGGTCTTTAACTTTTGATCAAGTGAGCTTTTTGTTTGTTCCCTTAGTTATATGCTAGCTCACTTAGAGAGGGGTTACTGTGAATATTTGCTCTATATTCTGTCCCTCTGGTGCCCCTGTAGCATCTTTACACCACTTAGGGCTGAATGAATCTCTACTTTTCTCATGCTAGTGTTTTGAAACGCCCTTACTTCAGCCTCTGTCTGAAAGGCTTTGTTTAGGAGAGGACACTGACACACTGAGCCTAGAACCTCACCTGTTCACATACAGTCATGGACAAAAGTATTGGCACTCCTGGAATTTTTCTAGAAAATACACTAGTTCTCCCAGAAATTGTTGCAATGACAAATGTTTTTGGTGTAAATGTGTTTATTTCCTTGATGTGCAAAAAACAAACAAAACGAAAAAATGAAGAAAAAAGCCAAAGTGGACGCAATTTTACACAAAACACAAAAAATGGGCCGGACAAGATTGTTGGCACCCTTTTAGAATTGTGGGTAAATCATTTAATTTTAAGCAGGTGATTCTCAGCTTTAGTGAGTAACAGGTGCTGGTAATATAGAAATCACACCTGACGCCAGTTAGAATGTATATAATTTGATTCAACCTTTGTGTTGTGAGTCTTTATGTATCACACCAATAATGGAGAAGAGAAAGAAGAGCTGAGGAGTGTCTGAGCACTTAAGATGCAAAATTGTTGAAAAATATGAACTTCAAAACTCTCCAGCGCTTTGTCTCCGACCATTTCTTGGTGCTGTTTGAGATATTTTTGGGGTCATTGTCCCGCTGGAACACCCATGACCTCTGACACAGACCCAGCTTTCTGACACTAGGCCCTACATTGAAGCCCAAAAGATTTTGATAATCTCTAGATTTCATGACTCCTTGCACACTGTCAAGGCCCCCAGTGCCAGAGGCAGCAAAACAACCCCAAAACATCACTGAACCTCCACCATTTTTGACTTTAGACACTGTGTTCTTTTCTTGTAGGCCTCGCTCTGTTTTTCTGTAAACAGTCGACTGACTTACTTTTCCAAAAAGCTCTACTTTAGTCTCATCTGTCCACAAAACCTTCTCCCAGAAGGATTGGAGCTTACTCAGGTACATTTTTGAAAACTCCAGTCTGACTTTTTTGTGTCTCTTAGTCAGCAGTGGGGTTCTCCTCTGTCTTGTTTCTTCTCACTCAGATGATGACATATGGTCTGAGCTGACTCTTCTTCTCCCTGTGTCTGCAGGACAGCTTGAATTTGTGTGGAAGTTGTCTGAGGATGTTTATCTACCATTTGAACTACATTGTGTTGCATTCTTTTGCCAATTTTTCTCTTCTGTCCTCATCCAGGGAGATTAGCCACAGCTCTATGGGTAATAAACTTCTTGATTATATTACGCACAGTAGACAAAGGAACTTAAAAATATCTTGAAATGGTCTTGTTTGTATCCTTGAGATAAATCATATTTTTCAGAAATTTTGCGTTTCAAGTCCTCAGACGCTCCTCAGCTCTTCTTTCTCTTCTCCATTCTTGGTGTGATACACAAAGACACACAACACAAAGGTTGAGTCAACTTTTATACATTCTAACTGGTGTCAGGTGTGATTTCTATATTACCAGCACCTGTTACTCACCACAGCTGAGTTTAAACAAGCGTCACCTGCTTAAAATTAAATGATTTACCCACAATTCTAAATGGGTGCAAACAATTTTGTCTGGCCCATTTTTTGTGTTTTCTGTAAAATTGTGTCCACTTTGGCTTTTTTCTTCATTTTTTTTCTTTTCCAATGCACATCAAGGAAATAAACATATTCATACCAAAAACATTTCATCACTGCTATTAACTTTTCATATCCCGTTAAAGTCACTAAACATGGATCTTCCTGGGAGTTGTGGTCTCTTTAGAGATTACTGCGATGATAGTGAGTCTGTGTTATTCACTCAGAGTCACACTCATTAGTTGCAGAGAGGAGAAAAGTTTCATGGACTGTGCTGCTGCTCTCTCTTATCTCTGCCTTCCTCCCCCTCACCTCTTCATTATTTGTCTCCCTCTCCTCTTTCCCCCTCTCCATCATATTCCCTCCTCTGCCTCCCCATTAGTCTCTCCCTTCCCTCCCTCCCTACCTCTCCTCTGTGATCCTGCTGTGTTTCTTCTTTATTTACCACAGGAGCCGCTGAGTTTTCCAGCAGGCCCTGACACTTTGGGATCTGATGGATAGGCCTGCCAGCGGATGAGTGTGATAAACGATAAGGTGATGGATAGATGTGCAGGGGCGGTGCAGACATCACAAAGCAGTTTCCAGTTCTTCCGCTCCTCGCCAGGCAGTGGGAGGGCCTGAGGGTGGCCATTTTGTGCCAAGCTATAAGCCTCTAATGGAGGAGCTGGGGCCTAATGAGGCCAGATGATTAGACAGCAGAATGTTGGGGGGGGCTTGAAGTATCTTGATCAGGATGAGGACCTGATAAGGATTTGCGTAGTTATGGATTATAATTTGTTTTGGATGAGAAGCATTCCAGCTGTCATTTGACTACATGTCACCACAATACTGTAAACAACTGCTGCATGCAGATTTAGGTTCAGAGCAAAGAAATCTAATCCTCTTTACTTTTATCAGCTGTATCAGCTGTACATGCGTCTGTATGATAATGGGGATGACAAGAATGACTAATTAACCTAGACGAAAGAATAACCTTAAATGGCCCCTACAATTGTAAAATTCTTGACGCATTTTGTGCGGCGGCAGCAGCACATACAGGCGCTGTCTGGTGCTGAATCAGTCATATTTGCACCTAAAACATTTTTGCCATTGCCTTCTAGTCACTTGGTTACTTGGCCTAATTTTGATGAATATTCTTTGGCCAAATTCAAGTAAAACTAGCTACTATAGGATATATGAAGCTGTGTCCTTAGCCCCGTTTCCACCAAGCGGATAGGGTCGGTTCGTCTCGGTACGGCACGCATTTTGTAGCGTTTCCATAGGGACGGGTCCCCTTATAAGGGGCCCGTACCGCTCCACTTTTCAGCACCCTTCCGTTGGGGTGCCAAGCCGTCCCAAACCGGCCCCAGGGGTGGGGCTATAATCACTGCAGTACGTTGATTGGTTAAAAGATCGGTAACTCCCCGTGTGACAGCAGTAAAAAAGAACGATACACAACCCTGCACGCAGCCTTACCTGAAACAAAGCTTCATTGAGTTATGGAATAAAGAGCCACATGCTGATCACAAAGTAGAAGAGTTGCTGGATGTCCTCCATCTTTCTCTTTTTTTACAATGCCACAAATTTCTTTTTCCTTGTATTTACTCGCGGGGTAGACTGTGTAGCGCTCAGAGCTCTGCAGTGACGTCACGCGTTAGGTAGCTGACCCGGCTCTCGACATCCGGCCCATCAAGCAGGGTACGGTTGGCTGTGGAAACGCGCACAGGATCAGGCTTTACCCATCTGACCCGTACCAAAGTGTGACGATCCGTACCAGACTGCCTGGTGGAAACGAGGCTCTTGATGCTGGTTGCGGTGTGCATGGGGCTGCGGACACAGGAGCTGCGGTCATCAGCTCTCCCCCGGCTACCTGCAGCTTGTGTTTTTATTTATTTATTTATTCAGAGAGAGAGAGAGAGATGCGCTCCAGCTGTGTCTGCAGAAATATAATGGATCAATGAAAAGGCAGGTTCATTAGTTGGTGCTGTTTTAACTGTTTTAATATTTACTGACAGCAGTGGTACTTTGTCATAATGGACCCAGGCCTGTATTAGAGACCGGCCTTTATTTGCCTCCGTCAACTGCGACACTGGCCACTATTAGAGACCCGACCTTTATTGGATACCAGCCTGTATTAGAGAAAATACGGTAAATATTAAACAAACAAACAAAAATGAATACAAACAAAAAAAGAATCAAAAGTTGAAAATAAATAGAAAAATAAATGTGGAAATAAATAGAAAAATAAATAAAGAATAGAATTAAATATCAATCAATAAAAATAAAGCACTCTGCTATCATATTTTTTTTTTCATGCCGCAGACTGTCAGTATGGAATGCTGAAGGACATGTTATACAAATGAGGGGGTGGTTCTAAATGTGTCTTGGGCTGCACGATATTAGCCTATTGGTTGGTCCACGTGTAAGTGCCAAAATTGACTAGGTATGCCTGCCTGCCGCCACAGCAAGTAGAGGTCACCACAGAACTCTCAATTGCAGTAAATATGGATACCATCTTGAGGGATCCACGTTTGTCATTGGACATCCGCTGGACCAGTGTGAGGGACAAGACTCCCCCAGGTTTGTTTTTCCAGGCAGAAATAGTTACTTGTAAAGGTCCTTTTCCACTGACCCTTCTTAGCCGTTCTCTACTCGCCTCTACTCGGTTTGTGTTGCGTTTCCAGAGGCGCGGTACCTCGCGTTAGATGCTAGTTTGTAGTACCTGCTCTAACCTGGTTCCAAGCGAGCTAAGCCGATACTAAAAGGTGACGTCCATGGACTGCCGGCCACTCATTGGTCCCAGAATGTCGTCTCTGCAGCTTCTGACTCCGTACAAATCACTTACAAGAGGCAAACGAATAAGTCAGCGACGGGTTTTTAATGACATTTAAACCCGACGGCACAGAACCAGACTGAATGAAGACAAAATACAGCCCTAAAATGCTCCTTCATGACTCCTAAATAAGTTAAAAGTCATTTATAAACGAAAAAGAAGTTAACAGCAAAGATGAATCAGTTTAAAGAGTCTTTTTGATTAAATCAAAGTTTGTCAGTGAAGGAACGATCTGCCTGCCATGAGAGTCTTTAAGCACCAATCAAAGCGACCTCACTCAAAAAAAAAATCATGGATGAACATAATTTTATCATGCCACCTATATTCCATCAAAACAAACAAAGTAAAGTCAATCAATCTTGACTGTGTTAATTGTATAATAATAACAAAGTTTATTTGTTGGTGCTACATGATGTGAACACGTTCATTCAATTAATTTGGTTTTCATTGATTGAAAATGATTGTATCTAGTTTGTCTAGTCATATGAATTTACATTTAGTTTATATTAGTCACACACTTTAACTCAACAACATATAGCCTTTTTTTCTGAACTAGTATTGGATTTGTCTGCTTTGTCAGTCTTGTTGAATGAACTAACTTTGGTTTCATTCTTTATGTTCATAATTAAAAAAGGTAAACTTCAATCAAAAAGGACAACATGCATTAACATTTTATGAATATGCACTTTCTTTATTTACTTTAACTGCCAAAGAACATTGCAGTATGCCACACTATGATGCAACTTGTGTTTTACACACCTAATACTAGAACATGTAAAAATTACACTGACATTAATTGAGTCTTCTATGATTTTGATGTACTCTTCTTGCACCAGATAATGCATCTGCAAAAACTGCACTGAAGGATTATTTGTGACCTCTGTCACCTCTCACAGAACCAACCTAAGGCCTAACAGGTACACATTCATCTTCAAAAGCAACCATCTGTGACCTGGCCAGGATAATCCACATGTAACTCAACCAAAGCCACACATGAGATCTATAATAGTTACAACACAACTGCTCACAATAAGGCAATAAAACAAAGCTTGAAAATGTAAACCAACAAATGTTTAGTATTTGGACATAGTCTTGGTCCACTGAGCAAACATAGTCTGACTGAACTTTTAAGGACTACTAACTTTGAAAGCTGCAGATAAAAAACCTACATCGCACAGATTTGGCCAAAGACTTCTGTCCCTCCTCGAGAATATTAATTGAAGAAGCTTGTTCTTTAGAAATTGTGCCTTGGCGGACAACCTCTGCTCGTCCAGATTCAGCAGAATCTTCTGCAGGACTTCAAAGGTGCATGTGGGTTCCGGTGGGTAGCTCAGATTCAAACAGTATATCAGTCCAAATAACAGAGCACTAGCAATCCCAACATCCCTCAACACACTGAGGACCTGAACACCCTCAATAAGGACACGGATATCTTCTGGGTCATCTCCAAGCTCTTCACCTTCCTTCCTTGCAACATACACTCCCATCTGTGCAAAATTGTGGGCTGTGAACCGTGCCGAAAAACGTACGGAAAAATAAGATCTTTAACAATAAAGTAGAAAACCAATATGTTGAAATGCTGTGTTAGCATTTCAACATAATAAAGTAGAATATTAATATGTTGGAATGCTGACACAGCATTTCAACTTACTGAAATTTGCAGTTTCAGTAAGAAAATGCGTTGAAATGCTGATGCTGTGTATGTGAAATGAGGAAATGCTAAATGAAAAGTTTGCTCAGAGTACTGTGAGTGTGTGTGTGTGTGTTTGTGCATACGTGCGTGTCCATGCATACAAGTGTAAGTGTGATTGTGCGTGTGAGCAGGGTGACCTGCTGGATGTCTGACTCCTGGCCTGAAAAAGTCTCCCAGTACGGCCCTGGTCTTAACTGTAGACTGAAGAAACCATAGACTCCATGACCCTAGGTCTGAAGTGAGGTCTCAACAAAAACTGCTCCCCCTGGTGACTGGCTGCATTCAAGGTCACAAACACTGTGTCTTTTTATCATTCCAGATAAGAGCTGGTAAAACTTGAAGAATCAATACACCCCCTAGAAATGTTTCTTACATCTTTACGCTGTGGTGATATGAAGATGTTATTTGGCTGCAACTTGTTCAAATCCTCTTCATCTGAGAGGCTTGTCATTAATTAAAAACTGGGTTGTAAATTGAACAGCTATTAAAAATGAGTTATTACAACACATTTTACGATGATTGACAGCTGCTGTTCTTGTGTATTTTTTTCGGGAATTGTAGGACCTCAGGAAAGAGAGCCAATAAGAGATTGTACTTTCAAGTCAAACAAAGAAATAAAAGCTTTTGCTCTTTTTTTTGTGACTCAGTTACACTCTGATTCTCTATGGTCTTTACCACAAAAACAACTGCTTCCCACTTGTCATTCGGTTTAATTACATTCAGTGGAACATTTGTGCAGGCACTGAATCAGAAAACCAGTTTCAACTGTGTAAGAGAGAGACACACAAAACTGTCCCCTGGTAATTTTATTGAATTTGTACTTTTATTTCGGAATGTTGAAAAGATTAGATGATATTTTACAGGTTGCACCGAAGTGCAATATTTTTTTTCCATGTATTCCCAAGGGTTTCAAGGTCATGCAGTGACTAGCATTGTTTCCTCACAGACAGAAGGTTTCTAGTTTGATTCCCTGGCTGGCATGGGGTATATCTGTGTGGAGTTTGCATATTCTTGTGTTAAAGATCACTGATGCCAATGACACTTTTCATGTTACCTGTAAATAAGCTTGACCGGACTGTGCTGTTGGTTTTAACTATCATTGTTTCAATCAATGACAGGCACAATCTTTTCTGTTTTTATTAATACTTTTTCTCAGCTCGACTTTGAGCTGACTGTAATGACATCAAATGTCCAGGAGAGATCACTCTTGTCTTGCAGTTGCACTGATGCTTCACAGCTTCAGATGGCTGTAAAAGGGAGAATCAGTCTGTGTGTATCTGTTCTCCCTCTGCTTTGATTAAAGAGATATACAGTTGTGCCTGAAAGTTTACACCCCCCAGCAGAATTTCTGATTTTTTGGCCTTTTCTCATAAAATATGAACAGTAACACAAAAACCTTTTATCACTCATGGCTAGTGGTTGGGTGAAGACATTTATTGGAAAAAAAATAGTTTACTCTTTTTAAATCATAATGACAATAGAAACTTAAATAATTACCCTGTTCCAAAGTTTACACCCCCCAGTTTTTAATACCTTGTATTTCCCCCTTTAACATCAATAACAGCTTGAAATTCTTTGTGGTCGTTGTGGATGAGGGTCTTTATTATCTCAGATGGTAAAACTGACCATTCTTCTTGGTAAAAAGCCTCCAGGTTCTGTAAATTCTTGAGCTGTCTTGCATGAACTGCAGGTTTTAGGTCTCCCCCCACTGGATCGATGATATCAAGGTCAGGAGACTGAGATGGCCACTTTAAAACCTTCACTTTCTTCTGCTGTAGCCAATGGCAGGTTTATTTGGCCTTGTGTTTTGGATCATTGTCTTTTTGGAATGTCCAAGAACATCCCATGCGCAGCTTCTGGGCTGATGAGTGTAAATTTTCCTCCAGTATTTTCTGATAACATGCTGCATTCATCCTTCATTCATCAGTTTGGACCAAGTTTCCTGGGCCTCTGTAGCTCACACATCCCCAAAACATCAGTGATCTACCTCCAGGTTTCACAGTAAGAATGGTGTAAATTTCATCATAGGCCTTGTTGACTCCTCTCCAAATGTGATGTTTATGGTTGTGGCCAAAAAGTTCAATTTTGGTCTCAGACTTTGTCCCAGAAGTCTTGAGGCTTGTCTCTGTGCTGTTTGGCGTATTGTAAGCGGACTATTTGTGGCATTTGTGTAGAAATGGCTTTCTTCTGGCGACCCGACCATGCAGACTATGTTTCTCCAAGTGTCTCCTTATCATAGATCTTGAAACATCCACCCCAATTTTTTTCAGAGAGTCCCGTATTTCAGCTGAACTTATTTGAGGGTTTGTCTTTGCATCTGGAACAATTTTCCTTGCAGTTGTAGCTGAAATTTTTATTGGTCCGCCTGACCGTGGTTTGGTTTCAACAAAATCCCTCTCTCTCCACTTCTTAATTAGAGTTTTAACAGTGCTTCTTGGCATCCTCAATTCCTTGAATATCTTTTTAAATCTTTTTCCCGTTTTATACAGTTGGATTACCTTTTCTCACAGATCCTTAGACAATTCTTTTTCTTTCCCCATGACTCAGAAACCCAGAACCTCCAACGCAGCACTGAGTGAAAGATGTACGTGTCTGTCAGGAGCTCAGAAACTCACTGAGCTTTTATACACACACACTGATTAAACTAATAGATCACAGGTGAGGATGTTTACCTTTAGTAGACCTTCAAACACATTTGTGTCATATTTTGTGCATGTTATCAGGCCAAAATCACCAGGGGGTGTAAACTTCCAAACATTCTTGAAGTTTCTGTCGTCATTATGATTTATAAAGAGTAAACTTATTTTTTCTAAATAAATTTCTTCACCCAACCACTAACCGTGAGTGATAGAAAGGATTTTGTGTTATCAGTCATATTTTTCTGAGAGAAGGCCAAAAATTCAGAAATTTTGCTGGGGGGGTGTAAACTTTTAGTCACAACTGTAGACTGAGTGAATGAGAGAAAAAAAAAGACACATTTTGCAGGTCAAACCATCAAAGTTTGTACTTCTAACCTTCGATCTGTCCTGATCCAGCCTGACCACTGTAAAGAGAAGCATCTCTCTCTGTTTCTAATCGCTTTGAGCCATTCAAAAGAGCAATACAATTATAATTCATCTATTATCATGATCTATAAACAATTAGAATTTTTCATCTGGGCTGCGTCCGTCTGAGTCAGGCTGTGAATTAATCTCTTTTAATAAAACATCTTCAATCTAGAAAGCAGCAGATGTTCCTCCATCATCAAACCTTAGCCAAGGCTTAAAGTAATATCTGGAAGCTGCTAAAATGCTGGACCTGATTTTCATATAAAAGTCATGCTGGGAGACACATTAGTATAATTTAATGTCGTATAAATCTATCTGCTTGCATTTGATGTAGAGACAAAAAAAATTTAATGAGCTGCACTACTTTGTGGACTGCAGTGTCATTCAGCGTGCTTTATACGTCACAAACTCTGCCTATAAAAAGTCACTTTTCCAAACACAATGCTGATATCATTCCTGCCTCTGTGGATCACTTATAAGATTGAATGTTGGTAATACCTAGCAGCACTTTTTACATGTGACAGTCATAAAAGCGTCACTCACTTGGGGCTTAATGTGATGATAGGGACGAGGCGCTAACAGACGCTACCTGAGACTTAGCACTCGTGCTCTGAACCAACCGCTTACAGAGAAAGAGACACCCACTCTGTCACACATCATTCATTCATACAGTTTAAGCTTTTCAAGCCACGAGATAAACTCTGTGACATCAGGGGGAAAATGTTTCTCATTTGAAAAGAGGACTCACTTCCAGCGAAATATTTTCAGTGCCCCCCCCCCCACACACACACACCCCATTTTAGTGGTTTTCCGTGGGTCAGGGGGCTTTCTGTGCTTCTAACTCAGTTAAATATATAATCTGAATTCCCCAGAAAAGAACACTTTACCTGGATACACTGAAAAATAGCCCAAAACACTCACAAACAGTTTCTTTATAAATAATATATTTATTATTTTAAAGCAATTCTCCTGAACAATATAATCAGTCACATACAAATATGGCATGTTCTAGTCTTTAATAGCTATTGACTCAAGTTCTTTAGGAACACAAGTATTCAGATGTTTAACAAAATAAAAAATAATCATCTCTCTTAAGTCTGACACTTACACTTTAGTTAGGAAAAGTGAGGTAGAGAACCATTCTTCAAGATAACCTCCCAATTATCAATAACGTAAAAATAGAAATAATGCCTCAAAATATTAAGAAAAAAGAAAAAAGAGAGGTAGCCTATTCTTCAATGTTATTTGTGGGGATATGGGCTTGCAGATCGTTGTAACCATTATTAGCCACAGAGACATAAGTTCCAGCTTTGCAGACTGTACATTCTGCCTCCCATTTGTCACGACCCGGACGAAAACAGGGGAACTTTTTTCGTATTTCATCAGTGAAATGACATTTGCGTTTCGGCATTTTCTTTCTGTTCGAGCGTTCTCTGGCAGTGTTCCTACCTGCCTGTCAGCCTGCGAGTGAGTGAGTGAGAAGCGTGAAGCGCCTCTGTACTGATTTGTGAATGAATGAATACATGTTCCGGGGTTCGTCTCAAACTCCACCTCTCAGAGCGTGTTTCTAAAGGAACCATTCAACGTGAATGATAAATACACTGTTCTGTGACGCGCTCAAGCTAGGCAAGATCAAAAACCCGGACATTCGAAGGGCTTTATAAACCCCGACCGGACAGGCCTGACAGGCTCTTAAAAGAGGACAAGTCCGGGCAAAAGAGGACGTATGGTCACCCTATGCTAGCTGCCACGCTCGGATAGTTGTCAAAACACTGCTAACAATAGACAAAGATTAGTAAATCTATCACACTGATGTTGCCAATGTCATAACTGTGTGTTTGTTGGTCTCTTCTTGTTCTCATCAGCCTGGACCTCGTTACTATGTGCTATATGATAAAATGACGGACCAGTTTTAACAGTGTTGGGATTAAACTTGCATCAAACACACATCAAAGTAAATGACCCAGAAAAGGTCACTCCACTGCAAAAACTGTAAGCTCAACTCTAAGGTCATGTTTTTGCGTCATTTTAGGAATTTAAATGTCTTATAAGACCTAGTATTAGCTACATTCATCAGTCAAGAAAAAAACCTTTAATACCAAGAGCTTAAACTGTCACCTCTGTAAACAAAGTTTGCTGTGAAAGGAGACCACTGCTCAGCTAAGTCAGTCAGACCCCGCTTCAGCGAAGACCCCCTAAAGTGGTCCGTCTCACTGCGCTCTCTGACACATTCACAGGCAAACAAGCCAGATGAGACCCTCTCAGCCGAGGGGGCTGAGGTACAGTGTGAGTGAAGTGGAACATGGCCTGTTAGCCTGTACCTATGAGTTTGAGTTCAGGGTGTAAAACCATGACCACACTTAAGGTTAGCATTTGTGGATCAGTGGACACAGTTAAAAAATTGTATATGGGTCATTGATGGATGAGACTTTTGAATGGGCTATCTTTAAAATACAAAAAAATAAGAATATTTGTTTGGCGACGACTGTTCAAACATTTGGAATGTACTGTACACATGCATTTATGCAAAAAAAAAAAAAAAAAGTTAAAGATTTAAGTGTTTTTAGAGTTGAATAAAAAGTAAAGCCCCGAAAAAAGTCATTTGAGGCGACCAAAAATTGTTTCAAAAATAATATTTAACATTACCAATAGTATCAGTAATGAAATATACAGTTTAACAAGGAGAGGCTCAAAGATTTGCAGATAAATATTATTCACAGTTTTAGGGCAGATGCCCCTGGGGCCAGTATTGTAGCAAAAGTATGTACAAATGTGTATTTCCATCCATACATTCGTAACTAGTTCCATGCTTTTTAAACTAGATCCGTACATTTGTAACAAGATCTGTGCATTTGTAACTACAGTTATGCTCAAAAGTTTACACCCCCCAGCAAAATTTCTAATTTTTTGGCCTTTTATCAGAAAATATGAATGGTAATACAGAAACTTCTCTGTTGCTTATGTTTTACTTTATGTTTTATCTGCTTTCACCAGGCCTCAAAAATGACCAGTAACTGCTTGATATCCTTTAGGTTAAAATCCTTTTTAAATGTGATGGTGTTTTAACACTTAAAACATTATTTTGTACCTTTCTTACATATACATACCTTTTTCCAAGATGGCGTTGCGCAGGAGTGCAGTGGCTTCTTTTGCTCCAGGGGACAAGCGCCCTACAAGTACTTTTTTGGCTGGTCCTGAGGCCAGCCTTGGCACTTTTGCATGTGTAAACGAGTGTAAAAGATATAGCCGAACCGAACTCATTAAAATAAGGGATGGTTCGGCTGAATCACATCAACTGCAACGACGACAACTACAGCAACAACAACAAAAACAACAACAGCCGTCAACAGTATCAGGGCCTTGCTGGGCAGACTGCACCTCCTGAGGACATCAGACTCAGTCTGGCGTGAGAGTGTTCGCCGGGCAGGGGGCAAGAGGAAGCGGTGTGCATGGAGGCAGAAAAGGGGTAAACGGGGTGGGCTGCTAGCTTTTTGGGCTTTTTGTCCAATGTGCGTTCCCTTGACAACAAGATGGACCTGCTTCTTTTGAGACTGGGGGTTTCTATGGAGATGAGGAACTGTGCAGTACTCTGTCTGACGGAAACCTGGCTAAATGACAGCATGCCAGATCAAGCCTTCCAGATCGATGGCCGGCTTCTTTTCCAGGCAGACTGCAACCAGCAGTCGGGGAAGGGCCGCGGGGGTGGACTATGCGTCTACGTGAATAAACTTTGGTGCACAAACTGTACGCTGGTGAACAGCCACTGCTCTGAGGCGATAGAGCATATGACTATTAAGTGCCGGCCACACTATCTGCCTCGTGAGTTTACGGCGGTGTTGATGCTGTTTTACATCCCGCCGGATGCTAAAGCTAACGGCGCGCTAATGGAGCTTCATAACAACATCAGCTTGCTCCAGCACAAGCACCCAGAGGCGTTTTACGTGGTTACGGGGGATTTCAACCACGTAAACCTGACAGACACTCTGCCCAAATTCTACCAGCATGTCACCATACCAACACGGGGAAATAACACGCTGGACCGTGTTTACACAAACAAACGTGACGCATATAAAGCTGTCCCCCACCCCCACCTGGGCTTCTCCGACCTCATCTCCATCATGCTGATCCCTGCTTACCGTCCTCTGCTCAGACGCCACACACCAACACGAAAGACCATTACGGTGTGGCCCAGTGATGCTGTCCCAGCACTGCAGGACTGTTTTCAGTGCACGGACTGGCAGGTCTTCAGAGAGGCAGCTGCTGGAGAGGGAGAGGTGAACCTAGAGGAATATACATCTTCTGTCCTCAGTTACATCAGTAAGTGCACAGAGGATGTCACCAGCACCAAGACCCTAACAGACTTTCCCAACCAGAAACCCTGGTTAAATGTAGAGGTTCGGTCTCTGCTGAGAGCCAGGGATGCTGCGTTTAAGTCTGGTGACAGAACGGCACTCAGAGCGGCTAGGAGAGAGCTGAACGCTGGAGTTAAGAGGGCCAAAGCCTCATATGCTCAGAAGATACAGGGACATTTAACTTCCAACGATCCTTGGAGTATGTGGAGGGGCATAAAGTGCATCACAGACTATAACATCAGAGGTGCACAATGCCCCAGGGACCCCTCTCTGCCGGATGCTCTCAACTCATTCTACGCCCGCTTCAATGACCCGAATACCTCTCCCAGCAACAGACTCACCCCTCCACCAGGAGAAGAGCCCCTCAGCGTGACTGCAGCAGAGGTGAGGAGGACCCTCCTGAGGATCAACCCACGAAAAGCTGCTGGTCCCGACAACATCTCCGGGCGGTTGCTGAAGGGCTGTGCAGACCAGCTCGCTGAGGTACTGACGGACATTTTTAACACCTCCCTCACACAGGCAGCTGTCCCCACCTGCCTGAAGACGGCAACAATAATCCTCATTCCCAAAACCACCACTGTGACAGGCCTAAATGACTATCGGCCAGTAGCCCTCACCCCGATAGTCATGAAGTGCTTCGAGAGATTGGTCATGGTCTGCATCAAAGACTCAATCAGCACCACAGTGGACCCACACCAGTACGCCTACAGGAAAAATAGATCCACAGAGGATGCCATCTCTTCTGTGGTCCACACAGCCCTCACCCACATAGAAAAGAAAGACTCTTACGTCCGCCTGCTCTTTGTGGATTTCACATCTGCCTTTAACACCATCAGACCACAGACTCTGACCCAAAAGCTGTTCTCACTCGGACTGAGCTCCACCCTGTGCAACTGGGTCCTAGATTTCCTGACAGACAGGCCGCAGTCTGTGAGGATCCATGACGTCTCCTCCTCTCCCATCATCCTCAATATCAGCTCCCCCCAGGGTTGTGTGCTGAGCCCCCTCCTGTTCACCTTGCTCACATATGACTGCTCAGCGATAAGCCCGAGCTGTCTGATTGTGAAGTTCGCAGACGACACTGCTGTGATTGGACGCATCACAAACAATGATGAGTCCGACTACAGGAAGGAGGTGGAACACCTGGAGGGCTGGTGCAGAGACAACAACCTCTGCATCAATGTGAAGAAGACGAAGGAGATGATCGTGGACTTCAGAAGGAGCAGACATCTCCTCCCTCCCCTGCACATCGGAGGAACAGCGGTGGAAGTGGTCTCCAGCTACAAGTATCTGGGCGTGCACATCTCGGACGACCTCACCTGGAGCACCAACACTTCCTCTCTGGTCAGGAAGGCACACCAGCGCCTCTACTTCCTCAGGAGGCTGAGGCGCGCCGGACTGGGGAGCTCAGTCCTGACGGCGTTCT
>RPOG01001034.1:44446-192867 GCA_008086565.1 Thalassoma bifasciatum
CAGGAGGCTGAGGCGCGCCGGACTGGGGAGCTCAGTCCTGACGGCGTTCTACAGGTGTGCGGTGGAGAGCATCTTGTGTTCCTGCATCACTGTGTGGCACGGCAGCTGCTCTGTGGCAGAGAAGAAGGCTCTGCAGAGGGTAGTGAAAGCGGCACAGAGGACTGTGGGATGCAGTCTTTCAACTACCACGGACATATACTCCTCCAGATGCAGGAAACGGGCCTCCTGCATCATGAAAGACCCCACCCATCCCGCACATGCTCTGTTTGTCCCTCTCCCCTCAGGCAGGAGGCTGCGGAGCATCAAGAGCAGGACTATCAGACTGAGGAACAGCTTCTTTCCTGAAGCTGTGAGACTGTTGAACTCTGGTGGTCCCCTTTAGTGACCAAAATTACCACGGATTTTGGTATTATTGCGGTATTTTTAAAAATGTGTTCAATATGTTCAGAAAGCACTGACAGACCTAAACAAACTGAAATAGTTTGAAACAATCTCACAGTGTTGATCATATGTCAAAAATATAGGCAAAACCTTATCAAAAATGCAATTATCAACATCTAAGAAACAAGGGTTCAGCATGTAAACAGCTGTTTTCGCCCGACTGTACCACAGAAACTCGTTCTGCAGAGCAGATCGCACCCAACAGGAAACAAACAAACAAAGCATCCGACGATTTCAAAATAAAACACCATGTTCCTGCTCCCAACTTGAGCATACACTTGAGAAAATTAATTAATGCAGACAGCAGTGGGTTTTTTTTAAATGATCGGATGCTTTGATTGTTTCGAAGTTTTTTCCTGTTAGGTGCGTTTCTGCGGTACAGGCGGGCGAAAACAGACTCACAGTGAAACAGTTGCAGGCTGCTGTCAGGGTCTCATGGAGCAGACGCTCAGTGGCGCGAGCTCAGTGAACGCTCTGATTTGAAAAGAGCGGAGCTGAGTGCAGGGTGGTGCGTGGCGCTGACGTTCAGCGGAGCAGACACTTCATGTGTGAATTGGGGGTTAGAGGTGCAGCCACCGGTCAGGTTAGGAAGAGGTGGTGAGGGGGCGCCAGGAGGTCATTATCACAGAGTTTTGCAAGTATATATAAATACATATATATTTACATTTCAAATTATTTGTTTATCATTTACGAGAAAACACATGGCATATTAAATATGCGTAAATAACGAGCGTTTTTTTAACAGCAACTTGGTGTCCCCTAAGGTAGTTCCCCGGCCAAAACGGGAGACCTGTCAGCTATGTTTCTTATGCTGTATAGCTTTCTAATGTTTGACGAAGGCGTTAAGTGTCGATATTTATATGACATCAGAAGAATGGCAAATGGTGCGCCAGCGTGATAGTGGGAACCAAAAGGTTAAAGAGAGCCACATGCAAGTGCTGCTAAAGCCTCGTTTCCACCAGGCAGTCTGGTACAGATCCATACACTTTGGTACGGGTCAGATCGGTAAAGCCTGATCCTGTGCGCGTTTCCACAGCCAACCGTTCCCTGCTTGATGGGCCGGATGTTGAGAGCCGCGTCAGCTACGTAGCGTGTGACGTCACTGCAGCGCTCTGAACGCTACACAGTCTACCCTGCGAATAAATACAAGGAAAAAGAAATTTGTGGCATTGTAAACAAAGAGAAAGATGGAGGACATCCAGCAACTCTTCTACTTTGTGATCAGCATGTGGCTCTTTATTCCATAACTCAATGAAGCTTTGTTTCAGGAAAGGCTGCGTGTGGGGTTGTGTGTCGTTCTTTATTACCGATGCCGCACGGGAAGTTACCGATCTTTTAACCAATCAACTACTGCAGTGATGATAGCCCCACCCCTGGGGCGGGTTGGGACGACTTGGCACCCCAACGGAAGGGTACTGAGAAGTGGAGCGGCCTGTTTTCTGTCCTCTGAGGCAGGCGAAACACACTCCTCACCTTTACTCTTTGGGTTCCTGGGTTCTGATTAAAGGATAGCGGAAGACCCTGTTGTAAAATAACCAGGACTGTTGTTGCGTCTGGCACTCAATCTTTCAGAATCCAAGGAAATACGGCTATATGGAGAAAGCAACTTTTGTGAAAAACCAGACACCTTTGGTATCCAGGGAATTTGGCTGGTAGACTGTTTCAAGGCTGCCCCATCTCTCTTTGTGTGCATCATGATTGAAAAATGTCTTTAAATGCACAGATACCTGACTATATGTAAACCTGTACACACCTACCATAATGTCTTTGATTGAGAATGCGTTTGGGCTACAGTACCATGTAAGATGAATGTTCTTTTGCAGGATATGTAATAACTGTGGTTTTGTTCCCCTGTACCATTCCATGTTTGGACTTATTCTGAAGCAGGAGACCTGTAGGTTATAAGTATGGTAAAATCATGTGTGTGCAATTGACTTGATGAAAGTTAAACTCAATGAAGAATTTCTGGCTTCAACAAACTGTCAGATGAAGGAGGACATTTGACTCCAGAGTGAGTGGGAAACTGACTTGTGGGTGAAGACCCATAAAAGCAGAGCCGTCCTTATCTCCAGGCTCTCTTCCATCCCAAACTCTGATCTGCTAACACCACGTCAACCTCACTGAGGGAGCCGCACCCTTTCCTGCTGTTTCCCACGGAGACTCAAAGACTGTCTCTGCATCCTGGGAGCCCTGAAGTCTGGAGCCATCCTGCCCTCTGGATCTGCATCCGTGCCTTTGTGAACTCCACGTCTCTCTCCCCGACACGTCAACTTGGGAGGAGACACCGAGATTGATCGGTATGAGCCACGACCAGAGCAAGTCAACTGCCTGACTTCTGTTGCCTTCACCACAGCGAGGAGGATGCACGCAACCCAACGTCGCCCAGCAATCAAGTACGCCGGGCTCCTTTCCAACCTGCATCAGCTGATCCAGCTCAAGCTCGCACCTCCAACCTCTCTTCATCTCCTGCATCATCCAACTCCTTTAAGCCAGTCCTCTGCCTCAGTAAAACACTTTGCTTGTCCTAGTATTTCAGAGTCAATGCCAGAAATTGGGGTTTTTGCAAAGGTTTAACTGTAGCTGGTCCCTGCTTTTGCAACAATCAGAAACTCATTTTCATCCCTGTCTCATTTATTCTTTCCCTTTTATCCTCCCATATTATCTGCACGGTTCCATTTATGCTTTATATGTCACCTTTAGTTAGTTAATAAATTCACCGTATAAAGAACGTCGTTGTTTGTGTTGTGTTTTGAGAATTAAGAGTCTATGTTACCGAGTCTAAGATCTCACATAGATGTGTCGCGACCCTTCAGATTGTAAGACTGATTATTTTATTAAAACTTTTCCCTGTTTTCACAAAATAGGGTGGTGCTCCGAGGTAAATTTAAACTAGCATATTGTTAAGTTTAAATGAAATTCTGAAGTTTATAACTTCGGTTCTTTGTTAAGTGTGGAATTCTGGCATTCTACAATTGACTAATTATTTGTTCATTGGTAATTAAACATCTTAGACCAATTCACGCTACATACTGTTAGCACTTGCACCTTGTTACACCTTGTCCCCTCTGGGCTTCTTTCACCACTTTTCAGACTCCATCCATTTAACAAAACCTACCACTTCAGGTTATTACACACTAAACAAGATATAAGGTGGCAGCTTAATGATTACTGGGTGTGCAAGTGACTTTGGTGAGTGTGTGCAGAGCCAGATTAGCCGGCTCCTTTTCTTTTTCCTGGTCTTTAAGCTAAGCAAAGTCCACCACCTGCTCGCAATAGCTTTTTATTGAATGAGTGGATAAGATATCACTGTCATATATTTCCCTTTTTTGTCATTTTCTTCTGCCAACCCTTCCCCCATTTGAAGACTGAGAAGAAAAGTATACACAGTGAAAAAGGCTGACAAACACACACACACACACACACACACACACACACAGCATGATGAGGAGGTAACTTTTTGTGGCGGCTAGCTGTGAGGAGAGCCGCCTAATTAAAAATATCATGAATATTCATGAAACACTTGTACTGCTGCAGCTAATTACATATTCAGAGGGGTTTGGTTGCTGGTGGTGTGAGTGGTCTAATTCGACTGCGACACACTGACATCTCAATAAAACACAAGAAGCCATGTTTCAGCCCTTTGCAGATGCCATCATTGTCCAACATAAATCTACTGGCCACATTCATGGATATATTAATGTTCCTCAAAAGATGTATGGTGAGCCACATCAACATTAGACAGGGAAAATAGAGATAGATTCACCTCTAAGAGACAATGTTTTCCATAATATCCTATCAAGATTATAAACTGTATCAGAAAGCAGCTTAGTCTACAACCCCAGTTCCAATGAGATAAGAAGTTGTGTAAAATGTGAATAAAAACAGGGTACAATGATTTGCAAATCCTCTTCGACCTATATTCAATTGAATACACCACAAAGACAAGATATTTAATGTTCAAACTGACAAACTTTTTTTTTTCCCGCAAATATTTGCATATTTTGAAATGGATGCCTGCAACATGTTTCAAAAAGGCTCGTTGGAATAAGCCCCTCTTCTTTTAAAACCCAGTGGACATCCCTTCTCCAGTGGTGACTGGCTGTTTATTTAGAGCAGCAGGGCCTTTTAGGGGGGACAGGATACCACTTGATCAATGAGGAGGGTGTGAGGGAGCTGGTCAGCATCCCCCTCACTGAGGTACACAAGCTGCATACTGACCGATTAATACAGTTTGTTTTTGTTTTGGTGTACTTTATTTATTTTAAAGAAGAACCTATTACTAATCTCCCTCTCTTCGAGGTCCATTTCCGGTGGGTGTGTTCATGGCAGTGCACACATGGACACCACAGGACTCCAGCAGCCTTCAGGCTGAGTGGAGGGATCAGGGGAGAGAGAGGGGAGGGGTTAAAGGGGATTTTTTCTTAAGTTTGAGGTTGTGTAGGTTGTTTTCAGTTCCTTAGGTAATTTCTTTGCTCTGTATTAGTATCAGTCATTTGCCTTGTGTTGTAAATATTGTTTATTTATAAATTTACTCAGTGCTCAGTGATGTGGGAGGAGTCTTGGGGCAGAGGCCAGGATAGGTGGGGCAGGGTGTGTCTCTTCTGCTGGTGCAGCTTTAATTAAGGATCTGCTGCACCTGCAGAGTGTGTGTGAGAGGCTCCAAGTCTTTTGTTCTGCTGAAGGCTGCATGTGTGGATTGTGTGTTTTTTCCATGTGAAAAGTAAAAACCAAGACCAGAGATCTGGAATTTGCTGACTCCTGCGTGTTTTTGATGTCTGCCTTCTTCATCTACATCCTTCTGCCGTTGTTTCATCCTGTTGGTCGAGGTTAACTTACACCTTAAACCCTACAGAGGGGTACAGTTAATATCTGGTATTACGTCTTACAATTTTGTCTCCATGAAGTCAAATGAACATTCGCAAATTGACAGTGAACCTGGAATTAAGGGAATTACTCAGGACCTGTTAGGATTTTCAGAATGTGTTCACATTTAACCATTACAGAGAACATTGAAATCTTCATTGGTCGGCAAATTAGAGGTCAGCTTATGTCCATCTGTTCCAATTCTTCACAGGGAGCCTGTCTCCAGTTACCAGGCTGGTATAGTTGACCTGGAATCTTCTGCAACCTAAGCAACCTATAGTCTATGTAAAGACCACAGTCTCGAACAGAACAACAGGTTTGTTTACGGCCCTGTCTCCTCCTGAAGACAGCCGTCTGAAGAACATGACAGCTGGCATCTGTGTGTAAGGACATTTGAGAATTGCCTAGTTGTCAGTAGAGTAAATTGTTTACTTTAATCAAAAAATCCACAACATAACAACACTCAATAAATGCTTAGGAACTGAGGACACTAATTGTTGAAGCTTTGGGGGAAATATTCTTTCCCATTCTTGCTTGATGTATGACTTCAGTTGATCAACAGTCCGGGGTCTCTGTTGATGTATTTTGTGCCTCATAATGCGGCACACATTTTCAAGGGTCTGGACCATAGACTGTATAATGAGTGGACCTAACGACGTTCGGCTCAAACTGAAGCCTCCAGCGGATGCCCCGCCCCCTGGTGTCTGGCTGCAGTATAGGTCATAAGCCCCGCCCCCTGGTGTCTGGCTGCAGTATAGGTCATAAGCCCCGCCCCCTGGTGTCTGGCTGCAGTATAGGTCATAAGCCCCACCTCCCCATGCTTTCCAGATATGAGCTGGGAAAACTTTAAACAATTACGATACCTCGTAGAAACGTTTCTCTCATCTTTACACTAAGGTAGTATGACGATGTCATTTGGCTGCATGGTGTTCGGGTGTTTTTTTTTCTGAGAAGTTAGTTTCTCATTAGTTATTGGACGTTAAAAACCGTGTTATAAGTTTCGTTTTACGATAGTTGACAGCTGCCGTTCGTGAGTAGTTTTTACCGGGGACATAAGAAACTTTGGGAAAGAGCCAAAAGGAGACTAAACCTTCTGAAGAAGAAGAAATAAATATTTTTATTTCTCTTTTTTACTTGGCTCCACCGGAAATTCTCAACTGCGCGGACTCTGGCTGCACAATGGCGGCTAGAGAAACGGGGTTTTTTGGCTTCAAAAACGTAGAACGGTGACAGGCGGAAGCACGCTGTCCATTCTATATACAGTCATTGGTCTGGACTGCAGGCAGATCAGCCTAGTGCCTGCATTGTTTTACTATGAAGCCACGCTGTTGCAACACGTGCAGCATGTGGCTTGGCATTATCTTGCTGAGAAAAGAAGGGGCATCCCTGGAAAAGACGTGGCTTGGATGGCAGCATGTGTTGCTCTGAAACCTGGATGTTTTTTGTTGTTTTTTTTAGGGGGGGCAAAACACGGCGAATGGTAAGGGGGGGTAGCAGGAATGTTTAAAAAAACATGGAAATGCAAGCATTGCCTGCTGCTACACTTTTACAGATGTTTATTGATGTTCTGTAATTGAGTGAATTTACCCCCATCACAAACTTTGGGTCACACTGAAGATTTTTCTCATTCGATGATGAAGATGCACTTGCCACTGTACTTTTACAGATGTTTATAGAACATCTGCAAAAGTTATGTACCCTGATGTGGCTACAGAGCTGCCAACCACTGGACATAGGAAGCAGAAAGAGAACCCATTATAGAGGATGAGGAGCTTAGAAAGAGTGTTTTGTGGACAACTCAAGCAATCCCACAAAACTTGACAACCAGGAAGTGACTAAGAGGTCATTACATTCTTCTTTCAAATAAATTTCCAAAACATCACTGAACTCAATTCCTTGCAGCCAAGGTTTTGAAAACTGAGGAATCCCCAAAGAACAGCACAACCTGATTCAGGTTTAATTGAAGGCATTATTTGGTCAACGAAGGTACAAACAAGGTATGATAGAGAGAAATCGGATGTTTGAAATCATCCAAAGACCTAAAGAGAAAAAGAAAAGGTAAAGGGTTTTTAAAAAGGGATGGATGGAAGAAGCTGTGAAGGGAATTACAGTGCAGAGTCTGATGGGTTGGTTAATCACCACTTTGCCCTGCCTAATGTGGAGCCCCTGTGGCAACAGAGCATGTTTTATTCACTAACTTATTACATCCCAGTTCACACTTAGCATAAGATAGCACAGTGAAGTCTTTAAAAGAGAACAGGCAAACATACAATCAGAGATCTTACCCTGGATTAACACTGAACTGTCATTTCTCCCTGTGATTTGAGCTGTATATCTCTGAGTGTTAACTTAGATATAACTACAGTCCACACAAGAGATTGAGGACAGGTTGAAAGACACCAGAGTTGTTGCTGACAGACTTATAATAGGGTTTTCATAGTGGGTTAATCATATCATCCTACACACATGTCCTGTATGCGTGCTGTGCTGTTCACTATTGCTGTGATTCTTTTCTGCGCTCTCACCATTTCTAATCTCATTTGAGGACTCAGAAGAGGTCTCATGACTTAAATGTGGAGGGAGGGACGTAAAGGCTCCATCAAAATGTATTCTTTTTTTAATTTCCCTGTGTGAGACATGATAGCTGGAAGAGAAGTCTCTGACAAAGAGGAATGTGCAGGAGAGGAGGAGAAGAAGCAGGAACTTTGGATTTGAGATGAGTCCTTATAGAGTCATTCGTATATTTCAGTATGAACTAATTATTTTTGTTGTAAGTGGTGATGCGTGTGCGTGTGTGTGTGTGTGTGTGTGTGTGTGTGTGTGTGTGTGTGTCAGATTCAGCATATCCATGTGCTCACTGGGCATTTTGAAGGGGACATGCTAGCCATATGGAAAAGACAATGAAGCAGAGTAATTAAAACAGAACAAAGAAGAGAAGCGCCAGCACCATAATTAGAACAGTGATTAATCAGCTGATAATTTTATCTTGATTAATGTGACTGATTTTCTCTTCATTTTGACCCCAGCCAGTCAGGCCCAGTCCAATTAAATTTAAATTATGCGTCGGAATCTGTCCAGTCCACCTCCCCCTCCCTACTTCAATCCAACACACAATAAACACACACATACAGACCACAGGAAGGAGTGAAGTATATAATTTATAGAAGGAATATGGCATGTGTGTGTGTGCAGCAGCAATAGTGATGCTTTCTCGTCTTTTCCCTTTTTTTCATTTGCTTGTAACTTCCAATGAAAATCCAACACAGTTAATAATAATAGAAATGAGTCAATGTGATTGATTGGCAAATAAATTCATGTCACCAAGAAAACACATATTACTGTGCATTGAGCAAGGAGGACGATGTCTGCTTTACATCTGGATTCTATTTCCCATTACTACCTGCTTACCATTTGTTGTCCAGCTCATTACTCAACCATGAACTAGAGATACAAACTCACTGGCTATGAAAAAAAAAAAAAATTATAGTTATTGATTCATGTGTACAGTTTTCAAAAATAGTGATTTGTTAGACTTTTATAACAATATTTCTTTTCTGCTTGTAACCTTAAGTTTCTCCTCACCTGTCAGTCAGACTGCTGGTTAAGATCCCGTGTGACAATATCCGTGTTGCTAAGCCGGCCGAATTAGCATGCTAACAAAAGCTAACAGTTTTAGCTGACCCCCCCACTGCCTGGTTTATTCTCAAAGTCTAGAGTGGGGTTGTCATGGTATGAAAATTTGAGCTCGCGGTTATTGTGACCACAATTACCACGGTTTTCAGTATTATCGCAGTATTTTTTTAAAAATGTGTTCAATATGTTCAGAAAGCACTGACAGACCTAAACAAACTGAAATAGTTGAAAACAATCTAACAGTGTTGATTATATTTCAAAAACATAGGCAAAACCTTATAAAAAGTGCAATTATTAACATCATATGAACAAGGGTACAGCATGTAAACAGCTGTTTTCACCCAACTGTACCACAGAAACTCGCTCTGCAGAGCAGATCACACCACACAGGAAAACAAACAAACAAAGCATGCAATCATTTCAAAATAAAACACCATGTTCCTGCTCCCAACTTGAGCAGGAACATGGTGTTTTATTTTGAAATGATAGGATGCTTTGTTTCTTTCGAAGCCTGTTTGGTGCAATCTGCTCTGCAGAGCGAGTTTCAGTGGTACAGTCGGGCGAAAACAGAATCGCAGTGAAACAGTTGTAGCTGCTGTCAGCGTCTCCTGAAGCAGACGCTCAGTGGCGCACGCTGAGTGAACGCTCTGACTGAAAAAAGCAGAGCAGCGTAAGTGCAGAGCAGCGTAAGTGCAGAGCAGCGTAAGTGCAGAGCAGCATAAGTGCAGAGCAGCATAAGCGCAGCGCACGGCGCTGAAGTTCAGCGGAGCAGATGCTTTATGTGTGAATCTGGGATTTTATTATTGGGATGATAAACTCCTGAGCGCTGTCATCTCCTCTTGCCGCCATGATTTAATTTCTATTCTCAGTAAAGTTTAAACGGAGGCTAAACAGTGCACCTGCGCAGCTAGTTGAGGAGATTCTGATCAAGATGGGAAACCACGGTTCTTGACAGGACGACGGTTATTGACACCGTCAGCGTTTTTACAGGGGTTTACCATAACACCGGTAACCGTTACACCCCTAGTCTAGAGCAGTGGTCTCCAAGAGGGAGCTACCAGGAGCTTGCCAAGCAAATGGAAAGTGTAATAATAATAAAACAAAACAATAACAAGGAAAAAACAAAGAATTTAGTGCAAACTCTTTTGATTCTCTTTCGCACTCAAACAATGACACATTGACTTTGACTCTATCATATCAATTTGTTCTGTGTTAATATATCATGTTGGATGAAAGCAAAAAGAAAATTAAGTTTAACTCAGGCCCGCATACATGACAATGGTTTTTGGGCGAAACACAAAAGTATTGTTGAGTTTCAGCCTCACGTTTACACAGACAGTATTTTTGCCAACCGAAAATGCAAACTTTTGAAAACGCACTCCAGAGTGGACAATCCGTGTATCATTCGTTCTTTCCATTTTCAATTGCCAATCAAAAATTTAAAAATGAAAAAGTGACTGGTTATCTTGTTATTTGTTTTTGTTTTTTTTTATCAAACACGAAAACCCCAAATATGCCTGTTTTTTTTATAGCTCAATATTAGGCTCGGATCAAAAATACAAAATGGAAAAACGAGAACAAGGACTGAATTTGATTCTAATATTTAATTGGTCCGGTTTATGTGACCTGAAAGTTTGGTTATCACACTCAGCAGCCAGGAACATTCAGTCACACCCCCCTGATGATCACCCACCATCATAGGCGTCAGTTTAGGCGGGGAACGGGTGGGACGTGCCCCCCCACTTTTTGCCAGACGTCAGTTCATGTGTAACCCCCAATTCACACTCAAAACGTGTGTGCCACAACACCTCAGCGCTAGAAAAAAAAAATGGAAAAATGGAAAAAAAGTGGTGAACTATATAACTGTGTGTACATTTCACTAACCATTTGTGCGCTAGAACGCGTTCATCTTTTGCTCGGAATCAGCAACGTATCCCAGGACATGGACACGAATTCCTTCTAACTCATTCCTGCAGCTCCACAGTACATAGAAAAGAAAGACTCTTACGTCCGCCTGCTCTTTGTGGATTTCACATCTGCCTCAACACCATCAGACCAATAATGACGAGTCCGACTACAGGAAGGAGGTGGAACACCTGGAGGGCTGGTGCAGAGACAACAACCTCTGCATCAATGTGAAGAAGACGAAGGAGATGATCGTGGACTTCAGAAGGAGCAGACATCTCCTCCCTCCCCTGCACATCGGAGGAACAGCGGTGGAAGTGGTCTCCAGCTACAAGTATCTGGGCGTGCACATCTCGGACGACCTCACCTGGAGCACCAACACTTCCTCTCTGGTCAGGAAGGCACACCAGCGCCTCTATTTCCTCAGGAGGCTGAGGCGCGCCGGACTGGGGAGCTCAGACCTAACGGCGTTCTACAGGTGTGCGGTGGAGAGCATCTTGTGTTCCTGCATCACTGTGTGGCACGGCAGCTGCTCTGTGGCAGAGAAGAAGGCTCTGCAGAGGGTAGTGAAAGCGGCACAGAGGACTGTGGGATGCAGTCTTTCAACTATCACGGACATATACTCCTCCAGATGCAGGAAACGGGCCTCCTGCATCATGAAAGACCCCACCCATCCCGCACATGCTCTGTTTGTCCCTCTCCCCTCAGGCAGGAGGCTGCGGAGCATCAAGAGCAGGACTACCAGACTGAAGAACAGCTTCTTTCCTGAAGCTGTGAGACTGTTGAACTCTAGTGGTCCCCTTTAGTGCACAGTTTATTATCTCATTCTATCTATTTATTACAAAGGCTAGTTGATTGTGTTCTTCTTTTATTCTCTTTTTTATTGTATATTTGTATATATTTATTTATTCTTATCTCTACAATTGGGCTTGCTCCAGGACCAGGGTAACCTAATTTCGTTCCACCCATGTTTTACATTTGTTGAATGACAAATAAAACTCCTTGAATCCTTGAATCCAGAAGCAGCCTCTGTCCCACTGGAGGGCTGAACATCTTCATCAGAGGGTGGATATTCCTCTTTGGGATCAAGCTAAAATTTGCTTTCTTTCTTTCCGTTATGCATCTAGTCTCCTTGATCAGGATGTATTCTCAAGCTCTATAAACTCTGAAACTTTGAATAGAAGCACGTCGGAAACACCCCCGCAAATATTGCTTAGACTGAAGTGACAAATACCCGCCATCTCCTGTGGTACAGTACGAGCTACATGGGGCACCATATTTGCAGCTATGGCTTGTTAAATACAGTAATGTTGCTTCTTGCAATTTTGCGACTTTGGCCCTTAAAGGGTTGTGTAAAGTTAATGTTCCATTTTTTTCTGAGAGTGCTAAAACTGTATATCTATTCAATCCCCCACCCAACAAAGAATATCGACCAATCAATCAATCAATCAATCGCATTTATGACTCCATTGCCTTTCATAATGAGATGAATCTCCTGTGTGAACACAGTAGCTAGCAGCTATTGTTAAGGAACCAAATGTGAACAAATAATGTTATCACAATTTTGTTGTAATGATGCCAAAGCTATCGTATCATTTGGAAATAAACAGAAGGTGAACTAGGACAAAACAAAAACAGACAAATTACAAGGCCCTGGATGACAGCATGCATTGTCAAACATCATATCAAAGGTAATCCCAAGGTACTAAAGAAGTATCCAACAAAACAAATACAAATATAATCGACTAAACAAGGGGACAAGAGTTTTCTCATGGCTTGTTTTAATGTTTGAAAGTAGCTCTCAACCTGAAAAAGGTTGGGGACCCTGATCTGGAAAAGCCCATTTTCTTTCTTGTTCCAAAAAAGAGCTTACTCTGGAAAAAGGAAGACCTGGATGTGTCATTCACCACCAGCAACCTCTGGTCTTAAAATGCATTGGAAGTGTTAGAAAATGCAGTTTATGAAGATAATATTACATTATATACGTTTGCAAAAAGGAGAGAAACCTCAGCATAATAATTGTGAGTGAAGAAGAATGTCAAGTTTAGAGGAACAATGACATTGTTGCATAAACAGTGAAGTAATGCAAAGGAGTCCGTTTATTAACTTTGCAAACCCTTGGTGGATGCTTCACAGTTGTGTTTTTTTCCCCTATCAACTGAGCTGTTGTCTGTTTCTGCTCTCCAAGACTTAAAACCAGCTAATCTTGGATCAATGCACTGAAAAATGAATGAACAAAAGTTATTCCACACTCTGCCTTCAAACACTTGGACGTAGCAAGACAGCCAGTGCTTTGTTGTCCATTTATGAACCTTTTTGTAATCTGTACCCGGCATTAAACAAAGGGTTAAAGAATTCACAGACTTTCAAACTCTGTCTCTATCTACTTTTCACACAGTATACCACCTTTTTGACTTAAAGGTTGTAGTTTTTGGCCACTTTAGGAAAAAAGGCTCTCCAAATGTTCATCCAATCTTGAATAAGTGAGATCTTTGAACATTTTGTCACTGTCAATACAATCTACATTTCAAATAGAATTTGTTTTGACAGTTTTAAATTTTTTCCTCTGCCAAAAGAGAGCATCAATATGATTGTTATACACTGTCACTCTTGGGTTGAGGGAAATGCTGTTGCAGTTTCAGAGTTTAGCACAGGAAAGAAATCTGTTTCACTGCAGCAGATGACCTGAGATTTGTTCTTTTGCAGCCAACTTCCCCCTTTGGTGTCTCTACAGGCACTACAACTCATATTTGTGATGCCCTACAATGGCTGGTGCATTTATTCTGTCTATTAGAAGAAGACTGAGAAAACAGTTGGATGACTAAATGAAAGAGAAAATGTTCCTCCACTTTCCCTCTCTTCATACGTCCCATGTACCCTCCCCTCCTCTCAGGCTGTCTTTTTATTCTTGGCCTTGGCTCAACTGACTGGCCGAGTGCCAGGGCCTGCCGAGTGACTTTGGGCATGGCTGCCAATGTCTGTGAGCCCACACCACACACCCACTGTGCCAATCCTCATGTGCCAGCCTTGGCCAGGGCACTACTGCTGAAGGGCAACACTGCTGTCACCCATGGACCGGGTCCCTGGGAAGGAAGCACACAGGGTGAAGGTGTTAATGCTTTCAGATCTGGTTAAGAGCAGGGTGACAGCTCTGTTACCTGGGTGGGAGGTGGGAGGAAAGGGAGGCGGATGGGGTGTAAAGGGCATCTGCTTCCTCTCTAACACTCACGTATCTGATATGAACCACCACACACAGGAAGGTTACCTTAGCTCACATCCAGCACACACCATAAACATGAACCAGATATACTGTGTACTTGGAAATAAAGAAATATTACATCATCAAATTAGCTTTAGAGTATTGACACAGGCTCCAATTATAACAATTAAAACTTAATGGTGGTACATAACACTGTAAACACAAGTTATCATATATAACCCAAATGCTCATACACATTCATAACTCAGTGTAAACCAGAGAGATCATAGTCAGAACAAATGGATGAAGAGAAAAAAATGCAACGAGTTACGTAAGACACCATACCAACATTATTGCATCACAGAAAACTTGGCTTAAAATGTGCTTAAACTCAGCCCAAGACTCAGTGTTTTTCTGGGATGAAGGCTCACTTTCCCATGAGTACCATTACCCACTGTTGTAAAGGTGTGACTTTTGCCCAGGAGTTCATTTGTTTTGAAGTAAGAATATTCAGAGCAGACCTTTTTTTTGAATAGCACTTTTCTAAATTCTCAGAAACACTTTACATGAATAAAAACACTTGAAAAGCAAGCAAACAAACAGCCAGACAAAACCCATTACACACATTAAAACACAGACAACAGCATGCAATCAACAATTAAAAGCACTGCTAAAAAGAAATGTTTTGAGCTGGTATTTGAAAGTGGTGAGGTTGATGCAGTCACAGATATGTTTTGGTAATGGGTAGTTCCTTAGTAGATTTGCAGACGGGAGCTTTAATTTCTGCTTGAGTCAAATCAAAGTAATTTAATTCAGTAGAATATTTTATACCTATTAACATCCCTGATTGTTATAACCATGAGGGGAGTGTCCAAATTTTTCTGTGCATGCTATGTACTGTGCACGTTTTTCTTCCATTTATCATTTTATTTTTCTTACTCAATCTCAGGTGTAAGTGGTGGATAATGCACAGTGAATGTGTAGTTGTGCTGATTAGTAACATGATATGTGGAGGAGGAGGATATCATCTCACCCCAAAGAATTTCCAATATGTTACCACCTGCTCACTGACCATCTCATTCATTACCGGGTAACCATAACAATTACTAATGGTCAGTAATGCTTCTAAAGCAGCATTTTCATATGTGTTAACATCAACCTCAACCTCAATTTTATTCCATGAACAAGTTTGAGTGTTAGCCCACTCATTTCTGATTTCATTCAGTCTAAATTAGGGCTTAGAACTGGTTCATGTAACCAAAAGGAAACCAAAAACTTTGCCATCGTAATGCATGTACCTTTGCATGTGCTCACATGCATAATGGATGAAAGGCTGGATGATTTTGCCAGATTTAGCAATATGGTGCTTATATACTCAGACAAGTAGGTTCACTGTAAAAATACAATAAGTTGATTTTACTTAAAAAAATATGCAAAGTCGTTGCCTTGTACCTGTGTAAACCCTCTGACCAATATATTGTGACTGCATTTCCTACAATCCTTGTTGTGTGTAGAATTTGAATCAAAAGGCATCAGTGAGATATTCTAAGCTGCAGCAAGACCTGAATTCACATATCAAGGATGTTGCAAATTTGCAACAAATGTCATCAGGGAGGTTAACTTTAAACATTTTTACAAATCTGGTCACAATAGTGTGTTGTGAAATTCAATCAAGTTTAAAAAAAACTGACATGATCTTTGTTCTAGAGTTTGATAAAAGGCTGCCATCAGAGTGTGGACCTATTGCTGATCAGAATCCGATCACTTAAGAGTTAATTAGATGAACCTAGAAGAATTAAAGAGTCTGCCTGGATTACACCTATTCCCAACATATCAATAGTTATTTTTATTCAACACTGAAGTCTCACGGTTACAGAAAGCTGTAGATTGTAATGAGAGATGAATTGAAGAAGCCCTGGTGTGCTCATCAGTGGCTCCTGCCGTCACTGTCAATGGTCAGCGCTTTAAACAGAGAAATAATGTTGTTTTCTGTCAGCCGTTCATACCTCCTGTCCGAGGCCTCTGTGTTAGTGTGCCAGCCTGGCTCGCTGATAAATAAATGATGAAATGTGAAATGAATAAAAACATGAATGACTGTGGTGATGACACTGTGTGACAGCCCAGAGATGGGAATTAGGAGCCAAAGCAGCGCTAAAGCTGGGTTATTGGGCAGAGGCCCCGCTAACGAGCCGTGAGATTGAGTTTGACACATCGAAGAACAGGTGCTCGTTTATCTTCCTAAATAAAAGAACCGCACCACAACTTGCCTGTCCAAAATAACACGTAACAATGTGAAGCCTTCCACTGTGAACATGATTATAAATACAGCACAAATTAAGACTTTTCTCCCATAGGTTTGAGGTTTGTATTTCTTGCTGTACTTTAGCTGATCCAGCTTAATGACATCTTGAAATTCTACAGACATGTCAGATGTCTTCTGGTGGTGTACCGGCATTTTTCCGGGCGCAGGTGTGGCAGCATGGGCAATAACAAGCGCTGAGTAATTACCACAGCCATATCCATAACAGCCCTAAACCCCCAAAGTGTGCTCAGGGTACCCCTCTACCCCCTTATCTACTACACCACCCCGCTCCATCCTCTCCTCTCTGTGCAGCCAAATCATAGAACTGGGCTCAGGTCCAAAGGCCTCACTGCTGCTGCCCAGTTTGTGGTGGGGAGGGAAATAAAGCCGGACGGGCCTCTCGGGATGCTCTAATGTCAGCGTTAATTGTGAGTTATGGGGAAACATGGCGAGAGCGCAGAGGTCAGGCCTGTCAGCAATCACACTCTTCAGATGGAATTTAGCACAACGCTTTCTGTTTATCTCCCAATCAACCAGGAAAGCGAGAAGAAATTAGCATTAGCACAGCAATCTGTTTGTATCACACACCCCTGACTCTACTTCCTCTCCTTTTGTCCTGCTCATCTAATCCTTCCTGGTTGCTTTTATCACCCTCTTGGTTACATTATGAGGTGGAGTGGACCAAAATTTGACAGCGAGTCCTTTTATTTCTGCAGCTTTGGGAAATATGAGACTTTATAATACCTCTGAACAGGGTAATACTGTCATGTTGTTCATTTAATGAGAAAAACTAAACTCCCTGGCTCAAAGGTGGAATGAGAGCCATAACAGTCCTCATGATGGGCTATCTTTCTCTCTGAGTCATTGCACACCCTGAACCCGGTGTCGATGTCCCAAATTCTCATTAGTGTGTCGGTACTGAGCCAAATTAGTTAAAACAGAGTTACAGAGAGCCAACTCCCATGTCACAGACATCAGGATGGATGCCAGTTACAAAACCAATAAGTGAGGGAAGTTCTCTTGAAAATCAGCACAGGGATGATAGAGGAGATCAGAGCTGACTTGGTATTGGACAATATATTGCTGTAATAATTTTGCTATAATTTATGTTTTCAATTTTAGTTAATCCTATTACAGCGTTCAAAGAGCAGATCATTACTCACCTCCCAGCTCTCTAAAACTATATCCTAGTGGGTCTCATAAATTTATTTTCAACTGCTCCAAGTAAGCTATTTTATGCCACACAAGTTAGCTAAACTTCTAGACCAGAACATGGGAGCTTCAGTATAATGAGATTTTGAGATGTTTCATTCACAATCACATAACATTTAGAAAACCAAGTCCCAGAACACGTGTAGATGGTCATAGTTGCCTCAAATTGACTTAAAGGTAGAGTATGCAGGATTTCCGTAAAAAATAGAATTTCAACTTTTACAAGAATAATCCTGCTTTTTCATCATCTCTGGGCCCCATTCCTGTGTGCAGCGGTGGACTGGCCATCGGGAGTACTGGGAGTTTCCCCGGTGGGCTGACCGAGAATGGGCCAATTGACGGCCACTTTTTTATTATTTAAAAATAAATAATTATTTATTGGTGCACCTTTCCCTGGTAACTTTGGTAACTCTCCTGGGCCTCACTCAGAGAGAGAGAGAGAGAGAGAGAGAGAGAGAGAGAGGTGACGTCTGATTGGCCCAGTGGCCTGTCCGGCAAAACTACCTAGCCCAACGGCCCTATGAGAGGTTACAGAGGCCCCGTAGTCCCACCCACCCATGTCCAGGCCCCCCCTCTGTGATAAGCAGGTATGTCTTCAGCATCATGTGGATAATCATTCAGTCCGATAAACAGTTCAGACTGGTTGCTTAACTGTCTTTGATCTATGTGACATAATACACAGCAAATACATTGTGGTGTGTTACAACTTAGTCCAGTTATCTGAAGTATTGGAAATCAATAACTGTACCAAACAGATTAATTAGTTAGTTGCTTTCATTCATCACTCAAGTTCTGTTTTATACTTTCATCACAGGATGCCACATTACAGACCAACAAGCTTAACTTAAATGTTAAAAAGTGATATGTTCAAGCAGATAAATCTGCCATTTCCTCAGTTTCTAATCATTTCTTTTCTACCTATAATAACACACCTCCAATCATGTCACCAGTTAAAGTGTTAACAGCGTCAACATGCACCTTTTAATTTAAATTTAATTTTAAGGACAGTGACCTAGCAACTGAAATAACACGTATGCTTAATATTGGAATATTTCGATAAAATTATTAAAACTCTGATTAGATTTTATTACGATAAAACATCTGCGTATTCTATCGTCTCTACATCACGTTGACCTGTGCTGTCTATTATAAATAAAAATCTAAGAGTTTGACCATTTTTTCCAGATCATTACACTTTTGTTTTCCATACTTTAGCCAACTAGTCAAAGTGCTGATTGCATGCACATTCATTTTTTTTGCATCTAATTTAGCTTAAGCCTGTTCCACACTATTCCTCTATTTTTCATATGACAGGTGTCAGGTCTGGAGATGAACTAACCTGAAACCCCAGCAGCCCAGTGAGTCCACCCATTGATTATTTCACACTCAGACACCCTCATCTGTTCTTAAATCATCACCCTAATCATCACCCTCAGCAAAACACAGCGATCCAAAAATGGCAAAAAGTTTTCTGCTGAGTGGATGCTTCCATTAGAAAGAAGCTGATCATAAAGTGAAGAACCCCAAGCATTGTTTTGCTCTGTTTGCATCACCAAAGTGGTATTGTAACAGACTTGTGTTTTTTATGTACATCAATGGGGAGAGTAGGCACAGTATCCGCTGAACGTAGTGGGCCGGTCTGGACCAAAAAGTCCAGGGCCAAAATTTTATTCCATCCCACCCCTGCCTGTGTGCCAGTGTCAGTGTCTGTGTTTGCCTCAACCCCTCCTAGATCCCCTCTTCTGCCAGTATGTTGATGTTTTGGTTGACTCGGGACGTTTCTGGGCAGGGAGTAGGAATGGTTATGGATGGTGGCTGGTCAATCACAGTGCGCAAGCATGGTGGTTACAAAGCTGCTTAGCAAAGCAAACCAAAAAAACACATTTTACATTAATGCAAAGTGAGGCCTTTCATGCATAAAACAATGACTTCTTAGAAACCTGCAGCCAAAGCAGCAGCACAGTTAAAACTGCTGCACAGGTTGCTACCAGGTTTTACCTAGAAAGTTTAAATTTCACCCAGATGTAGATGGCAATGAGTAGAAGTGATGTGGTGGATGTTTTATGCCTGACATGAAGCATCTCGAAGTTAATGATGATCAATAAATGGTCATCAAAAATGAGGAGGAAAAAAAGTGTTTCATCGTCGTTTATCCTGATGTGGACTTTAACCACACATAAAAACGTGACATTTTCTGAAACCAGAGACTTTAATCTTTCAAATGAGGTGTCACTGATGAATTTTGACATGATCGTACTACAGTTATAAGCTTTAAAAACAAAGCATTGTAAATAGGGTGGATGAATTGGGTGGATGATAAAGGGTTAAGGGAGGAAGGGGGAGACAGGGAGAGGAGGGGCAACAGTTGAAGGGAGCTAGGGGGGGGGGGGTGTTAAACTTAATAAAGCTTGCGAAAGCAACAACTATTTATCTGTTCTCTTTCTTTGTACTTTTACTTTTGATACTTAAGTACATTTAAAATGAGCTACTTAAAGACTTTTACTTAAGTAATTTTTCAATGGGTAACTTTTACTTTTACCTAAGTAGATTTTTAGTAAGATTTCTGTACTTTTACTCAAGTATGGCTTTCGAGGACTTTTTACACCACTGGTCGTAGCAGATCAAAAGATTGATGCATAAAAGGTTGTTTGACAGTCATTCTTTTAAACAGACTTTAACAGATGCAGTCCTAGCACTTTGAACTCTGCTGTATTCGAGACTAGTTTCAAGTGTTTCCTGCAACCTTCATATTCAATCACCAAAGGGAACACAGTTGTGTTTCTTATGTCAATCTCTGTATAATTAGAAAATAAGAAAAAAGATCAAACATCGTCTCCGCAAAACGTCCTTTACGTTAACACATCACACGGTTGCTTGTATTATGGATCATTGGGTGCAGTTTGCAACACCTCCATTAACCCCTCGTCTTCCATTATGTTTGTCAGCCGGCAGTTCATCTCTATCCACTTGGCATGAACATTCGTCGGACTGTCGGATGCAGACTTGCTCATACGCAGCTGTTCTCCTTGAGTCTTGTTTGGCGAAGAGCTTTGCAGTGGCTCAAAAAATGGCTAGAATCTTCGCTGCAAATGTTGGCATCTACCGTTAGCTGCTGCACTCACGGTGTACTGGGTGCTTTGTGTTGATGTGGCAGGCTAAACTTGAGCTGCTTTGATGGTAGGCAAACTCCTTCTCAAAAAGAAGACACGGCACTTTGATTTTGTCAATGGTGCCGATGGGGCGTCTTCGAGATGTTTACATTCATTCAACCATAGACTCTCCTACTCCTCGGTTTTCATGTCTCCCCTCTCTACTGCTCTGTGTTGAGCTCACCGGCAACACCACTGCTCCACAATTTGCCCTCCCCAACTACAGTGGGAGTCAATCAGCTTAAGGAAAACAAGCCCAAATACAATGACAGTCAATCAATGTCCTCTTCAGGTTGTGACTGACATTTGTTTTCCAACCCCAGCAACACAGGCACAAGAAGCTCAATGCATAAAGACAGATTTTACAAGCAGGAAACTCACATATTAATGCAATTAATGCAATTAAAACACACCATGAGCTTAAAATGCCATCCATCCATCCATCTTCTTCCGCTTATCGCGGGTCGCAGGGGCAGCAACCTAAGTAGGGAAGCCCAGACTCCCCTCAACCCAGCTACTTCGTCCAGCTCTTCCCGGGGGGGCTCCCGAGACTTTCCCAGGCCAGCCGAGAGATGTAGTCTCTCCAGCGTGTCCTGGGTCTGCCCCAGGGTCTCCACCCGGTGGGCCGTGTCCTGAACACCTCACCAGGGAGGCGTCCAGGAGGCATCCTAATCAGGTGCCGAGCCACCTCATCTGGCTCCTCTCAACGCGGAGGAGCAGCGACTCTACTCCGAGCTCCTCCCGGATGGCTGAGCTTCTCACCCTACCTCTAAGGGAGAGCCCAGCCACCCTGCGGAGGAAGCTCATCCCGGCCGCTTGTACCCGCGATCTTGTTCTTTCGGTCACTACCCAGAGCTCATGACCATAGATGAGGCCTTTCGGCTCAGCTCCCTCTTCACCACAACGGACCGGTGCAGAGTCCGCATTACTGCAGACGCCGCACCGACCCGCCTGTCGATCTCTTGCTCTATCCTTCCCCCACTCCTGAACAAGACCCCAAGATACAAAAGCAACAACCATTTATCTGTTCTCTCCTCTACTTAAAATTCTCCACTTGGGGCAGGATCTCATCCCTGACCTGGAAGAAGAAGGCACTCCACCCTTTTCCGGTTGAGGACCATGGACTCAGATTTGGAGGTGCTGATTCTCATCCCAGCCGCTTCACACTCGGCTGCAAACCAATCCAGTGAGAGTTGAAGGTCACGGTCTGATGAAGCCAACAGGACCACATCATCTGCAAAAAGCAGTGACCCAATCCTGAGGTCACCAAACCGAACCAAACCGGACCCCTTGACACCCTGGCTACGCCTAGAAATTCTGTCCATAAAAGTTATGACCAGAACCGGTGACAAAGAGCAGCCCTGGCGGAGTCCAACCCTCATTGGAAATGAGTCCGACTTACTGCCGGCAATGCGGACCAAACTCTGGCACCGGTCGTACAGAGAACAGACAGCCCGTAACAAGGGGTCCAACACCCCGTACTCACAGAGAACCCCCCACAGGACTCCCAGAGGGACACGGTTGAAAGCCTTCTCCAAGTCCACAAAACACATGTGGACTGGTTGGACAAACTCCCATGCACCCTCGAGGACCCTGTTGAGGGTGTAGAGTTGATCCACTGTTCCACGGCCAGGACAAAAACCACATTGCTCCTCCTGAATCCGAGGTTCGACTATCCGACGGACCCTCCTCTCCAGTACCCTGGAATAGACCTTATCAGGGAGGCTGAGGAGTGTGATCCCCCTGTAGTTGGAACACACCCACCGGTCCCTCTTCTTGAAAAGAGGGACCACCATCTCTGTCTGCCAGTCCAGAGGAACTGCCCCCGATGTCCACGCAATGTTGCAGAGTCTTGTCAACTAAGACAGCCCCACAACATCCAGAGTCTTAAGGAACTCTGGGCAGATCTCATCCACCCCCGGGGCCCTGCCACCGAGGAGCTTTTTGACCACCTTAGCGACCTCAACCCCAGAGATGGTAGAGTCCACCCCCATGCTCCCAGGCCCTGCCTCCTCAGAGGAGGGCATGTTGGTGGGATTGAGGAGGTCTTTGAAGTATTCCTTCCACCGATCCACAACATCCCGAGTTGAGGTCAGCAGTGCACCATCCCCACTGAACACAGTGTTTACAGTGCACTGCTTCCCCCTCCTGAGACATTGGATGGTGGTCCAACCTCTTCGAAGCCGTCCAGAAGTCGTTCTCCATGGCCTCACCAAACTCCTCCCATGTCCGGGTTTTTGCCTCGGCGATCGCTGAAGCTGCATTCCGCCTGGCCTGTCGGTACCTGTCTGCTGCCTCAGGAGCCCCACAGGCCAAAAAGGCCCGATGAGACTCCTTCTTCAGCTCGACGGCATCCCTCACCACCAGCAGGTTCGGGTATTGCCGCCCCGACAGGCACCAACCACCTTACGGCCACAGCTCCGATCGGCCGCCCCAACAATGGAGGCACGGAACAAAGCCCACTCGGGCTCAATGTCCCCTTCCTCCCCCGTGACACACACAGTCTAGGCTCGACCAGAGGTGGGAGTTGAAGCTCTTTCTGACGGGGGACTCTGCCAGACATTCCCAGTAGACCTTCACAATACGTTTGGGTCTGCCAGGTCTGACCGGCATCTTCCCCCACCATCGGAGCCAACTCACCACCAGGTGGTGATCAGTTGACAGCTCCGTCCCTCTCTTCACCCGAGTGTCCAAGACATGCAGCCGCAAGTCCGACGACATGGCTACAAAGTCGATCATCGAACTGCGGCCTAGGGTGTCCTGGTGCCAAGTGCACATATGGACACCCTTATGCTTGAACATGGTGTTCATTATGGACAATCTGTGACGAGCACAGAAAGCCAACAACAAAGCATCACTCAGGTTCAGATCGGGGGGGCCGTTCCTCCCAACCACGCCCTTCCAGGTCTCACTGTCATCTCGAACATGAGCATTGAAGTCTTCTAGCAGGATGAGGGAATCCCCAGACGGAGCACTCGCCAGCACGCCCTCCAAGGACTCCAAAAAAGGGTGGATACTCTGAGCTGCTGTTCAGACCATAGCCACAAACAACAGTCAGGATCCGTCCCCCCACCTGGAGGCGGAGGGAGGCTATCCTCTTGTCTACTGGGGTGACCTCCAATGTACAGGCACTGAGCCGGGGGACAACAAGTATTGCCACCCCTGCCCGGCACCCGACCCTATGGCCCCTCCTGCAGGGGGTGTACCCACTGGAAGGGGGTCCCATGTTGCCTTTTCTGGCTGAGCCCGGCCGGGCCCCATGGGAGTAGGCCCGGCTACCAGGCGCTCACCATCGTGCCCCGCCCCCAGGCCTGGCTCCAGGGGGGGCCCCGGTGACCCGCGTCCGGGCGAGGGAAACGTCAAACCATTTTTCGTAATCATCATTAGGGGTCTGGTGAGCCACTCTTTGTGGAGTGGCAAAGAGCTTAAAATGACTGTAATCAATTGCAATTAATGCGATAAACTGACACCCCTAATTGCAGTACAGCTAGCATTGCAATCCACTGTGCTGCAGGATTGCTATCTAACTTCACATTGTTGAAATGTTTGGTGACAACAGGCAAAAAGCTCTGATCTTGAAAATGAAAAAGAACCAATGTGGAAGAGCAAGAAAAGAGTGCAACTCCTTCAATGGGTATTTGAAGATGGTTGCAGAAAAATCCCGATCAACATTTTTGGTAACTTTTAGCTCTTTTGCTGGGGTAAAACATTGAGGTACATGAGACCTGGGGTCTGTTGCACAAAAGTAGGATTCAAATATCCAGGATGAATCCAAAACAAGAGCACCCAGGCTCAGTTGGTTGCACAAACACTAAGCCAGGATGAACAGACACGGATTCGCCAAGCCAGGTGAAATCAATCCTGAATCGGTGTGTGCACACGGCTTTGTTAAATAGACCCCGCCGTCGATCACAGATTCACCAATTTACCATGGAAACGGGAGCGGCGTGCTCGTCGCCGTCAGGGGCAGAAATCCTCATGGAGGCTTATGATGACGAAAAGGACCAATTAAAGAAGAAAGACAACACCTGCACAATTATAAAACAACAACAGAAAGCATTGGAAAGCACCGCCCTGGTGCGTATGTACGCAAAAACTCACTCGATCGGTTCTCTGAAGTTTCACAATAATGATAAGAATAAATAAATAAATAAAAAACGTCTCCAAAAACTGAGTTGTTTTTTTGATCATGAATGAGTTTAAATTTTGAGTGGAACTGACAAAAGCTATGAGTAAAATATGCCACTTCATCAGATTGTAAAATTGTATCTTTGCTATATATATATATATGTACACAGTCATGGAGGAAAGTATTGGCACACCTGGAATTTATCCAGAAAATACACAATTCCTCGCAGAAATTGTTTAAATCACAAATGTTTGTGGTATGAATGTGTTGATTTCCTTGATGTACATTGGAAAAACAACAAAAATGAAGAAAAAAGCCAAAATGGACACAATTTTACACAAAACACAAAAAATGGGCCAGACAGAATTGTTGGCACCATTTTAGAATTATGGGTAAATCATTTAATTTCAAGCAGGTGATTCTTGTTTAAACACAGCTGTGCCAAGTAACAGGTGCTGGTAATATAGAAATCATGCCTGACGCCAGTTAGAATGTATAAAAGTTGACTTGACCTTTGTGTTGTGAGCCTTTGTGTGTCACACCAAGAATGGGGAAGAGAAAGAAGAGCCCAGGTGTGGCTTCGTACTCAAAAATTATACCGTTTGATGCATCAGTGTGCAGTATGAATAAGAGGTCAAAGTTTGGATAAGCAAGAATGGGTGGGTTTGTCAGCATATTTAAGAGCTTTGCCACAACATCTCTATGTTCTGCTGTCCATGTGATGGGTGTTTTTGACAGGAACTGTCCTTGATCTGTCTCTCTAGCCCTGCTTTTACTTTTACTCTTCTGTTTCTGAGTGTCATTTCATCAGTCTCTGTGGTTCTTTGCAAAAGCTCAAACAATGGCTGAGCTAATCTAGAAAAATCTTGGATGAAGGAGTAGTAGTATCCTAGAAACCCCAGCAGGGACTTCACATCTCCCACTGTGCGAGGCTCTTTCTCCTTGAGAGCCATCACTGCTGCCAGGTCCTGTGGGTCAATCTCCACTCCATCCCCAGACACTAGGCGGCCGAGGTATCAAACTTCTCTTTTAAACAGCTCACACTTTGTGTCAGGCCCTCCAGCTCTGCCTAGCAGCAGCCTCCCTCTTTCCGCCTCCCTTCTTTCTCTTCCTTTTCCCCAGGTGGGCGTGACCAAGGTGTGTGGTGTGCAGGCAGGTGCAGAGCATTTGCAATCACTGATCTCTGCCTGGGCGTCAAGACCTCACTGTGACTTCTGCTCAGAGCCAGACCGTCTTGTCGACACACAGTTAGTGAACTCTCTCTTGCATTTGCCTTTTGTTCCTGAAATTTGAGTGGATTACAACTCTGTTTTCCTCCTGTCCCAGCTTCCTGCCTGCCCTGCCTGCTAACCTGTTGGACTTATCACAACCTCATAGCCAGCCTCACCACACACCTCCTCAGCCCATCAACTCTTCCCCTCCTGGACTCAACACTAAGGCTCCCAGCTCGCTCCCTAGGCCTGCAGTCTGTAGTAAGAGGGGGTTAGCCTTGTTACCTTTTTAAGTATCAGTTTCAGTCTCTTTTCTCAGTCCCCCTTCAGTTTCACCAGTTTGTTTTCTCCTTATCAGAAGTCTTCCCTTGTTTCTTGTTTCACCTAGGAGTAGGGCCTGTTTAGTGTAGTTGTTGTTCTTGTAGCCTGGCCTCCTCAGTTTTCCCCCCTCACTGCAGCTGTCGAGTTTTGATTTTTCTGGTTTCTAAAAATTCTCTTTTGTTGGAGCAATTGCTGGTCTGCCCGGTCTCCTTTTATTGTCTGCAACTGAGTCTCTGATCTGCCCCCCCGTAACACTTTGTTGGTCTCAGTTTAATTCCATGTTTTTTCATGCAACAAAGAACTTGTCTGAGGTGATTCATGTGATCCTCAAACGTGGTTGGGTAGCACAGTACATCATTCAGATAAGGAGCACAACATTCATCTCGAATTTCTTCCAGCACGCTCTCAATACACCTCTGGAAAGCTGCTGGTGCATTTGTCAATCCAAATGGAATCCTGATCCATTCATACAATCCCTATGGTGTGCTGAAAGTCGTGAAGTGTCTGGATCCCTCGCTCACATATCCTTGGTGATATGCGCTGCCTTGATCGAGTATTGAGAACCATGTATTGCCTCCCAGACTATCAAGTAGGTCTTGGATTCGTAGCAGTGGATGACTATCTGGAACAGTCTTATTGCTCAGTTCCCTAAAATCCACACACAGCCAAAGACTCTGATCTTTTTTCGGACACAGTCAACAGGGGATGAATATGAGGACACTGATTTGCGGATCCAACCTCCGTTCAAAAGGTTTTGCACGTACTCTTTAACCTCTTTGTACAAGGGCTTGGGTATGGAGTTGTAGCACTTTTGAACAGGACTGCTGTCTGATCCATTGATTTTTAGCTGAAGGTTAGGAATACAGCATATTGCTGTTTTCGAATTCGCCTACTTCATACAACTTTCTAATGCAGTATGTTGTGGCACTGCATACTGTACTTGAATGTAGTAGATAGTGTGACAGTTCTGTTTGGTCTGTTTTGTAGCATGCTATACTGGTTTCCAGTATGAGGATATGAGGAGTGCGGGAGTGAAGCTGATAGATTTTTTTTCTCTACATTTTTATAATTCATTATTATTAAGTTATATTCTTCAAAAAGCATCTGGCGCACAATGTGCTGTTGTTGGAGATCAAGATGCTCTAGGTTGACAGGGGGATGCCATTTTTCCTTTGTGCAGGACTCTGAGGGGTTGCCGGCCCTGTCACTGTTTATGTTAACATGAGCTGTGCATTAAAGTGCTTCACTACTGGTTCTAACTGGCTGCTGAAAAGGTGAACTGAGATGTACCAGGTTAACATCAATGTTCTCTTCTCTACTGCCTAGAATTGTTCTGGGTGGCAGGAAGATGTCATGTTTGGTTTGGTTCTGAACTGGTATTTTGACTTTCTTTGAGCCACCAGGGGGCACATCTACTAATGCAGGGGATAGCTCTAACCCTTTTGGCAGTACTGTCTCTACTGAGGGCTCAAATAACACTGTGCCTCCATGTGGCAATGACCTCACATGACACATCACTTCACATATCTGTCCACTTGAAACAGTGAGACCTCTTTTGACAGTTTACCAGTGTCAGTTCTAGAAGTCTCTTGGGCTGGGGCTTTACCGACCACAGATACAATGGTTTTTGCTGTCTCTTTATGTAGCTTTAATGCCTCTGCCAGTAGGTCACTTAGATACACACTTCCTGGCTTTTCCAGACTCTCTAGAATAACCTCTTCCATCACATTAAAACCCAGCAATGGGCCACTGACACAGTTCTGGCTCACTAACATGGGTACGTTACCATGTGTCATACTTTGGAGTGTAACTTCGATTTCAGCCCATCCCTCAAATGGTACATCAGTCCCTGTAGCTGCTGTGATTCTGAGTTGACGATCTGGAAGAAGGTCAGAGAGCGACTGGGTTTCAACATCCAGCAAGTGTTTTTCTAGCCAAGACTTTCCCAGTATGGAGACTTGAGCCCTGCTATAAAGTAGCATGTCGGTCTTTACATCATTGAGAAAACAGGTAAGTGTGCATCTTTTACCTATCAGTTTTGCGACACAGTTGCCCTGTCTCACACTGTGTTTAACTGGTCCTTGGCTGTTACCTTGAGATGTAGGTTTATGGTGAGGTACTACGAAGGGGGACACTGTTCGTGGCTTGTTCACTAGTGGTCCCCTCCCTGTGACCTCATCATATTTCCCGCCATCTTCAGCTTTGACAGGCAACCAACAGCTCGGTGTCCTTCCTGACCACACTTGAAACAGTGGTTGCAGCTTGCACTTCCTTGGGTAACACATGATTTGCATTTCCCCTTTATGTTGGACTTGGTTTGTCCCGTCTGTGTTCCTGAGTTGATTTGGGACATTCCGGAAGCACCTTTTCCAAAGTCTTTGTCAAGACAGACATGTGCTGTCAGTTCATTTATCGCTGTGCAGTTTGCTTGGACTTTGGCGTGATTGATGAGTGCTGTCTGGAACTTCTGCTTGAGCTGGTGCTGCGTGCTGTCTATCTGATTTTTGTGCGGCATTCGCTGTGACAGTTTTGGTTATCTGTGCATGACCTAAGCTTGCCTGTCTCTGCTTCTTCACTAACTGACCTTATAATTATCTCAAGGATAAGGTGATGACCTAATGACCTTATGACAGTTACACTAATGTTGGAAATCAGAGGTTTGAGGTCTTGTGTCACATGTGAATATTTCTCACTTATTCCTTGATACAGCGAGTGAAGAAACACTCCATGAACAAGTTTACTGTCATATTTGAACTCTGAGCTACCTTGCTGAGAAGCAAACAGTACTCTCTGTTTCATACCCATTAGCGATACATAAACTGTTGTGGGCTTTCTCTGTCCTGCTGCTTTGTATTGCTAAGCTCCTGAAATAGCTCTGCACTACTCTTGTCTCTTAAGAGTGCTCGAAGGAAACGCTTAAGCTCAACTACTGTTAAGCCTTCTTTTGTAAACAGCATGTCTTTAAAATAACCAGGTTTGATAATTTTGAGAACAGTATGAATAATCTCTCTCTGCGAAGTTATCAGCTAGCCGGTCATCAATATGCCTACGGAGTAATGTTGAATCTATTTTTCGGGCTCGCTTGTTAATTGTTGCATCTGTTACCTTAATATAAGGTGGGGGAGGACCCCCATTTCTACTGCATAATTTCTCATCCTAGGTCTCTTAATTCTGAGACGTTTGACAATGAAAAATGATGAAAAGTAGAGTCCAAATCAGCAGGAGAGTCCATTCAGCTTGAATCCAGGAAAAATGTTATTCAAGTCCAGCCATCTTGAACAAAGCCAGAGTTGAGAGGTTTGCAGCACATTAAACATTCAGTACCAACTGATAAATAAAAACGTGAACGACTAAAAAGGAATCTCTCGCATCTCCTAAAAACCTTTCCCAAAATCCCAACAAAATACTTCCCAAACCTCCTAACAAAACTCTAGCCTAAAAACCCTCATCCCTTTTCCCAACAAAACCTCTCCATTTCCTTAGAAACCTTCCACTAGAAAAACCTAGAAGAACCTTGTAAAACCCAGCAAAACCCCTGAAAACCTGTAAAGAACCCCCCCCCCATGGCAAAAGAGATCCCAAAACCTGTGTAAGAAAGCATGTCCATTAAACAGTGTAGCTTCTTTTAAAACCCAGAAGACATCCCTTCTCCAGTGGTAATTGGCTGTTTTTTTTAGAGCAGCAGGACCTTTTAGGCGACAGGATACCATCTGATCAATGAGGAGGGTTAAAGATAATATCTGGTATTACAGCTTGCAATCAAGTGTCCATGAAGCAAAATGAACATCAGCAAATTGACAGTGTGAACCTGGAATTTATAGAATTACTGGATCTGTCATGATTTTCAGAATGTGTTCAAGTTAAGCTATTACAGAACTGTTCCTTTCAATCTTCAGTGTCCAGCAAGCTGTTGGTCAGTTCATGTCCAGCTGCTGCAATCCTCCAAAATCGTATGGAGACACAAGGAGCTTGTCTCCAGTTACCATGCAGGTTTAAGATGACCTGCAATGTCCTGCAATGTAACCTACAGTATAAGCTATGTAAAGACCACAGTCTCTAAAAGATGCGCAGAACAACAGGTTTGTTAATGGTCCTGTATACTCCAGGAGACCGCAGGCTGAAGAACGTGACAGCTGGCATCTTTATGTCAGGATATTTGAGAATCAGTAGAGTAAATTGCTTACTTTAATCAAAAAAATCCACATCAGTAAGTTATAGGTAATGTCTGAATCTGAGTCTGAAATTTGTCCACTGTGTATCTTAAACTCCCTGCGAGACAGCAAAGTTGCAACATCTGTCACTTTTATCACATCGGTCACTTTCCTGGCTACACTTGGCGATCCGTCTGGAGTCACATTAACCACTGAAGGTGCCACGGGTGATTCAGTCTCTGCCACCAACTCGTGTTGCCCTTCCACCGCTGCTGGAGGTTCCTGCAGTTCAGTGATGAGATCGCTGAAGACTGACAGGCAGCTCATTCAGTGGTCCTCCAGATTTTCCAACTCGTCACTTTTCAGAAAGTCCACAATGAAATCATAGAGTCCCACTTCACTCACATCGTCCCCTGGTAAGTCCTCCTTTATCTCATCCTTGATAGACACCGCCAACTTGTAGAGCACGTCTGATTTGGCTGACCTGATCAGCTGATGAAGCCGCTTTTGGATCTCCTTGCGTAGAGCTTGCACAGCGGACATGTTTTCACCTCCAGCGTCTGTGTTAGCACCTTAACATGAATTCAAAGTTCAGAACCGGGTTTATATCATGAGGGTTAGCAAACCTTGGGAAAAAGTCCCAGAGCAAGCCCCAAAAATTGTTAAACCTCCAACCTGGCATATTGTAATATTCTCCTACAGATGAATATTCCCTCCAAGATTTTTTCCTTATTTTAAGAATAACAAGGCACAGCATTTTTTTTTTCTTTGAGCTCCGTTGCTCAGTTTTTTTAATCAAAACTTCTGTGTGTTCAAAACAAAACATCCGGCACTCACAGGGACCATGCGCCATCCAGTGACCACTTCCAAAAATATCACTCACACACAGGAGCAGTGAACAGAAATGTAGTATCACATTGGTTTTTCAAAAACACCTGAGCTCAATAAAAACATTAAATGGAGTCTTCTCTTCAACACATTCAATTTCCTATTTTGACCTTGAAGTCATAAATCAACTTAACTTCAAGCCCATAACCCTCTTTTTAACACAATACATTAAACTCATTATATTCTTCTCAGACTGTGTATATCCATGAATCCTATTCACATCTTTTAACTCATTAAACATACATACATACATACATACATACATATGTGCATACATATGTGCATACATACATACATACATACATACATAGATACATACATACATACATATGTGCATACATATGTGCATACATACATACATACATAAAATCCCCCTCAGGTGTCCCTGAAGGATTTTTGTGAATAGAAAATCATTTTAATACTTTCACATTAATGTTCAGGTGAGCATGACTTCCTGATTTTGATTAACTCTATGCATTGTTTGTGATGTGAACTGATTTAGATAGTAGTGATGTGTCGTTCGTGAATGATCCATTCAAACGAACGAATCTTCTGGGTGAACGAACTGAACCGAATAACTTACTTGAAAAGATTTGTTCATTTATGAACTGCAGTTGCACTTCCCTCTCCTTTCTCTTGAGAGACAGAGAGAACTGCCAAACTCAGCGGGTTCGGGGGGGGGCCCCCCCCCCCCCCCCCCGCACCCATTTATGTCAATGATAGTAATGACTCAACAAACAGGACAGAGTCGGTCGGAAGTCCTATGTCGCTCAAGCCCGCCTGTACATTTCCCTCCCAAACATGATGAAGTAGTCATTTTGCGAAAATATATATGAGCTTTTTATGGCTGCCGTCGGTTCGCAAACGGCTTCCATATCCATAATTACTCAGCTGATTGTTTTAAAATTAATTGATGATTATGTTAATTGACCATTAACTGATGGTCTCAAATAATGTTTATTTCATGAATAATAACTGAGAAAGGGAGACAGCTCTGAACTGGAGCTCCGAATCAGTGATTCGTACTGAACGTACTAAACGTACTGAACGTACTGCACGTACTGCACGTATTGAACGTACTGAATGAACTGAACGTACTGAATGACGTGAACGAATCGCGAACTGAACTGGCGCTGGAGCTCTGTGTCAGTTATTCGTACTGAACGTACTGAATGAACTGAACATACGGAACGTACTGAATGACGTGAACGAATCGCGGACTGAACTGAAGCTCTGTGTCAGTGATTCGTAGTGAACGTACTGAAGACACGTACATCCAGTACTTGAACGAATGGCGAGCTGACAGAGAGAGAGAGACTCAGAACGGACTAAAGCTCTTGACTGGTCCTGAAAATGTGTATAACGTATAAATATCAAACACTCTGTACACTTTTTGATAATATTTTTAAACTTTAAAGTTGATAATTATAATGTTGTAATGTGTCTATTATACAGAGATATAGTCTATTTCATTGATATTTTATTCCTATTTTATATTTTGCACTGCATGCTCTTTTTGCACATCTGTTAAGCTTATTTCACTAGATGTTTAACTGTGTGTACATTTTTTTTTATGTCACACCTGCTTTGGCAATGTAAACGTATTGTAGCATCCTGGCCATTCCCAAGGGATTGTGGGAATATTCTTGTACAACATGTGTTTGTTGTTAGTTCTAGCTGGTTCTGCATTTTATTGAGTAGTTTTCATTCTTTGGGTTATATTTCAGTATAAGTCGACCCAGTGGTGACTTGGGTTATGTTTTTATGGAGGACAACCGCGAGTAAAGTGAGTTCTGTCAGCAGTTAGTAGCACAGGAAACTGGATATACAGTGTTGTGTTAGCTCACTGAGTGTTGAGTGATAGATGTAGCTGCAGTGATGTACTGAATGATGTGGTGAAAAAATCTTTAGAGCAAATCTTTTTACTGAACTGATTCTAATGATTCGATTCACTTAAAAGAACTGCTTTGCCCATCTCTATTAGATAGTCTTCATACTAGAATTGCAGATGTCTGCCATGGTGACTGTTTTATCAGGTCCATGGCTCCTGAGTCTTTCAGATCTCTGGAATCTATCAGCACCTGTCACATGAGTGGCTCTCCACACAACCTCTGTTAATAACCACTTTTTACATCAGGGCTGTGTCATGTTTCTCACTCTATCCTTGGTTGTGATGATGAGATGTTGCATTGACAGGTGAATTTTCTGGTGTGTTGCCAGTCTTTCCTCCTGACACCATTCACAGGCCCCAGGAATCACAGCAGACCCACAATCAGGCCAGGATGAGGACCAAGACTGAAATGACCTTTGACCTCCCGAAGGCACGCTTTCACCATCTTTAAAACTTAAAGGTCAGCCCTTTGAGAGCATGTGACATCACTGTGGCCTGTGCTGTCTTACACAATGTGGTTGACCCGAGGAGGGAGAGGACCCCCAGAGCACCACCACATATGGACTGAGACAATCCTGTCTCCTCCCTGATAATCACAGTGGTTGGCTGGTCAGGGTCCAGTTCATTATTTTACTCACCAAGCATCTTTTGAATTTAGTCAGATATGTTGTGCAGGAGCAGCAGAGACAGGTGCTGTGAATTCCAGTTAAACATGGCCTTCATCCCCAGAGGAAGTTATTTATTTTATCCTATTTAAATTGATTTGGCCTCTCATGATGTTTGTGTATTCTGTGTGAAGGGAGGTTACAGCATTATTCATTTGTCTGTTCATTTGTGTGTAGATGTATCCCGTATTCATCTCAATGTAATATATAGAGACATTTGAATGTGTAATTATCCTTATCTTCTGCAATATGCTTTAAATTTGTGCTTTCTATCTTGTGGTGTCACTTTGTGACTTCAGTTTTGAAAAGAGATTATATTTACGGGCTTTGATTTATCCTTACTCAATCAAGGAACATCTAGTTACACTTTGTTGTGTATTTTTTATATATTTATTTATTGAGTGAATAAGTAAATAAATTATTGATCATAAATGTTTTGATGATGACAGTGGGTCTAGTTGAATGTGAAAACATTGTGTAATGGACATTGGAATAACTATAGGTTCACATTTGTGGTGACTCATGACTGAGATGAGGGATGAGATTAAATAGATCCTCGAACCAAGCCTGGTCTGGAGCAGGCTAGCTCCTCAGGATAAATCTCCATGGTAACTTAGGTCATAACATATCTCACTTCCCACTATCCCACTTTTGTGCAGCCGGATCAAGGATAAGTTGAGCCAGGATAATTAAGATATCCCGGCTTTATCCCTTATCCTAGTTTTTTGCAACTGGCCCCTGGTGTTCTTTGTGTAGTGTAGTTCATCCACCTTTAAAAAAAGGACATTTTGTGTGTCTATGTGACATTCAGGGTGATGACAAATAGTCTTTCTGAAATGTATTTTGAATGAAAATGATCGGGACACATGGGGAGTCCTCCCACAGGTATAAAGGATAGCAGCAGAATCTTGTGGCTGAATCACTCCAAAGACTTAGGGAGAAAGAGAAAATTCAAAATCATGACAGCAAGAGCACTAAAGTGGCAAGAGCCCCAGAGGACAAGGAGTTGTCTTCCTGCAGCTTGCGGGCCATGCCTGAGTAGAAGAGGAAGGAGGTAGCATTACTTTAACAGCTGTGCAAACACAGCTAATGCCCGCTACTGCCGTTTCCCCTCTCAGTCAGCAATACAGCTAATCATAGGATATAGCCCCTGTGACTTTACCTAGAAGCCTGCAGAAGCAGAGCAACACACACCCCCAGAAATGATGGCCTCTTCCAGCTCCAACCAAAGGACTCAGGCTTTACTGAGAGGATTAGACAGTTCTACACCTGAGCGGCTCTAACTGGAGGAGCAAATATCAGATCATTTACCGGGACACAGAGCACAGGTTTGAGGAAGAACAGAATAAATGTATAACTCATAAAGTAGACTAACGTGATGTTTTCTTTTGAATGTATCTGCCAAAGTTAGCTGGATCCTCTAAAGGGTGGGTTTAATTCAGTTATTGATTCTCATACAGTATAACTACTGAAGCTCAGACCTGCCAACACTCCTGATTTTTAACTCTTTATCTTGCTGTATTAGTAATTTCTCCCCATTATTGCTCGATGGTACTGCCATTTTCAAGTTTTTTTTCTTTCTTTTTTTTTTTTTTTTGAGTCAAACCAAGCAGCGAGTTAAACTTCTGCTCTGTTTGAAGAGTTTATTCATCCTGTACATCAGGAAAGTTCAGAGCTGTATAAATCCTATCATTGAGGAGGCTGACTGTTACTATCACTTTATCACAGGTAAAACTTGGTCAGCTGATGAGCTGATCATTTCAGGTGGGGAAGCAGAGGAAAAGCTCTCCCTCCTTTTAATGAAGGGGGAAAAAAACACCACAGGCTGATTATTTATGAGTGGGAGGTCTGCTGAGTTTTAGTGAGGTCAGATTTAGCTTTAAAAAAATTAATCTGTTTTTTTTTTTTTATGACGGAGGAAGGTACCTAATTAATTACATTAACCAAATAAAAGCATGCACCGTGTATCAGAAAAGCGAGCCCACCCCTCACATTTCCAAAGATATTTAAGTATATATAGTCTGTGTGTAGCTTATATAACAGAGTAAATTTATTTTTCTCTCAAAATAGCTCAAAATATAGCCATTAATCGCTAAACCCCTCACAACAAAAGTGAGTACACCCCTAAGAGACTACACCCCATAATGTCCAAATTGAGCACTGCTTGTCATTTTCCCTCCAAAATATCATGTGACTCGTTTGTGTTGCTACAGTACATTTAATAGAGGGAAACATGAACTCCAACATGTACTGTGAATTGAATACAATTAGAAAAGGAGAGTAATAATGATGGTATGAGCACAAATGTTTAGAAGCAGCTGGTTTCATCCTTTCTTTATCTCTGGTTAAGTTCTCAGTGTGGTGAAAAAGTCTGATATCTAGGTCACATTATCAGAAATTATTTGTGTGATGATGTTCAGCATCAGTATAGTAAGTTGTATGCACAAGCCAATATGCTTGCACAATGAGCCACACACAGTTTTCATGTAATTACTGGAATCATTGCTACAATTTTTCTTGTTTTAATCTCTGACAATCTATGAATTGTGATTTTACCCACTGTTTTTGTCTGCTTTTTATGAATATACATATGTGGACCTGTAGGTCTGGAACAAAGGGTGAATTCCAATTCTTCTTAACCCTCAATCTCAAAATACGCACTCCCGCGAAGTGTAAGTGCTGTCCCGATTCTCAGAATGTTAAGGTTGAGGGGTAAGACTGAGGCTGTATCTCCCTCAATACTGAGATTCTCCGACACCACCCTTGGGAGCAAGGGCTACCCAGAATGCATTGCGTATTTTCAGTAAATAAACATGGCGTATAAAGCGGCAGAGAAGGCGAGCTACAAAGTATTTTCTTTGTTAATGGAGATATAAATATTACGAAAACCATTGTATTATCTTAGTTTAGACCCATTTTATGGATTATTTACCTCGTTGTTGCATAACATTTATTTTTATTTTACGATCTTTTGTCAATAGCGTCCGGTGCGGACAAGCCATGTTGCTATCGTTTAAGTTAGTTAACGTTACAAAATGGTCATTTTTCTCCGTGGTAATGTAATTGTTTTATCAAGATAACAGCCTAAATAACATCCTTGTGCCGATAATGGTATAAGATGACCGGGCTAATGTCATCTCCTGTAGCCGCAGAGTTATGTAACGATAGTTATAGCTGGTGTTTACCTTTCAATAAACTATGGTATGCTGTGACAGCTGAATATGTCCGTGGTTGTGTTATTTATACAGATATTTTTTTGATCACACTAACTGAAGGAATAACTGACAGACAGTCCACAACAATTTCACTTGCATTTAAGGGGTGTCCCATTTCTAAGTCACAAGATAGACCTTAACACTTGGTTTTGAGGGCTACTAAGATTGAGGGTTGAGCTTGAGGATTAAGATTGAGGGTTAAAAAAGGAATTGGAATTCACCCAAAGTGTAGGGTAAAAGTGAAGCACTACTAACAGAATCAAGACTATTGTGTGAAAAGAATGGCCCGATTCATGGCCCTTGATCAGGCTTTGGTGTGTTCGTGACCTTTCCTTTAAAAATATAGCGCTTAACGGATTTATCAGACCACCACCCAGTGAAAGGCATTTACCACTCCTGCCCTACATAAACAGTACATGTATGATAAAGAGTTTTTTTTGTTTCTGTAACAATTACCCAGTGTGTGAAAGCTCTTTACCCAAAATTATACCTTGTCTTGCAAAGCTGTTCAAGTTGTTTGATAGTTGACTGGCTGTGAAACTACCTTGTCTTTTTATTGATTAAAAAGAGACAGTCAGTTGATTTTTGTGTACGGGTTATTCAAGTTGTGTTCATAAAAAGGTCTGTTAAAACCAAGAGGTGAGTCACCTTCTTGAAGTGTTTTTCCTCTCCAGATGATTACTGAGGAAGCCTTTTAAACGACAACAAAACATCTCTGAGAACTTCAATAAAGTCAAACTGCATTTGGATTAAGTCTCAAAAATAAAACATTTACTTTACTTTAAACTAAAGACTTTATGTAAATGTACCCAAACCTTATCTCATAGTTTTGTTTATGCCTCCTCAATGCTCCCTCCAGGTGCTGCTCTCAGCCTGCTACAGGTTTGTCCTGGGTTTGGTGTCACTCCCTTTGTGTGTGTTCAGGGATAAAACCATGCAAAGGAATGTAACAAGAACAGTTTATGCTCTTGGATGAAATAGTTTTCTGTCTCCCCCTCTTCTGAGCTTCTTACAGGCGTGCCTCTCAGCCTGACTGCAGCTCACCTGTACCTGAAGCAGGGTATGGAAGCAGGAGAGAGGAGGCAGACAGTACTGGGGGGGCTCTTGGCTGCTTGAGTGTTTAGATGTGTGGGAAGAACGGTGTCTCTCTGGTGGTTTGTTTTTGGATGGTTTTGTAGTTTAAGTCAAAGTTTGCCAGTTTTGTCTTTCAAAGATTAGTTTACCTTTCGTCTGTTTTCACTGAAGATTGTTAAAAAGTTTCAAAATACATGAGTAGGTACATTCATTTATTTCTAAATATAGTCCTTTTAAGTTTTCTATATTTTAAAACTCGTCCATGCTTTGGTCACCTTAAGGTTGGATTCTGTAACTTTCTTTCATCAGGCTGTCCTAATGTACATAAAGGCTCTTCAGCTGGTTTAAAACCTTGCAGCTCAGGTACTAACCAGGACCAGGAGGAGGGAGCACATCTCTCCAGCGTTAGCTTCCCTGCACTTGCTACTTATAAATCGTTCTCCTGACCTTCAAAGCTCTTAATGGTAATGAATCATCCTATCTTGAAGAGCTCATGGTGTCATATTACCTCTAAAAGTCACTGCACTCCCAGCATGCAGTCTACTGGTCCTACCTATGGTCTCTAAAAGTAGAATAGGAGGTGGAGTGTTTGTTTATAAGCCCCTCTCCTCTGGAGTTGATCTACCAGTCAGGTTCCAGGAGGCAGACACCCTCTACTTTTAGAAGTAGGTTGAAAGCCTTCCTTTTTGATAAAGCTTCAAGTTAGAGCTGGATCAGGTCTAAACCAGCTCTCAGTTATGCTGCTATAGACTTAGTCAATTAAAGGTTTAGACTCCAAAAACTCAGACTGCTATACACTCAGACTGCCATAGACCCAGGCTGCTGTACACTCTGTCTGCTATAGGCTCAGACTATTATAGGCTTGGACCCATGGACTGTATAATGAGTGGACGTAACGACGTTTGGCTCAAACTGAAGCCTCCAGCAGATGCCCCGCCCCCTGGTGTCTGGCTGCAGTATAGGTCATAAGCCCCGCCTCCCCATGTATTCCAGATATGAGCCGGGAAAACTTAAAAAAACTACGATACCTCGTAGAAACGTTTCTCTCATCTTTACGCGAAGGTAGTATGACGATGTCATCTGGCTGCATGGTGTTCAGGTGTTTTTTTTCTGAGAAGTTAGTTTCTCATTAGTTATTGGACGTTAAAAACTGCAATATAAGTTTCGTTTTACGATAGTTGACAGCTGCCGTTCGTGAGTAGTTTTTATCGGGGATATAAGAAACTTCGGGAAAGAGCCAAAAGGAGACTAAACCTTCTGATTTCTATTTCTACCTTTTAACCCCATTGTTGAGTGTCCTTGAGTGCTTATAGAGGTGCTTTTGAATAATATTCATTGTTGTTGTTGTTTTCATTATTATTAATAATTTAAAAAAAGCTGAAAATGTGGATCCTTTAAAATAAGAGGTGCTGAAAGCAGTGAAACAAATATGGAGATGTAAAATCAATGGAATAAAACTTGCTAAATGCAGCTAAAGAAATCAGAAAATATTGAGCCTATGAAACAGAAATTGAAAAACAGTGAAATAAATCTGAAATATGGAAATTGTTTCAAGAAGTAAAAAGCTGAAAATGGAGAAATTTGGAATAAAACTGCAGAAAGGTAATTTAATTTTTGCCAGCTTTGCTAGAATAAACAAGTTATCACTATTGGTTGAAACAGTAAATCTTGTTAGGAACCTAAAATGACACAGCAGCTGCAGCAGCAGAGGTCTGGTATATTTTGGCAGAACTGTATTATTAAGTGGCTCAATGGAACACACAACAAGTGTTTGTAAGAATCTAAGAAATGCAGACTAGATGGAGACCTCAATATCGATTCACTTCACACACACCCCCGAGCTCTCTTCAAAAGGGGGTTAACTGTAGGAGTTTCTTTGATGACGTAGGACTGAGCCCAGGATCACTGTATCTGCAGACCTCTGGTAGTCAGTAGATTACTCTCTGATGTGACGCATTTCTGCTGTCACAATCTGCTTTTTGTTGAAGCTCCCTGGACTGAATGGGTTGCACCATGGTGTCATTCACCGTGCAGCTCATTGCATCTATTGCAAAACATATATGGATATATGGTATTGGATGATGGGGATATGTTACTGTTAAGATGAGTGAAGGTATACTTGAGAATTACAAGGCTCTATTGAATGCATCACTAGTGATGGGCTGTCAACGTCTGCTGAGTTTTTCTGTGCTGTATGGGAAATGTTCCAACAAAAGTTACACAGTGTAGAGTTGTTGTTTTGTAGGCGTGCCTATTTCTAACAGTAATCAGTGTTGATAACCAATTATCCATCAACATCAAAACTGAAAGGCTGTCTTGAAGCCAGTTGAGATGCACTGCACAAAGCATATGCAAAGAAAGGTTTTTAAAAAACAAGACTCTTGGATTGTGGTTCTTCTCAGGTACAGAAAATCAGACTTTTTTGTCAAACATTTTGATTAAAACACTAAAGAATCCTCTCCTGGTCTGTCTCTCATGTTATGAAAGTGATGCCGTATGATGTTCCTATTTCCATTAATCACTTCTGAGCAGAACTCCTCCGGGACTCTAACTGACCAGCAGCGCTGAGTGAGTGCCATACACAGAGATACGGTATGTTAACCAGACAGGGATGCTGCTGCAGTCATGAATAAAACACAAAGGACATGATAGACAATACTACACTCACAACTCCTCTGCACCCCTACACACTCCCTAACCTCCACCTCACACACCTCCCCCCTCTCCTTTTCCTCTCTGTCCTGTTTTCCATAAATAATGCATGAAAAGGGGAAGAGGCTTGTTTACTTGTGGTTTGTGTGGTTCTCTTCAGGAAAATTATTTTCCTCTTTTTGACTGATGGGTCAAGGCAAGGGGGAGACTTCATTTTCATTCTGCTTTCCCTTATTTCCACTTTTATGGTCCTCTTTGCATGTTTGTATGCGCACATCTGTGTGTTTGTGCCAAACTAAGAAGAAATAACCAAAACAAACGTCCAACAGTGATGCCTCTGTATTTCATACTTTCAGGGGTGCATCAAAGGAGGCAGATGCAGAGGAAACACTGTCAGACTAACGCAGCTAAACAGCAGCTTAGTGTGCAGAGTTATGGTCCTTACAAATAATTTGAATTTGTGACTTTGCTGAAGGATCACAAAACGACAAAAGTGCCCGCACAGCCGTACCAGACTGTCAGTGTAACCATCAGCAGCCTGTCAGTCCTTCCTCCTCTGAAAGAAAGTAAACACTTCCTGTTTGTTTCCCTCACCAGATGCCTTCCAGCCAGTGAGACAAGTCCTTGGTCGGGCAAAGACTTTTTCAAATAAATTCCACCATTTTGTTTCCAGAAGCAAAGTGTTGACGCTCAGCAAAACACCAGAATAGCAATATGTGTAAAATACCCAGAGACAATTAAAGCCACTATCTATAATGAATGAAATGGAGGTCTAATGAAGAGGCTCAGACTGAGTATCGCTGACCCTCTCTGACCCGCACATGAAAAGAAAGCAGTGGGCTGAATGCCTACAAAGCGACGCCCCTGCCTCTTTGAAGTGGCGTGGAAAACTCGCCATCTGGTGTGATCATCACTTTTTCATGTTGACAATCCTTGAGTTCTTACACTTAAACTAACAGGCTGAAGAAGTGCTTCTCAGCCTCATTCCCACACCACGTCTCAAATGCAGCTAAACAGAGGCCTGTTGCTCTATGTCTTGAGTGCACAGAGGTGTTTTTCACCTTTATGGGCTTCCAAAGTTAGCCCAAGGTTATACTTTGAAATCTAATCATCCTTTGTCAGAACAGTGAGTTAAACTGTCACTAAAGACAAAGGCCCCGTTTACAGGATAACAAAGACTAAGGCCCAGTTTCACCCTGAAACATATGAAAACGCAATGAAACAAATCTGCGGCTACACTGATACGCTGAGGGGCTGAAAACGGTGTAATATGCATGTCAGGCCTGTAGGTAGCAATATAACTGTAGGAGCCGTATACATGACTGTGAGGGAGCTGGTCAGCATCCCCCTCACTGAGAACCTATTACTAATCTCCCTCTCTTCGAGGTCCATTTCCGGGGGGTGTGTTCATGGCAGTGCACACATGGACACCACAGGACTCCAGCAGCCTTCAGGCTGAGTGGAGGGATCAGGGGAGAGAGAGGGGAGGGGTTAAAGGGGATCTTTTCTTAAGTTTGAGGTTGTTTAGGTTGTTTTCAGTTCCTTAGGTATTTTCTTTGCTCTGTATTAGTATCAGTCATTTGACTTGTGTTGTAAATATTGTTTATTTGTAAATTTACTCAGTGCTCAGTGGTGTGGGAGGAGTCTTGGGGCAGAGGTCAGGAGAGGTGGGGCAGGGTGTGTCTCTTCTGCTGGTGCAGCTTTAATTAAGGATCTGCTGCACCTGCAGAGTGTGTGTGAGAGGCTCCAAGTCTTTTGTTCTGCTGAAGGCTGCATGTGTGGATTGTGTGTTTTTTCATGTGAAAAGTAAAAACCAAGACCAGAGATCTGGAATTTGCTGACTCCTGCGTGTTTTTGATGTCTGCCCTCTTCATCTACATCCTTCTGCCATTGTTTCATCCTGTTGGTAGAGGTTAACTTACACCTTAAACCCTACAATAACAAAAATTAAGAAGCCGAAGAAGAGGTGAACAACAAAACGTTTGCGTTTCACCCAAAAACGGTTGCCGTGTACACAGAGTCTAAAAAGTTAATACTCATAATTTCAGCCAAGGCCCTGACATACGACAGAGTCTGTACAGTTTTTACTTCCCCAGGTGTCACATTTCAATGGATGAACTGATTTCCAGGGATCCCTTCAAAGTGTTGATAGGTCACTTCCTTCATTTTATGAGTGATGTATTGAAATGATGTCTGATACATTGCTAATATCATGGCACAGCACTTAGATCTTCCAAATTTGAGCATAAATCTAATTTTGTATCAAGCTGTGTTTACTTGAGCCATCCCCATGTCATCACATGGGCTAAGGTATGTTTCTGTACAAAAAGAAAAGGCTGCAGAGAGTGGACTGTATAAACCAGGGGTCACCAACTCTTTCAGACTGAAGGCTAGTGAGAGGGGAAAGTGATTAGTACTACAACTACTACTACTACTACTACTGACACGACTAATACTGCTTCTACCACTACTACTACTAATAATAAAAATAACAACAATATGTGAAGAGACTGCTCACGTCATCTCTCCCCACAATTATGAGCAATGATTTACATAGCAATAATAGTAGAAAACATGAGATCATAATGAGAATATATGTATTTGAACATGCAACATAAATTTATTTGTTCCATCTGCTGCTATGATTAGGCAAAACTGGTCTAACAAAATCAGCATCATTATTGTTATTATTTGTGAGATCTGTAGCCTGTAAACTTGTATTTTAATACATAGTTATAAGAAAATATATTGAAGTGTGGGCCCACATAATTCATGCCCCTCCCCACTGTATTAGTCAGTGCCCTGGTCGGGGAACCCAGGTCTAAAAAGTGAGGGCACGCCCCTGCTTTTCAGCGTGCACATCATTGCAGGATTGTTATGTTGCTTTGCTCAATAACAGATGGATTTATGCTGAACAGGGGACTCAGCCTATGGAATAAAAGCAGTTTCAGTAGGAGAGGGGACTCAACTTTTGCCAGGTGAAAGTGGAACAACTCCTCAAGCATTTGTCCATACAGGGTGCTGCTCTTTGTAATGATCTGGATTGTTTTTGTTTTTTCTTGTAGGGTTTGCTTTGCTGTTTTCTTCACCTTTCTCCCCCTCCCCTCTCTGCTTTCTTCTCCTGCAGGTATGGGAGTGGCAGGGAGCATGGTTGGTTTCTCCAGCAGCAGTGAGGCACACCTGACTCCACTCAGCTCTTCATCCTGCCTATAAAAGTCTGGTCTTCACCCCACAACTGTGCCAGATAATTCCGTCTGGTACGGTAGAGTTGAACTGGCCACCTGTGGATATTTTGTGTTGTCATTTTGGAAGAAGATTGTTATTCTGGGGAGTTTTGTACTGATTCTTATTTTCCTTGTGTTCAGGTCTTTTGGTGTACCTCACTGCCATGTTAAGTTTCTTGTTCCTGTGGACTCTTGTTTTGCCAGCCTGCTCCCTGCCTTCACTGCTTGCCTTTTATTGGACATTAAAACCTTGTATTTTGAGTCTTAATCTGTGTCAGTGTCCGGTTTGGGGTCTCACTTAACAAAAACTTCACACTCTCTCCAGCTTAAAGTTAATGTCCGTCGCCCATCAGCAACTGTCCCCGTCCCTGTAGTCAGTATTCACAAATCATGATCCACCCATATCACCAGAAAAAGGGAATTTTCTTGGGTAGAGTTGGAGCATTCTGATAAAAACTGGTGTATGTTTCTTAACATTCTCAAGCAAAACATGATCAGAATATAATTTTTGAAGAGCATTAGGTTTTGCGCACATTGCACTGCTAATAATCAGCGGGTGACACAAGAATGTTTTCGTCTTGGAGAATGTTTCCCATCAGGGCGCTTTGTGTCAGAGAGTAACAAGAATATTTTTATGACATTCCAGTTCTTGTTGTTTTGTAAGTTCACTGTAACTGTCAAGATTTTGGAGTAATTAAAGGAAAAAAAGGGGAATCAGTTCAACTTTGTAATTTAAAAGTTCAAGTATTGAAGTTCAATCCTTTTAAATGTGTAACTGTTCCTTTATGAGCACCTTTAATGAGCATGCGCAGTCACCCATTGTATAACTTTCACCTGCGAGAGGAGCACACAGCCCATCAGTAAGTGGAAATACAAGATAATTAAAATAGTTTGTTTGCTATGTTGTATAATGTGTATAAAGGTTTGTAGGTTTGTGTTATCACTAAAAAGACCGCTGCTATTGTTGTTGTCACGCATGGGGTGTATGTATTTCAGAACGCTAGACGACGGTACGGCTAGGTTGCTAATGCTAAAGGCTAGCAGTTTTAGCCAGTACGGAGCGGTGAGCACGGAGTTTAAGGCCGGCTCACGTTCCTCTAACAAGAGGAGTAAACAAAGCTAAATCTATAATACTCCGCCACGTACAGAGATCGTGTCTGCAAAGGTTTAGGAGCTGATAACTCCTATAAAACTAAAACCAGTGCTACCTCAAGACTCGTTGCATCAACTCAACACCCTCACTGCACTTGCCTGGTTGTGCAAAGCATTTTGGGTAGCGTAGTTTGTTTACACCCCAAGGCTGCTGTTGTGTGTGATATGTGTGTTTTCCAACATTTTACAATGTTAAAATAATAATATGCCTATTTGCAAATTTGTAAATGTTATTCTTATTCTCATTTGCTATTTCTGTGTTTTAGGTTTATGACCTGTGGTCTTTATTCAATAAACAAATCAAAGACTATCACGTGTCACTTCTTCGTGTGCTGCCTATCAAGCCTTTTCGGAGGGCGGAAAAATTCAAAAAATCCGAACAGTAACAAAGCAAATACCTCTAGGAGGAGCCCAATTTGACCAGTGCTAACTTTAGAACATACCTCGCGGGCACCAAAGGTGGTCCTGACGGGGGGACTGGGTGCCTGTGGGGACCACGTTGCTGACCCCTGGTATAATCCACGGACTGAGTCTAAGTGACTCTGACCTTTCATCAAGCGGAGGCAGAATTTGGGCCGGCCTTTAGACCTAAAGAGAAAAACTAAAGAGAAGCCAACTGTCGTTCAACACACACCAAAAAACTGTGCATACATGCCAGTCCTTGGGGCTGGCTCACTCTACAAGATTTGAAAAATCTTATGAGATACTGAAATGGGGATATGTCATGCACATAAGGAGAATCTTTATCCTCAATTATATCTTAAACACACACACTGTAGGATTTGAAAACACTGACCAGCGCATACCACAGGATTTCATCAAGACCAGAAAGAGCCGCGTGCCACGTAATCTTACATCATCTTACAAGGAAGCAAATGTAAACCAAAGCACAAAGAAAGAGTCTAGTGTGTTGCTGATGGCTGCAGCCATTACTTTCTGAGAGAAAAAGAAAAAGAGGACTTCATGCTCAAATTCACCAGATGCATCTTTGGTTCAGCTCCATTGATGGATAGCAACTCACACCGGCTGCCAGTTTAATCTGGTGCCGCATGACTGTCATACAGCACGAGTTGTGAAACTGGTCTGGTTGCACTCATTATGCCAGTTTGTTGCTGTAGTCAAGCTAAATACCATCTGGTTTTGACATGGTTAGTTTTAATTTGAAAGTCAGTGGGTGTTGTTGGGCGACATTTTGTCCTGCTCCATCTACTTTTTTGGTAAAAACAGGATGGTTGTACACCTACTGCAACTTGCCAGAGCCAGACTGGAACGGAGTGGAAACAGTATTGGTTGACACATTGATTTGAATGGAAACCTATCTGTGCTGGTGTTGTCTGACCTGAGCAGAGCTGGAAGCAGTCATGACACACAGGGGCTTGCTGCATGACTCTAGAATATTTGAGCTGTGATTGGCTTATGTTGTCATCCACAAAAATGAGTGACGTGATCAACCTGAAAAATACCAAATACGTTTAAGAATTTTCAAGGCAGCTCCGACGGACTACCTTCTCTACAAAACCTCCACCCTCTGATTGGCTAGCCCTCTTGAGGCCTGTTAGGCTGGAACAAACTATTTTTCAATCATAATGACAACAAAAACTTCCAAAATGACCCCAATCAAAAGTTTACGTACTCCAGTGATTTTGGCCTGATAACATGCACACAAGTCAAAACAAATTGGTTCGAATGACACTAAAAGTAGTTATCCTCATCTATGATCTATTTGCTTGTCATCAGTGTGTGCTTATAAAAGGTCAGTGAGTTGCTGAGCTCCTGAGAGACGCATGCATCTTCACTCAGTGCTGCACTGACTTCTCTGGACACTTAGTCATGGGGATAGCAAAAAAATGTTAAGGATCTGCAGGAAAAGTTAATCAAACTGTACAAAACAAGAAGGGGTTATAAAAACATATCCAAGGAATGGAGGGTTTCAAAAAGCAGTGTTCAAACTGTGATTAAGAAGTGGAAAATGAGGGATTCTGTTGAAATAAACCATGGTTAGGGAGACCAACAAAAATTTCCACCACAAATGCCATGAAAATTGTTATGGGTTCAAAGGAAAACCAAAAAATGACTTCAGCTGAAACACAGGACTCACTAAAAAAATTGTTCAAGATGCTCAATTAGAGGCACTTGAGGAAAAAATGGGCTACAGGGTTGAGTTGACAGAAGAAAGCCATTTCCAAATAGTATCTGCTTACAATATGCTAAACAGCATAGAGACAAGCCTCAAAACTTCTGGAAAAACGTCATTTGGAATGAGACCAAAATTGAACTTTTTTGACTTTTTGGTCACAACCATAAACGTTACATTTGGAGAGGGGTCAACAAGGCCTATGATGAAAGTTACACCATTTCTACAGTGAAGCATGAGGTAAATCACTGATGTTTTTTGGGATGTGTGAGCTACAACGGCTCAGGAAACTTGGTCAAAACTGATGGCGAGATGAAAGCAGCGTGTTATTGGAAAATCTGGGAGAAAAATTTACACTCATCAGCCCAGCAGCTGTGCTTGGGATGTACTTGGACATTCCAACATGACAAAGATCCAAAACAAAAGGTCAAGTCAATTTGCTGTTGGCTACAGCAGAGTAAACTAAAAGCTCTGGAGTGGTCATCTCGGTCTCCTGACCTTGATCTCAAACCTGCAGTACATGCAAGACAGCCCAAGCATTTACAGGACCTGGTGGCTTTTTGCAAAGAAGAATGGGCAGTTTTACTACCTGCGAAAATAGAGACCCTCATCAACAAGTATCACAATAGATTTAAAGCTATCATTGATGTTAAAGGGGGAAATACAAGGTATTAAAAACTGGGGTATCTAAACTTTTGATCAGGGTCATCTTGGTACTGTCTGTTGTCATTATGATTTAAAAGGAGTAAATTTTATTTTTTATTTTTTACTAAATGTCTTCACCCAACCTCTAACCGTAAGTGACAGAAACTTTTTTTATGATATTAATCAATCAATCTTTATTTATATAGCGCCAAATCATGATAAACGTTATATCAAGACACTTCACAAAACATTAGCAGGTTGATACCTGTTGGTGTTAAATTATTTTATTATTTTATTTCATTAACAGAGACCCAACATCAATACAGGATAAAGAATCTTATCTCATCTTAACCCACCATGAGTGTAGAACTTAGCAGCATCTTTTAGCAAGTTACAGTAGAAAGGAAAAACTTCCCTTTAACGGGCAGAAACCTCAGACAGAACCAGACTCATGTTTGACAGGCATCTGTCTCAACTGTACTGGGGTGAGGGAGAGGGGGAGAGAGAGAGAGAGAGAGAGAGAGAGAGAGAGAGAGGCAGAGAGAGAGAGAGAAAGACAAACAGGCAGACAGACAGACAGACAGGGGGACAGACAGAGTGAGGGGAGGACGCACACAAACAGGAGAGAAAAGAAATACGGACACAGAGAGACACTGACAAAGAGAGAGAAAAAGAAAAATTGGAGAACTGTCAAAGCCACAGTAGCAGGAGTCAGGTAGTCTCGCGTCAGCTGGTAGATCCACAGCAGCAATCTTGATGACAAACAAGCTCAGAGACTCCCAGAGGATCATGACTAATAACTATAATAGTGCATTAAGATAAAAGTTAGACTGACAGATAGAGGAGAAAGGGAAACAGAAGCCTAGTGTGTCAGTTTCCCCCCCAACAGTCTAAACCTATAGCAGCATAACTAAGAGCTGGTTCAGGCCTGATCCAGCTCTAACTATAAGCTTTATCAAAAAGGAAAGTTTTAAGTCTACTACTAAAAATAGAGAGGGTGTCCGTCCCCCGGACCTCAGCTGGTAAGTTGTTCCAGAGAAGAGGAGCCTGATAACTAAAGGCTCGACCTCCCATACTACTTTTAGAGACCACAGGCACAGTCAGCAGGCCTGCATGCTGAGAGCGCAGTGATCTAGACGGGTAATATGGAACTATAAGCTGTCTAAGATAGGACGGCCCAATGTTATTTAGAGCTTTATAGGTCAGGAGGAGAATTTCAAATTCTATTCTTAATTTTACAGGTAACCAGTGTAGAGAAGCTGATACTGGAGAGATGTGTTCCCTCCTCCTGGCTCCCATCAATACCCGAGCTGCAGCATTCTGAACTAATAAAAGAGTCCTAAAAGACTTGTTAGAGCAGCCTGATAAAAGAGAGTTACAGTAATCTAACCTAGAGGAGACGAAAGCATGGACTAGTTTCTCTGCGTCTCTCTGAGACAAGAAGTGCCTGATTTCTCTAATGTAACGAAGATGAAAATATACTGTTCTCGAGGTCTGCTGAATCAAAAAGAACCCCAAGATTCCTAATTGCACTCCTAGACGCAACACTGATGCTTCCTTAAGTGCCTATCTGATCAGAAAGAGCCTCCCTAAGCTGTTTTGGTCCAACAACAATAACTTAAGTTTTCTCCGAGTTCAACAGTAAGAAATATCTTCTCATCCAAGCCCTGACATCTTTCAAACACAATCCAAGTTAAGCTAACTGGCTAGTTTCTTCTGGCTTCATAGATAGGTACAGCTGAGTATCATCTGCATAACAATGAAAGTTTATGGAGTGTTCCCTCATAATACTACCAAGAGGAAATACAAGATGAAAAGGATCGGACCAAGCACTGAACCCTGAGGGACTCCATAGCTAACCCTAGTGCACACAGAAGACTTGTTGTTGACATGAACAAACTGATACCGGTCTGACAAATAGGCAAGCCAAGTAGTCCCTCTAATCTCTGCAGAAGGATACGATGATCAATATATTAAAAGCAGCACTAAGATCGAGCAACACAAATACAGAAAGAAGACCACAGTCTGAAGCTAAGAGTAAATAACTTTTTACTTTTAACAATGTAGTTTAGGTGCTAGGATAACCAAAGAACCTGAATCAAGAATAGGCTTTTTGAGAAGAGGCTTTATAACCGCTACCTTAAAGAGTTGTGGTACATATCCTGTCAGCAAAGACGCATTAATTAACCGCAGTAAAGAGGGACCAACCAAAGACAAGACCTCCTTCAGCAGCCACGTTGGAACAGGGTCTAAAAGACAAGTGGATGATTTAGCTGAAGAGACTGTTGAAACCAGCTCTGGCAGGTTGACAGGGAGAAAGCAGTCTGCCAAGCTACAGCAAGACAGAGAGTTCAAGGCAGCAGGAAGGGCTTCCTTGAAATTAGCTACGGCTCTGTCAGATAGGCTTCTAGCTAAGATATTTTTATGAAATGGAATAGAGCCTAAGAGGGAAAACTCAAAAGTAACTACGAAATGATCTGACGGAATAAGATTATGTGGGGAAACTACTAAATCGACTGTTTCCAGGCCATGTGTGAGACCAAGATCTAAAGTGTGATTGAAGCGATGGGTGGACTCATTCACGCTCTGTAACCGAAAGAATCCAGTATCAACATAAAGGCATTACCAAGTCAACGCAAATAAATCAATGCTAAAATCTGAAGTTAGCTCATCTATTAGAATAGCTTTTGAGGCTAGAGATCTAATATTTAATAAACTACATTTAACTTTAACATCTTGTGGTTTAGCTGCAGCTGAGGTTTTTACCTTTATAAGGTTATTTTATTTCACTTTTCCAATGTTTTTGTTGTAGAATGGTCTTGGTTGGGGAACAGACAGTCTGTGTGTTATACTGTGAGTGAATGGGGACCTGCTCCAAGGAAAGCGCAGTGGAGCCTCTAAAGCTGCAGCCCTGCTTCCTGGTCTCCACTCTGATATGTCAGACGGGCAGGCTAATAAAATCAGAAAGATTTCTACTTAAACGAGCAGCACTGTCCAAAGTAGGACACCAACTCGACAGCCAGTGGTTCAATGAAGAGACGCGGCTGAACATCTCATCATTTGCCTAATTTGGCAGGGGGCCAAAGAAAATTACCGAGTCCAACATTGTTTTAGCAAGTGCACACACCAACTCCACATTAACCTTAGTGACTTCTGACTGGCGGTGCCGGGAGTCATTAACGCTGACATGTATTACAATTACAACTCAGTCTTATTACCCTCACCTCACATCCGTAACCTTGGTATCATCTTTGACAACAACCTCACCTTTCATCACCACGTCACCCAGCTCACCAAAACGGCCTTTTTTCACCTCAGAAACATAGCACGCCTCCGTCCATCTCTCTCTTTTTCAGCTGCCAAAACGCTTATCCACGCATTCATCACTTCCCGTTTAGACTACTGTAATAGCATTTTCTATGGTTCCTCCTCCAAAGTCCTCCATAAACTTCAATACATCCAGAACTCTGCCGCACGTCTCCTCACCTCCACCCGCTCACGTGACCACATCACCCCCGTCCTTCACCGTCTCCATTGGCTCCCCGTCCCTTACCGTATACAGTTTAAAATTTTTCTCCTCACTCACAAAGCTCTCCACCACCGGGCCCCTCCCTACCTCACCGACCTCCTCCACCATCACACTCCAAGCCGTAACCTCCGATCCTCACACGCCACCCTTCTGTCCCCACCCCATAGGACCAAGCACTGAACCTGGGGGGACAGAGCCTTCTCCATAGCTGCCCCCTCCCTCTGGAACTCACTCCCCACTCACATTCAAAACTGCTCCGATCCATCATCCTTCAAATCTCTGTTAAAAAGTCACCTTTTTAAGTTGGCTTTTAACCCGTGATTGCACTGCTGTTTTAATGTCTGAATTGTTTTAATTGATGTATGTATTTATGTATTGCTTTTAAATTATAAAGTGTCTTTGAGTTTTGAAAAGCGCTATACAAATAAAATTTATTATTATTATTATTATTATTATTACAATCTTACGGAATCTACGTTTATCCTTTGCCAGTTTTAAATTTCCCTCGATGTTGCCTGCTCTGACTCCCAGGAGGCATTTGATTATGTTTGATGGCATCGCAAATTTCACATTTCTGCCTACGGAGTCACCAGTCACCAGAGTCTTAAGCTTCTTAGCAGGTGTGTTGCTAAGTGGGGCAAATCTGTTTGAGATGTGAACATTTTGGTTATCCGACGTGAGTTTTTTGAGCTTGCGACTATGCTTCCCACTCATAGTTACCCAGCCACTGCATCCCGGCTGCTCGGGATCAGTCGGGGTGAAGCTAAGCTTCGGCCCGTACCAGCTACAGGGGGTCGGCTAACTACCGCTGCTAACTGAGGACAAACCTCGATGCGGAGCCATGTCTCTAACTCACTAACCCTTTCCTCCAAAGCTATAAATAGGCTACAATTTATACATGTATCATTATCGGTAAAGGAGGACGAGGAATAACTGAACATCTGACACATAAAGCAGCACCGAGCAGGGGAAGGAGACACCGGGTGAGAAGCCATGGCAGGCACCTAGGAGCTAACAGGCTAACAGAAGCAACAGTTGCCTAACCCGCCACAAAAATAAAGGGTGCTTGGTGCGAACAACTGCAGATTAACAAACTTAGTGAAATAGAGGACTTAGAAGAAGTGAGTGAAAGTAAGAGTAAGATAGAGTAGAATTGCCGCTAGAGGAGAGAGAAAAAAGCGATAGCTGACTGTTACAGACACAATACTACAACCAGAAATGACACAGCACACTCATGTGACTCCATATCAATCATATTCTCTGAGAAAAGGCAGAAAAGTCATAAATTCTGCCAGGGTATGTAAACTTTTGAGCACAACTGTACATTATCCCATAATACACCAATAGGAACAAAGAATACACTTGAAATTACGTCTTTGCATGAAGCATATTTCAACTGGTCTCTAAGGTCCAGACCTTGGTTTATGGTAAATGTTTATGCTAAACACTGGTTAGAGCTCAATGGAAAATTGTGGCTAGATTTGTTCCCTGTTGTTCTGGTGTTTTCCAATCAGCCCACATTTGCATGACCTGGAATCTGGAAGTATCAGCTCATATGTTCTCCCTGCCCCCTGTTCCTGTTGAAGTATAACTCTGCTTCTTAAGTGATACCACACCTCAGTGCATCTAAATATGGCTCCACTGGTGTTGAATCCACTACTGTGAAATATGCACCGTGAAAACCATCTTACACTGTTCGCGTAGGTGCCACCACCACCCTGTCCACCCAACATGCCAACACAGACGTGTGAGCAACATCACCAAGCCCTCGACCTGGCAACACAGACATGTGATCCTTGCTTCCAGGTCTATAAATTATTCAGGTCAGACAGTAATGATGAACCCATCATATATCCTTCCTGACAGTGAGTCTGAAAATAAGGCTATGAGAAGGCAAACCCTCTGCAGGTTATGCAGCGATGACGTCAGGGTCGTTTTACGAGCTGCAGAGTGCTGTGAGAGGCAGGAGTAAGGCGAGGAAATGACGAGTTGGACGTGTAACACATAGATCGAGGAACATGCAAATGAAAGTGTAATGGCTTAAGATGACCAAATTCAGCAATCTACACCCAACAAATTAGAAAAACACACTGCAAAGACTGCAACACAGCACATCAAAAAAAATGTGCTGCAAATGGACAGCAATACTACACATGAGAAAAACATGCCACAAAGACTACAATGACACACTTTTAGAAAAACGCACTGCACAGACCAAAACACAACACGTTAGAAAAATGTGCTGCAAATGGACCGGAAGTACAACACGTTAGAAAACGCACTACAAAGACCACAACACGACACATTAGAAAAATGCACTGCAAATGAACAGCAGCACTTACTTTTTATCTCACTTTCCAAACCACTGATGGAAAGAGAACTTTAGTATGACATCTGCGTAAACAACAGGCAGTGCGTTTCTCAAATGTGTTGTGTCGTGGTCTTTGCAATGTATTTTTCTAATGTGTTCTGTTGTGGTCTTTGCAGAGCATTATTCTTAATGCTGCATAGCTGATGTCAAATTAATGAAGATGTTTTCAGTATTTGCTTGTGTTTGGTCTTTTTGTGTGTGTTTCTTAAGTTGCAGTGCTATGAGCTCTCAGGGCCACCATACCAAAGTATTTAAAGTGAAAAGGCAAAGATGTATTTAAACAATGCAGTGCAATGACTGCAGTCAAAACTACATGCATTCAAATTCAGTGAGTTATGATTGTTTAGAAAATACTTAATCTGTTTAATTTAAACACACACTAAAGTATTTCTTTTAAAAGAGGAACCCAAGTTACTAAAGGCCGGAGAACTTATTGGATTCAAAAAAGTTGAACAGGTTACGGATCACCTTTTACTTCAAAACTTTTAACATGAGCTGAAAGTTCACCCAAGGTATGCTAAGGTGGTTAACTGTCATCCCTCTGTGCTGTAGCCAGTTAACAACATTAAATAAATGGTCTGTCTCATTCACACTGCATACAACACAACCAAGGGTTGTAGAGTTAATGAAAAAATAATTAAATAAAAATGAAAGGTGAAAAAGCATTTCAGTGGAAGGTGATAACATATGAGGAACATTACTCAAGAGGTCAAATTAAAGTACTCATCAGAGATGTCCGAGTGAAGTTCATCCTCTATAATCTCAGAAGATGAGTCACTCTCCTCCACAGAAGGCTAATCCTTGTACTCACCCTTGTGGACTGCTCCCAGGAAGGAGAGAGAGTTTCTCCATAGAGCAGAACATCAAGGGTTAGTCCTGGTGGGCTGATCAGATTACGACGGAGGAAACCCCTGTTGAGACGAGCATCAAGGATGTGGCGAGCAGGAACCCTGGATCTCTCTTTAGGACCATACCCTTCCCAGTCACCCAAGTACCGGAGACCCCTTCCCCTTCGACGAGAGCATAGAAGACAGTGAACTGAGTAGGCGGAGGCGGAGTAGCAGTAATCAGTGGACTTTCACGAACAGGCTTGGCATACGAAACATGAAAAGTCGGATGTATGGACCTAGGCAACTCTAGTCTCACAGCTGTAGGACTGATGACCCTCTCAATCTTGAATGGACTGATGAACCTAGGTGACAGCTTCCTGGACTCAGCTCTCAAGGGTAGATCTTGGGTGGATAACCAAACCCTCTGGCCCACTTGGTACGTGGGAGCTGGAGTACAGCAGCAATTCGCAGTCCTGGTGTACCAACTGGCAGAGTGGCCCTGGCATGGGCCCAGGTCCGGTGACAGCGGCAAATGAAGGCCTGGACTGATGGGCAGGAAACCTCTTTCTCCAGAGCAAGAAAGAGCGGCGGTTGGGACCCATGGGCACACTGAAATGGAGACAGTCCAGTTGCAGAGCTGGTCAGGGTGTTGTGAGCATATTCCACCCACAGGAGTTCTTGGGACCAGAGAGAAGGATTCTTGAAAACCAAACATGGGAGCATCGTCTCCAGGTCTTGGTTCTTGCGTTCAGTCTGTCCATTGGACTGAGGATGGAAACCAGAGGACCAACTGACAGTGGCCCCAAGGAGAGAGCAGAATTCCCTCCAGAACACAGATGTAAACTGCGGGCCTCTGTCAGAAACCACATCAGTGGGAAGACCATGGGGCCTGAAGACATAATTAAGAACTAGTTCAGCTGTCTCTTTGGCAGATGGTAACTTAGGCAAGGGAACAAAGTGAGCCATTTTACTGAACCGATCCACCACAGTCAGGATGCAGGTGTGGCCCTTGGACAGCGGCAGGCCAGTTACAAAATCCAACGAAATGTGAGACCAAGGGCGATGGGGCACAGGCAGGGGTTGCAGGAGACCCGCAGGGGCTTGACGAGATGGTTTGTGTTGCTAAAGACGGGACAGGCATTAAAAAATTCTCTGGTGTCTTCATCCAAGGTGGCCCACCAGAACCTCTGCTGCAGGAAGGGTCAACTGGGTGGCAGGTGAGGTCGGAACCATGTGCCTATTGCAGAACTTTCAACCTCAAGGCAGAAGGGACAAACAGACGATCAGGAGGGCATGAACTGGGACCCGGTTGGTTGTCAAGGGCAGCTTTTACTCTCTCCTCTGCCTCCCAGGTGAGTGAAGCAACCAAGGTAGAGGATGGCAGGATGGTGTCAGGTTCTTGAGCAGGATTCTCTCTTTCTGGAAACTGGCAGGACAGAGCATCTGGCTTGATATTGCGAGAGCCAGGCTGATAACAGGGAGAAAAGTAAAATCGGGCGAAGAACACAGACCATCTGGCTTGGCGGGAATTCAGACGTTTAGCAGACTTGGTATATTCCAAATTCGTATGATCAGTCCAGACCAAGAAGGGAAGCTTGGAACCCTCCAGCCAGTGCTGCCACTCCTCAAGGGCCAAATTGACAGCCAACAGTTCTCTGTTCCCTATGTCGTAGTTTCTCTCAGCTGGGGTAAGACGTCTGGAAAAAAAGGCACAGGGATGAAGCTTCTGGTCGCTGGCAGCTCGTTGAGACAGGACAGCTCCTACCCCTGCATCAGAGGCATCCACTTCGACCACAAACTGCCTCTCAGGATCGGGCATCTGGAGGATGGGAGCTGTTGTGAGTCTGGCTTTGAGAGGCTCAAAGGCCTCATTGGCGGGGGAGGACCACAGGAATGGCACCTTGGAGGAGGTAAGGGCAGTGAGAGGAACAGCGATGGAGCTGTAACCTCTGATGAACCTTCTGTAGAAGTTGGCAAACCCCAGGAACTGTTGCAGCTGCTTGCGGGAACAAGGAATGGGCCAATCAACAACTGCAGAAACCTTGGCGGGATCCATCTGAATGCTCCCCTGCCCAACGATGTACCCCAGAAAGGAGACAGACGAGGAGTGAAACTCGCACTTCTCTGCCTTGACAAAGAGCGAGTTCTCCAAAAGTCTGTAAAAAACTGCCTAGACGTGATGCACATGTTACCCTTTGGTCTTGGAGAAGATAAGAATGTCTCCCAGATAAAAAAAATCACTGACTTGTGTAACATGTCTCCGAGAATGTCATTTACCAATGCTTGAAAAACAGCTGGGGCATTGGTAAGCCCAAATGGCATCACAGGTACTCATAATGTCCTGAAGGGGTATTGAAGGCCATCTTCCATTCATCACCCTCTCGCATGCGAACCAAGTCGTAGGCGTTGCGTAAATTCAGCTTAGTGAAGATATTGGCCCCCTCAAGAAGTTCAAAGGCAGAAGAGATGAGGGGTAGAATATAGCGTTTTTTTACTGTAATCTCGTTCAGTCCTTGATAGTCTATACAAGGCCTCAGAGACTTGTCTTTCTTTGCAACAAAGAAAAATCCAGCACCAGCAGGCGAGGAAGAAGGGCGAATGATGCCAGCAGTCAAAGAGTCACTGATGTAAGTATCCATTGCCTCTCTTTCAGGAGCAGTCAGGGAGTACAGACGACCCCTTGGGGGGGCTGTGCCAGGTTTCAGGTTGATAGAACAGTCATAGGGTCGGTGAGGAGGGAGAGAGGTAGCCGTAGTCTTACTGAATACCTCTCTAAAGTCCAGGTACTCTGTTGGGACCCTTGACAGATCAGAGACAGCACTGGAGCAGGAAAATGACTGAGGAGCGGCAGCCTGCTGAAGACACACTTGATGACATGCTTGACTCCACCCAAGGATGACTCCTGCCACCCAGTCTATGTGGGGATTGTGGCAACAACGCCAAGGATAGCGCAGAATCAGAGGTATCTGAGGAGAGTTAAGGATGGGGAACTGGATGGTTTCATGGTGGTTACCTGACAGTAACATATAAACAGGAGCAGTCTGGTGAGTAACTGTCCCCAGTAGGTGGCCATCCAGGGCACTGGCAGGAACTGGGCCAGGAAGGAAAATCTGATTGATTCCTAGCTGCTGTACCAGGTTCTCATCAATTAAATCCACATCAGAAGTTTGAGACCGGTTGAGGAAACCAGATGTATAACAGAGGGCAAGAAAGCAATTTTTAGCGGGAGGTCTGTTGACCGTTTATGAAATATTTCATCAAGTAATTGACTGACTAAGATTCTGTTCAGTCATCCAGTGAGACAGATGTGGCGATGCTTTTATTCGTAGCAGCAGTGAATCTGTTCGCCATGACAGTCCACAAGCAGCACATACAGGAGCCAATGCTTCACTGTGTCCAGGGTGACAAATGGACGCTGTATTGGGTGTAGCAGGGGTGGTCAAAACATTGCTTATGGTGAGGAGAATAGGGGGAATGTAAAACCACAACGGAAATAGCTGTGTGTGACGCCATATACTTTTACAGATGTTGACAAATGTTTTGTACTTGAGTTAATTTACTCCTATCACAAACTGTGGGTCATACTGGTGATTTTTCTCATTTACAGTATGCCTTTATCTTTTACCATTTTCAAGCAACAACCTTTTGAAACAGTGATTTAAAAACTGGAGATTTTATTGCAAGAACTGTTGCGCCTAAAGCATTAAATCTCAACACATTTAGCTTTTCCATCAGAGTAACAGAAGAAACAGTCAGTACCTTTGGCCTCCCTTAGTCCAGCTGTTGGGGCACATTCCTCTAAAGCAGATAAACCTCTCCTTCCAATCACTCCCCTACAGTTTCAGTAAATGCTTGTCGTTCATAAAAAGCTTCCGCATCAGTCTGACAGCTCGTCACTGGGATGTGCTGCACAATCACCTCACAGCACTCTGTGTAAAATACTGATTATTTCAATGCTTCTTCGTGTTTTTTGATCCCTGTCCAACTGTACCTTGTTAATGTCCCTGCTGCCACATTTCACCACTCTCACACACTCTTTTATTGCGTGTGAATATGCTCTTCATATTTTACTGATATTTCTGCTGCCTACTGGGCGTCATTGGAATGAGAATGTCAGTGGCCGACTTCCAAAAGAAATTACTGGGAGGAATTTGGGGATTAGTTAGGAAATAAAAAACTTGGTGACAAAAGAAAATTGTGAGCTTGTGAGTGTGTGCACATTGCTTTATGCCTGTGTGTGTGTGTGTGTGTGTGTGTGTGTGTGTGTGTGTCACATAAGCTAGCGGTCACAGGTGAGTGTCATGTGTGATGATCATTATTGCCATACACCTGCTCCGCTCCTGCAATTAACTTTGCCTATGCAAATGAGCCTTATTGCATCACCCAGGCCTTGCCTCCTCCCCAACAGACTAGACGATGTTCATCTGCTGGATCTAATTAAGGTAATGAGAAAGGGAGGGAGGGAAGGAGAGATGGAAGGATGGATAGATAGATGGAAGAGGAAATGATAGAAGGGGAGTGAGAGAGAGGCAGAAGGTGGNTACATGTGCAGTCATGTGTGCTCTAGGGTTTTTCAACATGTGTGAATGTATATGAATGATGAAATGGAAGGTAGGCAGAGAGAGAGACAGAGAGAGAGAAGGGGAAGAGACAGCAGGTGTTCTGACAAGGACAACAGCCGTCACACACACACACACACACACACACACACACACACACACACACAAACACACAGTTCATACCTGAGACCTTTGCTCTGCTGAGGCTGTTCACACACACATGCACACACACATGTGAATGATCTACAGTGTCAGCACTCATCTTTAAATACCTCTTCTTCACACATACATTAAAATACATTTCAGCTCAAACAGCAGGGAAGAGGTGTACCTGGAAGACGTCTGAACCTAAGAATATCACACTAAGTGAGTGAGTGTGAGCTCATCTTTGAACCTATTGTCTCACTGTGACTCTGTCAGGGATCAGGGCTGTTGTTGTCTTAGATTTATAAAAGTTACACTTTTATAAGTGATAACCTTAACTCAAAGGTTGTATATACTTCTCAAGATCAGCTCACCTTTATTCCTGGGTCAATCTTTCTTACCATTTTTTCTGGGTTTTTTTTTGACAAGAGCTAACATGCTCACTGTGGGGTTGAGGTCAATGAGTCTGTTGGACAGTGCAGAACGGTGGCATCATGGTCAGGATAACACTGGCAGATTTTTATTGATACTTATTGATATCTTCAACAAAACAAATCCTTATTGATACCATTATCGATTTCTTTCTGTTCTTTGTCAGATATAAATAAATTTCATTAACTGTTATTACATTTATTGTGAATAAAAAGATTATTTATTTTAAATTTCTCACCAGAACCAAAATTTAATTTCCCTTCAGTTGGATTTGAGCACATCATGATGAATTTGGGTTGCATGGTGGCGCAGTGGGTAGGGCTGCAGCCCCACAGCAAGAAGTTTGCCGGTTTGTTTCCCCACTCGGGCGAGGTGGGCCTTTCGATGCAGAGTTTGCATGTTCTCCCCGTGCATGCGTGGGTTCTCTCCGGTACTCTGGCTTCCTCCCACAGACCAAAAACATGCCCATGTTAGGTTAATTGGTTATTATTCTATTCTATTCTAGATTGCCCATGGGTGTGAGTGTGTGCGTGAGTGGTTGTTTGTCTATATGTCAGCCCTGCGACCAACCAATCCAGGGTGTACCCTGCCTCTTGCCCATTGACAGCTGGAAGAGGCTCCAGCCACCCACAACCCTGAACAGGATAACAGTTAAGAAGATGTATGGATGATGAATTTAGAATCAACTTCATAAAATGTTCTATTTTCAAATGGATCACTGAACACATCATCATGATACGCTATGTTGCCCTGTGAGGTTGAGTCACTTTTCTCAAGCACAGTAGCCTTCTTTGATGAACACTTTGGCTGCTAGTTTCCTTGATGAGCTACTCCGTTCAGAGTAAGCAATCATTGAAGAAATATAATAGAATAGAATAGAATATAATAGAATAGAAAAGAAAAGGATATAACATAATAGAATAGAATAAAATAGAAAAACTTAATGGTTTGTCACAAGTGACAGAAATTTGTCTTTGACATGCTCATTTAAAAGACAGCATCAAAAACAGACAAAAAAGAAGAAATCACTATCTATGTATTCAGACAGTTGTCTATCTATCTACCTATCTATCTATCTATCTATCTTAATATATATGTGTGTGTGTGTGTGTGTGTGTGTGTGTGTGTGTGCGTGTATGTATACCCTCCTGAGACCCGAGTGTTTGTCTGGTAGACAATTTTAATGCATTTTTTATTTCTTGCTTTGTGCGTTAAGCAAAGTCCAATGAGTACAATAACAAAACTTGGTCTCTGTTCAGAAAGTAATATTTTGAGTGTTATTTGGTGGGTATGAGTTTTTAGTTATTGGTATAATTGTACACAGATACACTGTTTTTCCGTCTGAAATGGGTGTAATGTTGTGATATCACCAAAACGTGAGCAGTGCCTCTAAATGTGGCTTGTAGGTCAAAGTTTAAAAGAATGAGGTATCATGGGTCTGAGACATGGAAATGTCCACATAGGTGGACACAGGGATACACACCAGTGTGACACAGTGTACCCCACTAAAAAACACTATGCAGAAGAAAAACAGTTATCATACCGAGATGAAATCAAACTGATCCACAAGTGTTAACAGAGCTTCATTGTTAAAGCAGAGAAGTCCATATATAGGATCCTGATGTCCTGGTGAAACCCAGTTCAACAAAGAGCGACTTGCACCTTTTACGCCTCACTTTGCCGACAGAGAGGGATCCAATTTGTGAGACCGAATTTTGGCCAGGAGGTCCCACAGGACCCTCTCCAGGTTTATTGTTCTGCAGTCTTTCAGCTCCCTAGCTGGTGCCTTCTGAAGCACTGAGAACCTAAGCCAAACTGTGTGATTGCCTTGGTAAATCATGCTTTGTATTATAGACCCAAAGATCTTTTACTGTTGCCTGCTTGAAAGTTAGGACATCATCATGAACCTTCAAACCCTTTACTTAATGCACTGGAGCTATACAAACTTCTCCCTGATCTATTTTGGGAAAATCACCCCCTTACTCTCATTTCTATTTATTCCCAATCCACCTTTCTCCACCCACTGCTGTTATTCAGAATAAGAAGTGGTCCCTGCCAGGTTCCTGTTTGCAGGAAGGACAGATTTAGCAGCACATCTTTCATAATGGTTTGTATTCAGTTCAAAGGCTTGTCATTACAGCGTCCTCTCTTACAAACACACCGTGCTGTAATGCCTGCTAAGGTGTGAGTTGAAAACACTCAAGTGTTTGATACAGCAGGTGCTGTTTCCATCACTTACCCAGTAAACAGGCCTGAATATTCCACATGCTCAGTATTATTGTCTTTGTTTCTTTGCCTCAGCTGTCCTCTCTACTTTCCTCCTCCACACCTCTTTCACCTTGGCTTCTCTCTTCTCTCTGTCAACCTCCGCTGGGTTTAATCTGACTAGCCGCTGTGGTGACTGATTGACCAGTGAATGAGCTGTTTATTGGATGCAAGGGAAATAAATTGCAGTTTGACATGTTCCCGGGTTGTCTAATGAGAGCAAGGATGAAGTATATCACTCTCTGCTTCTGCTCTTCTCTCTCAGCATGGGCTCAACCCAAAACAAGGTTTGGACCTCTGCCAGGCCAATCTCCATCTCTCTGACTCAACAAACAGAAGCCAAACATATTTTGTTTTTTCTGTGCAGACATGTGTGAAGAGGGAGAAATGCAGCGGTCCTGTGCAGATACTGTACCACAATCTGAACCAGCTTTATACCTGAACTACATCTATACAGAAAGGCTTAATCACACAATTGATCCAAACAAAGCAGAATTCAAGCATCAGCATTGTGATCATCATCATATATCAAGTGTTGATCTGTCACAGACTGGCTGCTTAAAGACTCTGTGAGAACTATCAGTTTGCTGTTGGTTGTGGTGACACCCATGGATGGAATCAGTAGTGCAGTGGTTCCCAACCTTTACCGACTCAGGGCCCACGTTGAAGTCTCAAAATTTCCATGGCCCAACTCTGACCCCATAATACAGAGGCCATGTGATGCTTTCTCTTGACACAATTTTATATTACATTATAATGTACAAATATTTAAATGTTTAACCCTTGGGATACCAAACCTGCTGGTGGGTGCAAAAAAAAACTACTTACTTTTAAACGACTGGCATTTACAAACCATTTATCCATTCCAAAACCTGAAGAAAGACTGGTGTAATTTTCAGATTCTGAAGTTTCCCAGAGTACCTGAATGTACCTTGAGTGACATCAACAACATGGATTCACAGAGCGGAAAAGACGAGGTTTATGAACTTGCTTTGAAAGTTTACAGAAATTCAACTGCTTTTGCTTAATTCTGCCAAAAACAAATTATTTTTATTTTTTTTCTGCTCTCACTCAGCCCTAAATAATGAATACACTGTGGATTCAAATTTCAAAAATCCTTTGAATTTTGTCTGAACCCACAGAGGAGCAGGACTTCACTTTGTAGATGTGACAGAGGGGGGTTGGAATCCTTTTAAACGTAACTGAGTTTTAATATTTATAACATTGTTCTGTTTGTTTTTTATCATATTGTAATTGTATCCCCCACGCACAAAAATTATACTATTTCAGAAATAATTTCGCGGCCCACTTGCAATACCTCTGCGCCCCTGGGCCATAGAGGTATTGAATTTCCTTTCAATTTGAGCCCTTTCCTCCTCCATGGATTTTTGGATGCAATTCATAGTAAATGAATGAATGGAATGATTTTATCTCCATCAGCTGTGGCAGAAATTGTCACAATTACAATCATTACAAGCAAAAAATAAAATAAGTTGACTCCATAAGTGACTCCAACCATATCATTTGCCAAACTGGCTTTTCAGAGGTATTGCTGCATTGCAAAACATGGTTTGTGTCAAGTTGTGGTGCTTCATTCAACTGGTCTGAACTGAAGCTAGTCAATCCAAGGCCTCCCTGCTACATATTTATTTTAAAAGGACAATGTTCACTTACATTAAATGTTTGCAACAAACAAAGAGACACGTGCACCAGGATTAGCCAAAAGCTATATTACATCTGTAGTCCATTACTATTTGATAATGGGTGAGATGTGACTGGGGCAAACTGGGCTACAGTCATTCTGTTTCCAGTCGAGAGAAGAAATTAGGTGTCTTAAATTGGTATTGCCGATCAGTTTACAACACAGACATACACACACTTACACACGCACGCACGCACACACACACACACACTCCAACCCTCACAGCACAAATAGTGTATGAATGCTGGTTGGACTCATGTCTGATGCCATGACAAAAATTAGCCTGGGCAGTAAAACCTACAGATACAGCTGCCTCGCTCAAAAAAAGTTGTCACTCGTATATAACTAAGCAAATAGGTGCAGGCTTTCTTTTGGATAACTTCTGCATGTGTGATTATCTTTCAGCTGGCAACAAGTTATTTTACCCCAGCTGATACAATGATTAACCTCTCATTTCTTGAACAACCAAGGAGAAAATGTCTAAGGAGATTGATGCAGAAACTACTAAAATTGAGTAAAAAAGTTGAATGCATTATTAAAAACTCGAAGGATGGTGGGGAACCATCATCTTCCAAGAAAACTTGGTCAGAAAAAATCCTGAAAGACCATGATCGATGATCACTTTAACGTTTGGCAAAATTCAGGAAAATAAAAAGAACTCAGGAGTATAGTTAAGAGTAAAACTAAGAGCATTTCACACACAATACGAAGGGAACCCAAGGGATTGGGACTGAACAGCTGTGTAGGCTCAAGAAAACCACTTATCAGCAAGGCTAACTGGGAAAAAAAGGCTTCAGTGTACTAGGGAGCATAAAGATTGGATTCTGGAAGAATGGAAGAAGGTCATGTGGTCTGATGAGTTCAAATTTACCCTGTTTCAGAGCGATGGGCGCATCAGGGTAAGAAGAGAGGCATATGAAGTTACACACCCATCACGTCTCGTGCCTACTGTACAAGCCTGTGGGGGCAGTACTATGATGTGGGGTTGCTTTTCAATGCCACAGTAAATGTATGCTGTAATCAAAGCTAAAGACAGTCCAACAAAATGTTACAGTCTGTGACCTTTTTTTTTTTTTTTGGCCATGCAGTGTATATGAATACATATTGTAGGGTTGTCAGTCTGTCCCGCTTTACATCAATTTGGGGTGTAGTTTCTGCCTTATTTTGCTAACGCCTCTATCCCTCTTTTCAGTTTTGGTCTCCTTCCTTGTGATCACCTGGCCCCTCTCTAATGTGTCTCACCTGTGCCTTGTTTTCTGCACTCTCCGTCCCTTTGGAGTCTCAGCGTTTCCCCCCACACTCTGCCAGATCAACTTTCCTCAGTGAAGTAATTCAGCAATCTAGTGAGCCGTACTCCAAGCATTTTTGACCCTGTTTCCGTCCCATCTTTCATCTCATCTGCTGATTCTGTGCCTTTTACCTTCCTGTTGCTTCCTGGACTCTCTCTTCTGGATAAAGACTTCGCTTTTTGGATCATACCTGGTACTGTGCCTGAGTCCTTTTGTCTGTGCCTCGATACATCAATTTTTTGTTGCTTTGAATCTGTGCTTCTCTGTTTGTGTTCTGGCTCCAATCCCATCCTGTCATGGTGACCATGTTGCGCTCTTTAACAGTAAAGATTTAGTATTCATGCGGTGAGCTGCAGGATCGCAGCACACTCATAAAAGCTCAGCCTGAGTCCATCTCCAAACTAACAGGAGCTGCGTGTTTTTCTGATTTATTAGAGCAGCCCTCCCTCCTTGTTCTCCTTCTCCTCCTCTTAATCTTTCATTATTGTTTTTTCCTCTCTCTCTCTCTCTCTCCCCTCCTCTCCTTCTGTGTTACAGGGCCGGCATGCATCCACCTCCGTGTGTTTGAGTGACTTTGAATGTTGCTGTCATTGCCATCATGCGTGCATGAGTGCAAACATGACGAGTGCATGCATGCAGGAGGGTGTCATATGACGTCCTTAATGACAATCTGTCTGTGATCTCATGTTTCTCCCCTTAGCTTCTGGTGCTGATGAAGCCTGATGCTTTTCTTTTGTTGCCCTTAATGGAGGCTTAACGTCTCCTCTCACAGATCAATATGACTTTATGATTATTTGCTCCACTCCCGGTTTTCCTTTTTCCTAACAGAGGCTACACTTGCTCATTAGCATGCCATCTTTATAAGCCAGGGCCACTGGTGTCTACTTCTGCTCACGTGTGTGTGTATGCATGTAGTATGTGTGTCTGTGTGTGTGTCTGTGTGTATTTTCGGTGCTGTGTGTGTTGAAGTCGTGGTGTAATTAATCTGCTTGCCCTCAGCTCTGATTAAGCTCAGACTCTTCCACACAGCTGAACACTCTCCACCTCCCGTCTTTTTTGGCTCCTGCTCATCAACACACTGATGATCTGTGTTTCTGTGTCAGGAAATACAAAGAAACCCTGAATAACATGCTGATTTTTAACATTTCACGGATTTTATTTCAATAACTGTCCCAGTCAGAGACATTCTCTGATGACCATTCTGTTCTCTCCTATCACTGAAATAACTCACCTCCACAACAAATAGCGTTTAAACATTAGTAGCACAGCTGAACGAGAGGGAGTGTGTCCTTCATGTCTACTCAATATCAGGAAACAACAGAGATATAATTCCACTTTTTCATGGATCTTGCCCTTTGAGAAGTCGATAAGCTCCATTGTAAAGATCTAATAAAAAGCTGCTATGCATATGTGTGTGTCCATGTGTGTGTGTGTGTGTGTGTCCACCCCCTGTGTGTAATCTATTATAATTGTAGTCATAATAATCACGCAAACAGAGGAAAAGGTCAAGTCTAGGAGGTGAATTTGGGAGTGAGGAAAAGAAAAGAAGTGATTGGAAAGCAGAGGAGCGTTGAACAAAGATGACATGAATGAAAGAGAAACAGCAAATATAGCGTCTTTCCTCTCTTTGGCCACTAGTCTCTGCTGTTGCATCAGGTATGTGAAGTGGACCTGGCACACTTTCCTTCCTCTCCTGTCTTTCTTTAAAGCTCAAGGTCTCGCAGTCAGAGCTGAATTCCTATGGAACGACACAAACGGCAGTACGGACAGCTGCATTGTTTCCTTCACAGTGCAGTCGAAGCTCCACTGTTGGTTTCCTGCAAATAACAAAGTGACACTTGAAGCATTGGAGCTCGGTGCATTATAAGGAGTTACATAATGTTTACGGTATAATGTTTGCATTGTGGGCCAAACACGAAGAAGACAATAAAGCTCCTTTTCCCCTCTTTCTTCCCTCATAAAGGGGAGGGAATTATTCTTCAATCAGTCTCTGCTGACTGTTGTTGAGTTTGAATGCAGAAATAGTTTCTCCATAAAGTCAGGATGTTTTATTTGAGATATTGAACAGTCAAATGAATATTAAAGTGTGATCATTAAAACCTGGGAATGAGGTTAAATTTACTTTAGAGTTACCATGAGTTTGGCTGCGGTTTACCCATGTTTGTGGAGGATACCATGACTCATGACAAAAAAAGAGGCACTGTTGACATGGAGCTGTTTGTTTCTTTAATGAGAGTTAAGATTCAAATTCTGAATGTAAATGTAAATTATAAGGTCACTGCTTTGGTTTTATTGCTCACACTTGAGCTGAACAAGGGTCTCCTCTGTTATTTTTGGTGACTTTCTGTGATGATTCAAAAACAATTCCTTCAACCAGCCATATTTTCATATTTTTATTGTCTTCCCTTCCTCTTCTGGGCTGTTTTTCTGCCAAATATTAGAGATTTAAACCAAATACATTTTTCAGTCTCATCTACACTACAAAAAACAAACAAACAAGCGAAAAACTTTGAAGCCTCTTTGTAAAAACATTCAAATCAAACTTTATTTTACCAACATAATTTAAAAGCAAGACAAGATGACCTGCTGTATAATGACTATATCCACCAACTCACATTCACACACAAACATTTATGTAAGCTTTGGAGCAGGTGTCTTGCAGGGTGATTACTGCAAAAATAAAAACCAAATCAAGTGTTTTGTCTTACTTTAGGTTTTAAATATGGCCATTTGAGAATTGATATGAGCAAAACTCAACAGACAAATCCAGAATATGTCTTATTTCAAGATATTAAAACACAGAAATGACACTGCAACTTTTTATAAAAGGTGAGTAATCTGCTAATGTTGTCAGAGAACAAATATGCTTGTTTAATTATTATGATTATTGTTTTTTTTTTTTAAAGGGCTTTGATACAAAAAACTAAAAATAAAAAGTTGTAACCAGTTGCCTAACATTTGTCTCCCCCGGCTTCATTATTGACTTGTGATATCTTGAATTAAGTCATTTTCTGAACGTGTCTGGAAAATCTGCATAAATGAAGTGTTTTGATCTATTTTTTACTTAAAATAAGACAAAAGAACTTGCTATGTTAGGACTCTTTGCACTTGATCCTGAGTAGCCAACCATATGATCTGGTTGATGTTGCTTTTTAAAATTCAGAAAACCTTTAAACATGCCTGTTTTCTCACAGTTGATAACACCAAACCTGTTTTTGAATCTTTCATTGAATTTAACACCAAAGACATCTCATCATGTTTTTGCTAAGAATCGACTTCAGAATAGTTTTTATGGATGAATAAATATTTTGAGAACTAAAGTCACAATTTCTGTAATTCTTGAACCGAAACAATACAGACTAACACTTAAACATATGAATATTTTTGTTTTTTTCTTTACTTGTTATGTTCACAATTCCCAAAGATGTCAAAATTAAGAGGTGTGGGTCAAGGTTGACCTTGAAGCGTGTAAATGCAGCCAATAGCTGGACTCTAGTGAGAAAATGAGGTTTTTAAACTGATCAGATAATCCCACCTCCTCTCTGACTTTCCTCAAAAAGAGTTAACCCCTGCAGTATTGTACATATAAAATCAGCCTTCAGTGCTCCACTGTTCACTTATACATCCATGCTGATTGGCTAATAATAGCTACAATTCTGATTTTTCAACTCTCGTTCAATATTCTAAAAACCCAAAAAGATGACCCCTGATGATCCTACAAAAACACCCAAAGATCCTCAGTGACCTGCACATTTATTAAGAACACTTCTTTTCTGTTTGGAGTGAACATTTTTTACAATGTAACAAAAAGTAGTGTGTAGAAGCCAATTTCAGCCAGTTAAAAGTATAAAAATGAAAAACTGGCCTTGTTAATATGTTTTGCCTGTATTAAGTCAAAATTTTGAGTCACCTACATCCTCTTGTCCCCATACATTGACTTAACAAGAAGTTTAGTTGGGCAAGTTATTTTGCTACTGTTGGATGTGATGATTTAGCATCTCCCTCTGATGATGTTTCACAAAACTATCAGGGTATCTGATGAGGCTTCAGTCACTTCAGTAAACACTTGTTTTATCTGATAAGATGACTTTAACAGTTCTGTGTTCAGACCAAGTGTTAATTCACGCTTTCATCAGTTCTGACCATTGACTGTATATAGAATGGACAGCGTGCTTCCACCTGTCACCGTTCTACGATTTTGAAGCTAAAAAAACTCGTTTCTCTAGCCGCCATTGTGCAGCCAGAGTCTGCGCAGTAGAGAATTTCTGGTGGAGCCAAGTAAAAAAGAGAAATAAAAATATTTATTTCTTCTTCTTCAGAAAGTTTAGTCTCCTTTTGGCTCTTTCCCGAAGTTTCTTGTATCCCCGATAAAAACTACTCACGAACGGCAGCTGTCACCTATCGTAAAACGAAACTTATAACATAGTTTTTAACGTCCAATAACTAATGAGAAACTAACCTCTCAGAAAAAAAAACACCTGAACACCATGCAGCCAAATGACATCGTCATACTGCCTTAGCGTAAGGATGAGAGAAACGTTTCTACCAGGTATCGGTAATTCATTTTTTAAAGTTTTCCCGGCTCATATCTGGAATACATGGGAAGGCGGGGCTTATGACCTATACTGCAGCCAGACACCAGGGGGCGGGGCTTATGACCTATACTGCAGCCAGACACCAGGGGGCGGGGCATCTGCTGGAGGCTTCAGTTTGAGCCGAACGTCGTTACGTCCACTCATTATACAGTCTATGGTTCTGACGCCAAACTTCATTTATGTGATGATGGCTGATATGATCCTATTGCATTTCCATTGTGCGGGGTTATTTCCCCACAGAGCAGGACAGGGTCATGGGCCATCAGAGGAGCAGTGCACAGACCCTTAACATCTCTGTGTACTGTTGCTGACAAGTAACAGTAACATGTATTCTAAATTTAGTGACTGTGAAGCTTAGCTTTACACTACCTGTTGAGCTGAGCTGTGCCATGCAAAGGATTAAGTCATGTCCCCCTGCTGGTCAAACTCAGGCGAGAGGTTGAGACAGGAAACACCTGCACACAGAGGTTTGAGAGAAGAGGCTGACCTTTTGACCACAAGGTTTTAGACCATGATTTCTTTTTCGATGGTATGCGGTAGTTTTACTGAGAACCAGATGGAATTGCTAGATAGACTTCATTGAACACTGCATTGTCCTTCAGGTCATACAGGATTAAAAGACCAGGGTGGGTCATGAGCTTCCATACAAAGGAAATTAAACATTTTACGCTCAACAACCGTTTTATTTATATAATGTGCTCTGTATGATTACTATTGTTTTGAAAACATATCATACGTGTTTTCCACTCTCGATGCACTCACATTATGCTTGTACTGGCGTTGGTGTGATACTATCTATGCTTTCCATGTTTGTTTATGTTCATGATAAATTATTTTTTCAGAGAAACTTAAAGAGGAAGTATTTCTTGTCTTCATTCCATCCCTTAAATGTCCCTGTAGTATCTTTACATGACTTATACTGTAGCTCATATTAAACTCTATCCCTGTCTCCCTGGTGTTTTTAAAACCCTGATTTTAGCCTCTGCAAAAGTATTGTTAACAACATGAGAAAGCAGGATGCACACTCTTTAATTTTTTTAGAGAGAATGATGTGACTAAATAGACAGGCGACAACGGAAACATGAAACACATTTATGATCTGACCTTTGACCCCTTGGTCCGTGCAGATCTGGTTATCACTTTTCAGGAGCTGAGGAAGGAATATAGTCATGAAATATATATATGAAACTTATTTACATATATCTGAGGTTCTCAATTTTCCGTTCAGTGGACTGAGACAGAATGTGAAATGCAGATGGGTCAATGACGTGACGCCCACTTTTTCTGTCCATTCGAATTTTTCTGTTGAAAATCAAAAACAAACTCATAAAAAACTACATAAAAAGAGAATATTTCTGTCCTATACTATCCCCATGTACAAAACCTCTCTTAGCTTCTCAGAACATTTTAGTTAGCTTTTCTGCTCTGATGTGTCAAACATCATGTAGGCTGACCGTCCAGCCTCAATTTCTATTTCAACAACCAGGTCAAAAAAAAAAATCACGTACAATCTATTTAAATATATCCATTGTCCTGTTTGGCATAATTTCTAACATGTTTGCATTTACTGACAAAATTATGAAGCATTTCCACTTATACTTTCATCATAGTTGACAAATGACTGTTGTCCAAAATATGCTCATTATGTAAAATATCACCCAGGAAAACCATCAAGGGAACATAACTTTAGGACTTGAATTTTGAAACCAGCTCAAAGACAGGGTATTTCAACAACCAGACACATTTGAGGGATCCACTGAAACACCTTGAAGGTTATGAAGTCTTTGTCATATTTGCAAGTAAACCTATCTTTAAACTACTGTCATGTACGAGCCACTTTTGGGTATCATTAAACTGTGAATAATACGTTTTATCTGCAAATCTGTTAGCCTGTCCTTCTTAAACTGTTTATTTAATTGCTGATACTTGTTGAATTATAAATGACAAATTATAGTCGCCCTCAAATGACTTTTAATTAAGACTCTCCTTTTAATTAAACTTTAAAATCACTTAAATCTCTTGAGTGGGTGTCTTGCATAAATGCATGTGTACATGACATCCAAAATGTTTGAACAATGGCCAAACATCTCTCCTTACTTTTAGAATTAAAAAGTGGCCTATTTAAAAGTCTTATCTGTCAATGACCCATGTATGCCTGAGAAACTGTGCCAAGCATGTTCTGTGGTAATATCCTTCATATTTCTTGTTTTGACTTTATTCTCTGGCATATTGTAGAATAAGTTGTCAATATTAAAACACTTATGGTGAGAGAACATACAAATCCTTTTAATAGAGTGTAAATGAGTAGGCAATGAATACACACAACATGATAAGCTTTTGATTAAGAGTTAAATGGCTGTATCCTCTGAACTTCTTACGAAGTCAGCATCCTCGTTTAGTACCTTAGTTCATAAATGTGTGCATGCAGCAAAAAGTGGTTTTGAAAAAAAAAAAAAAACAAATGTAGAAATAGTGCCTGCTCAGTCCGCAGGGATGTTGACCTAGAACTGGACAGAGGTGTCTGATCATCTCCTGGTCACTGTCCATGTGCAGCCTCCTTACTCTCACACCCATTGTGACAGGAGTTTGGTTGAGTGTATTCAGCCAGCCCAACCTATTGATGTTTAGTAACCCCACACTTTGGGAGCCATTGCTTTGATCAGCAGGTTTTTTTTTAAAGCAGGGAACAACCTCAGTGGTCTTAAATTACAATAAATGAAATAAAAACATTTACTCTCTGGTGCAGACCATCTCCTGTCAGTTGAACTTCACGCACGTCACACCGGATGGAGAATCTGTCAGGTGAAGTTAACATCAGAGGAAACTTTCGTGAAATGGGAAGAGAGAGAGAGAGACAGAGGAGGAAAGGGAAAAGTCATGCAAGCAGATATCACACAGCGCTGATTCACTGTGTGACCAAATGTTGAGCCCAAGTAGAGACTAATGAAGTCTTTAATTTGGTTATAGTTTATTAATGTCAGAGACACTCCCCCATTAATCATATTATAACACCCCTGAGTGTGAGTGAGCTTAATGTGTGTATACCTTGCATGTGTGTGTCTGAGTGTGTGTTGCTTTTGGAGTCTGCTGGAGCTAAGGCTGATGGGTTTGTGTGTGTGTGTGTGTGTGTGTGTGTGTGTGTGTGTGTGTGTGTGTGTGTGTATGTGTGTGTGTGTGTTTGAGAAACTGACAGAAAGTGTGCAGCTCTCCACCAGTAATAATATCGCATACATTTTAGAGGACCATCATTATCGCCGTGGGTTACCCCGCGGCCCCCCATCACAAACCCCACAAACCATTTTCATTCCAAACTCATTAATATGCAAACTTATTCAAATGAGATTGTAATTAAGCATCTACTGAGTGGGAACCCTTTTCATGATAATTTATGATAAACTCCTCGCCACCTTTGATTGAGATTGATTTTTGGCGCAGACGAGCCGACCTGAATACAAAGCTACACCTGAGAGACCTGGAGGGAGAATAACACTTTTAAAACAGCAAAACTTATTTCATGGCTGATTGTGCCACAATCATCTTGGAGGAGTAACAAAGATCTATTTGAATAATGCATTCCCACTGTGCCAGCGATGTGTGCGGATTGAAAAAAAAAAAAAAAGAAGAATACTTGGGCATATCTGTTCTTGACATCAAGGTGACAAAGTGCAACGTGTCTGCATGTGTTTTACAATGACAGGTAAAACAACCAGAGCTCCATTTACCCAATGAATGACAATCATTTCTGTTTGAAACTGAAACCATTGGTGTAATGTTCATATCCACAGTTTGTTGGACTCTTGGTTATTATCCGATTTCTAGATTGCATTAACAAAGACAAAGCTGCAGAGCAAAGCATAGCCTCTACAAAACTCCACATGTAGTTAGCCTGCTGCTGTGGACCTACAGACAGAACAGAATAAAATAAATAAAGTGGAGTGTAAATGAAAAAGAATAGGATCAACTTGTTTGTCCACAAAGTGAAACATTGTCTTCAATTTCTCAAAAGACACTTAAAAGACCTAAACCTCACCTCATGGAGAGGACGACACTCAACACTTGTTTCTGTTGTTTCTCCCATCACAGGCAAGTACTCAAGTCCTGACTGGAACCAGAAGGAGAGAAACAGGTAGAATTTAAAATCCTTCCTCTGACCTATAAATCAAGTAATGGTGATGACAAAAACCTATCCTAAGAGCACATCATGCCATTTTATCCATCTATATCACTGAGCTCCCAGTCTTTAAAAGTAGTATCGGAGCTCTGTCATAGCCACTGGTTGCCCGGCGCTGGGGGCCCTCTAGGTGTGTATCCGGTCCTTGGAGGCAGCAGGACTACACCTGCATGTTCACTCCCTGGCATGATCACTCAACACCAAACACAACTCAACTCTTATAATCTGCATTCACACCCATGCAGCTGCTTGTGTAGGTAAGTATATGTGTATACATGTGTTCCTGTGCATATAGATCTATAATTGTTATTGCTGTGCTCATTGATTCTCATGATCTCTCCAGTTCATCTCTCCACAGGTGCTTCTAGAGATTGTAGTGTCAAAGACCTCGGGATACTGTGTTTCCTTCTCTTTTTTTTGTCTCCTGTCTCTCTTTTTCTCCCCTTGTTTTTTTTCTTGCAGGATCAGCTGCTGGTTTTGGATCTCCTGTCTGTATTCACTCGTCCAGTTGTTGTGGTTGTTCTCTTCTGTTGTTTTATTGTTTATCTCTCCCTCTCTGTTTATCTCCTTCTCTCTCTATGCTCTTTCCCTCTGTCACTATCCCTCATCTGTTTTCACTCTAGTCCGTTCAGGCAGTAACCTTTAACCTTGGCAATGTACAGAAAAAATAAATTACAAAACACTAATAAAAAATAACATTTAATACTCAAGGGGAGCCTTATACACAAACAGCCCCTCTTGGCAAAGTAAAATGTGTTCTGCAAAATACGGCAGCCGGACCGCAATTCTGTTGTCGTGATGCTGAACAGGACGAGGAAAAAAAAAAAAAGAAAAAGTAGTATGGGAGGTGGACCCTTGAATCATCAGGCTCCTTTCCCCCTAGGAAGCAGCTCCTTCCTCCATGTGCCTGCAGCACAAAGCTGTTGTTTACCTCCGTTGTCATGCCGCCCGACATTGAGCCACTGTATTACTTTAATGAAATCATTTGAAAGCTTTGTTTTTCCTTTAAAGACCACGGTGGCACATATGTTAGTATACAATTCTGTTTGTGTCGCGTTATAGATGACATGCACGCACTTCTGCGCAGCACTTCTGCGCAGCTGTGTTATAAGATCCACGCCCACTGTGAGTCTGTACTCCGGCTTGTGGAAAAGGTAACCAAACCGAGTGGAGTCGAGCAGAGTAGAGCCGAGTCGAGTAGGGCTGGAATTGTATAGTGGAAAAGCGCCTTTAATGTCCTGTTGAGGTTACTGACCATAGATCTTTTGAGAAGTCCCCTTGTCTTATGGGTTTTTCTGGATCGTTGCTGTAGATAATTTGCTGTTGTGGATCTGACAGGCCTGAGCTGCAATGGCTATAAACAGTTTCACCATCATCATTATCATCATCATCACTGCTTCTCTCTCCCTCTGTCTCTGTTTCCTGAAAGGAAGTTCATGTAAGTAAGTCTAGATCTGCAAATGGTTTTTGGGATGCATTCTGACCCAAGGTTTGGTGTGATTTGGCACTTTTTAAATAATGAATGAATGATAAATTCTCTGCACCTGACTTTTGAAATAGATTATGGCAGCAATTCCCTTTTCTTCTTTCTTCATTTTTTTACTTGTCTTGTCCAGCATCACGACAAAAGAATTGTGGTCCGGCTGCTGTATTGTGCAGAACACATTTACTTTACAAAGAGGAGCCGTTTGTGTATAAGGCTCCCCTTGAGTTTTCAATAATACTTTTGATTAGTGTTTAGTAATTTCTTTTTTCTGTACATTGCCAAGTTTAAAAGTTACTGCTTGACTGGACCAGGGTGAAAACAGAAGAGGGATGGTGACAGAAGGAAAGAGCATAGAGAGAGGAGTAGATAGACAAGGAGGGAGAGATAAACAACAAACCAGCAGGGAGAACAACCAAAACAACTGAACAAATGAATACAGACAGGAGAACCAAACAACCAGCTGCTGATCCTGCAAAAAAAAGAAAGAAAAACGGTATCCCGAGGCCTTTGACACCACAATCATTAGGAGCACATGTGGAGAAATGAACTGGAGAGCCCAGGAGTAGCAATGAGCACAGCAATAACGATTATAAATCTATATGCAAAGGAACATATGTATACACATACACTTACCTACACATGCAGGGGCATGGGTGTGACTGCAGATTATTAGAGTTGAGTTGTGTTTTGTGTTAAGTGATCATGCCAGGGAGTGAACATGCGGGTGTAGCCCTGCTGCCTCCAGGGACTGGACACACACCAAGAGGGCCCCCAGCGCCGGGCAACTAGCAGCCACAACAGAGCGTAGAGCCAAGATAGTCCATCCCGGAGACAGCTACGCGCCAGAGGGCAGTGAGAGGAGGCAAGAGCAAGAGGGAGGCAGACCCCCAACACTGCAAGGTAGGGGCCCCCTGGGGGTCAGGGTTAGGGGCAGGACCCTGGGCCCCGTGAGCCCAATGACCACCCCTGGCCCAAAGGGAGGGGCCGGCCCAGCCCCCGAGAAGAAAGGACCAGCCTAGGCAGCCACCAACTGCAGATCATGGAGCCTCACAAACAAAGACACTGACACCATTTAGTCCACACTGCCCATCAACACCTGCATAACAACACAACAGCACAACACAACAGCACAACACAAGAGCAACAACAATATGACACAACGACCCCACAACAGAAGACACTACAACACAAGACACTACAAAAACAAAGACACTACAAAACCAGCGACACTACAACACGGAGACACTACAACACAAAAACACTACAAAACAGCGGCATTTTGACACAGCAACACTACAATACGGCAACACTACAACACAACACGCTCAGTCATCTTTAGCCACTCAGGTGGTGCCCCCCCCCCTCTCTCTCCAAGATATAGAGCAATGGACATCCCCAGGGTGGGACACCCTATCCTGTAATGGATGGATGGTTGTGTTCTAAAAGCAGTTAAAATTGTTAAAATTGAGGAGCAGACACCCGCGCAGCTCTGGAGGTGATGCCTTCCAGGTGTTTAGCCTGAAAAGTCCCACCCACCATATACTGCTTGACCTGCCCCCCAAAGGCCCTATGTGTATGTAGTGTGGTATGGCAGCACTTCCCCACCTGTGGGCTGCTGCCCCCGGTGGCCCGTGAAGGTATTGCGAGTGGGCCTCTAAATTGTTTAAAAAATTGTATGATTTTATTGGATTGTAGTTGTATAAAGATACAATATAGAAATAAATTAATAAGGAAACAAATGCATAATAATGTATAAAATGTTGAAGCTCAGTTGAATTCCAAAGGAAATTAAAAATGCTCAGATATACATGTATGAAAAACTTCCCCTGAGAAGGCTTGTTAGAGCCCGACAGATAACATGACCTGAAACATACCAACCTCCATCCATCTATTTTAATAACAGTCTGTCCTGCTCAGGGTCCGGGGTGACTGGAGCCTATCCCAGCTGTTATTGAGCGAGAGACAGGGTACACCCTGGAATCAATCAATCACAGGGCTGACATAGAAACGAACAACCATTCACGCACACGCAGACACCAACGGGCAATTTAGAATAATCAATTAACCTAACGTACCCAGAGAACATGCAAACTCCACACAAAAAGACCCACCTTGCCCGAACAAGGAATTGAGCTGGTGACCTTGTTGCTGTGAGCCTGTGTATGGAGAGAAATTTGTGTCAATATTATGCCATCATTAAAAAAAGGAGTTTGAGACCAAAAAAAATGTCATAAACGAAATTGTGATTTCAAAAATTCATATGATACCAAATTCAATCACTAATATATTTCATTTATTCACTGGTATCATATGGATTTTTGAAATCACAATTTTGTTCGCAAATTTTTTTTTTATTCTCAAACTCCTTTTTTTTCTGATTACATAATACTGACACATATTTCTCTCCAGAACCGTGCAGCCCATATCAACTACCGTGAATTACAAAAATAAATAAAATAACTTGTTGAAATGTAACAAAAAGACTGTGATAAAACCCGAAGATGTAATAACTGACCTAAAATGTACCAAGTTGTTACAATTTGGGCAAAAAGTTATTATGTTTTGGGCTTAGCATCTATTACATTTTTGACCAGTTGTTACATTTGATTGAAGGTGTTGAAGATGCAGGAGAATGCATGTGGGATATTTGCAGGTATAACACTGGCCCCCACTCAGTTTGATTTCTCTCAGTCAGACAAAGGTAACTGAGGGTGTGGTCACACTGGCCATCCTTGCCTGCTGAACTGAAGTATGATTCACCCCCCACCCCCACAGCACCGCTCTCCCCAAGGACAGTACGGCCTGCATTCACACTACTACAACATGAACTAGGCTTCAGCACGGTTGCTGGCCCACGCACGGCTGCCGACGTCACTGTTTAAAAGGCATGGTTTCATCAGATTAGAGAGCATAGAGAACATTGTTACAACTTTACTCACTTTTTGGCTCCTTTTAAGTTGTTTTGGACCGACATAGCCCTTCAACACCCTGCCATTGTTTAAAATGATAGTCGAACATTCAGGCCAGGGAGTCAAAAAAAGGTCTGGGAAAAAAACAGTTGAAAGAGGACAGAGAGCGTGAGAGAGAGAGAGAGAGGCAGGTCAGAGAACAACACAAGACAGGATATAGAAGGATGTAGGAAGAATTCAGGAAAAGCACGCAAAGCTTTATCAGCTGTTTGAACATTTATTGCGCTTTTCCACTATACAATTCCAGCCCTACTCGACTCGGCTCAGCTCTACTCTACTCGGCTCTGCACGGTTTGGTTATCTTTTCCACTAGCCCGACTACAGACTCACGGTGGGCGTGGATCTTATAACACAGCTGCGCTAAAGTGCTGCGCAGAAGTGCGTGCATGTCATCTATAACGCAACACAAACATTGTACTAACATATGTGCCACCGTGGTCTTTAATGAAAAAGAAAAAGCTTTCAAAAGATTTCATTTCAAGTAATACAGCGGCTCAATGTCGGGCGGCATGACAACGGAGGTAAACAACAGCCTTGTGCTGCTGCACAAGGCTATTGTTTACCTCGGGAAGCAGCTCCTTCGTTTTCCTCAAAAGGCTGTTTCCTAAAAACAAAAGACTGTTCCTTTAATGCCTTAAGAGGTGAACTTGGTGTTTTGATTGGAGGCTGGGATATAGGCTGGGATAATTACTTGATTTCCTTGTAATTTTTTGAATGTGTTTATGACAAAATTTTATGTTTTAGAGAAACATTTCAATTATTTATGACCTTCTCAATATGTACGATATGTATATGTATATAAAACGAAGGAGCTGCTTCCCGACATCAACTCTTCCCTGGATCCAGTGAGATCACTTTAATTTTTGATTTTTGGGCCTGGTATAGCAGAGATTTTTTGTTGATCAATCATTATTCTTTGAACTGGTTTTCCTTTTTGGTTCCCTGTGGATTAATGGACTGATTGGTGCGTAAAGACTCTCGTGGCAGACAGATCGCTCCTGTGCCGACGAACTTTCATTTAATCGAAAAGACTATTTAATCCAAATTATCTTTGCTGTTAACTTCTTTTTCGTTTAAAAAGGACTTTTAACTTATTTAGGAATCATGAAGGAGCATTTTAGGGCTGTATTTTGTCTTCATTCAGTCTGGTTCTGTGCCGTCTGGTTTAAATGTCATTAAAAACCCGTTGCTGACTTATTTGTTTGCCTCTTGTAAGTGATTTGTTCAGAGTCAGAAGCTGCAGAGACGACATTCTCTGACCATTGAGTGGCTGGCAGTCGGTCAACGTCACCTTTTAGTATCTGCTTTACTCGCTTAGAACCAGGGTAGAGTAGGTACTAAAAACTGGCGTGTGATGCATAGTACCGCGCCTGTGGAAACGCAACACAAACCGAGTAGAGGCGAGTAGAGTAGGGCCAAGTCGAGTCAGTGGAAAAGGGCCATTAGATTTAGATATCACACCAACAAACACTTATGTGATTGTACCTTACATGATTTTCCATTCATAACCTTGAGTAACTCAGAGTCCTTCTCAGAACTGTGAGCGACCCACATCAGGATCCTGGCCCACCATTTGGGGAACAGGGGTTTGGATGCAGATAGTAATTGCCTTTGTAATTAACACTCTGTGAGCACCAGTGGGGGATGAAGAGAAAGGAGGCATTGTTGTTAGATGAACAACATCAAAGAGAAAGGTTGTCTTCAACAAATGATAGTTGTGTAATTGCCCTGTGGTACCTGCAAGTCATATGACCATGTACTCTCTGAGCTAGTTAGCAGCCCCTGGTGAGAGAATAGTAGGGCCGGATCTGTGCTTCCCCCGAAGTCTACACACACAGACACATACACACACATACACACACACACACACACACACACAAACACACACCTGCATAAATTGGACAGAAACTTTGGGATCAACATCAGAGATGCTTTTGTGTTTTCAAAAGTATATTGTTTATTGGGGTTAGAATGATTTAGGGGCGGGATTTGGGATGAAACAAAAGAAAAGCAAAGAGCTGTTTGTTTTTGCAACTGCAAACTCTAGTTAGCATAGAGAATAAATCAATATAGTCTTCCTGCCAGCTTGGTTCCTTTGTTGTTCTTCTTGTGCTCGCTTGTGAAGGAAAAATAGGTGAGTCTTGTTGCAGAGATTGGCCTGCAGGCCAGAGTCTCTCCTGTTGGTGTGAAAGTGTGTAAGTGTGTAATGCAGCTCCAGGTGTGCAGGGAAACACCTTTAAACCACACACATAAATGAGCAGGAGTAGGGAAACTTATATAGATTTTTTGGAACCTTTTTTATACTTTCCCCGTAACAGATATTGAACGTTCATGTTTTAAGTCTGTGTACTTTGCATGCAGTCTGTGTTCAGAAAAAAAAAATCTTCTCCACATTCAGATGCTTGGCTCGGACATTGGTGTGAACAACATGAAAGCATGTAACAACACTTCAGGGTGTTTTAGGGGGGCTCTCTTTGGTACCAATGAGCCTGGTTTTAAGTCCACAGTTTACCTTAGTATTGTTGCTGACCATGCCCATCCCTTTTTGAGCAGTGTACCATCTTCTGATAGAGACTTCCACTTCCAAAGTTCAAATCATTTCAAACTGCTTTATTCAACATGATGACAAGTTCACTGAACTCAAAAGGCCTCCACAGTCACCAGATCTCAGTCCAATAGAGCTTTGGGATGTGTAGGAACTGGAGATTCTGATCATGGATGTTCAGACAAATCTGCAGCAGCTGTGTGATAATGTCATGCCTATACAGAGCAAAATGTCTGGAGTGTTTCCTGTACCTTGTCGGATCTATGACACACAAAGGTTCTGATAATCCGAGATCTCAAATAACGGGCGCTAAATTGTATATGTAAACTAAAAAACTGTGGGTGTGTTGCAGGTGATCTACCACAATGTCAGAACTTTATTCAAATGAGGCTTTAGCGTGTGCAACCGTCTGTCCTCATTGAAAGTTTGGGAAAGCAGAGTGGCTGTAAAAAAATGAAGTTTGAAGCTGTGGAGTTGGAGGTCTTGGTAAAGGAAATATAAAACAGAGACAATAGCGCATCTATGTATATATTTTCAATTATCATAGTTTTCTGTTCTTTGTTGGCTGTTAATGTTCAGTTTTGTTTGTTTCAAATCATGCAACAATATTTAGGTTCATTACTGGTTTTGTTTTTTAGTTTAATTACATTAAAAACATGCTGTGTTTTGAGTCATTTACTGCATCTTGAGTGTGGGAACTGGATATACTTGCCCTTTCTGTGTGATATTTTTCAACACTTGGGACAGCACACTAGAAAAGTACTTTGGGAGACACAGGCACTGACTGTGCTGGCTCACTGGAATAATCCAGATTTTAAAAAAAGCAGCATCGTAAAGAATTTTTTCTATAGGAGACATGGCTTTATGCAAACATTTGGAAGACTAGGCTTAAACTGAAAAGGGCAAGGTGTCAGGACATGGGGAATGGTATAAAGAAATATGCACTTTGGCTGTTTTCTAGACCACCTACTACACTGGTAGTGCCTACAACTTTGGCAGAAATTCAGTATGTAGAAGACATGCAAAAACTTGCAAGATCAGCAGTATACTAAAAATTCCCACATGTCCTACTGATCTGGGAAAATTTCTCAGTATGCCACGGACAAGGCATACTGTTTCTCACAATGCAAGGCACTGATGCTATAAAGGGGCACTCAGGTTTGGGTGCATCACTGACACCTACGGCATTGGCATTACAAATACAACACAACAAAAATGTTATTCGGTCTGTGAGAGAAAAGTGAAGTGACATGAAAGAAACACCACTTAATCTGCTCACTTCATTACATGAAAGAAGTGTTTATTTCTACGAAATTCAAATCACGTATTTGCTTTTTCTTTTTCAACTGACAACCTATGTGGGTAATGTGGAAGCAGTCTTTACATCAGCTGTAAAAAGAAAAAAAAAAGGGGGTCAGTTGGTTCCAGATTTACTTTCAATACACAATAAGTTTTGGTGTAAGATTAAATATCAAACGTTGCGATTCTGCTGTGATAAACTTCTATTCTTTAACTAATTTCATAAAACCAGACTCTCTCTTTTAATCAATATCTCCCTTTATTTGTGGTGTTTCTAAATGAATTAAAAATGTTGCTCGAAACACTGAAAATAATGAAAAAACAAACAAAAAAAACACTTTAAAACAATCATTTCCAATTACTATTATCTTCCGTTGCTTAATTTTGTTTATTTCATTTGCTATGTATTTAACGAGTGCAATACTAATGGTTATTTAACTTAACTAATTGTATTGTTCCTGTAACTTCACCAATAATTGATATTGTGAATCAATGACTGAATTAACAAATGTACCCATGGTTTATTTTCTATATTTATGATAAAGTTAAGCATTAGAAAAAATATCATCAGCTCCATGTTCCAAAGCAGAAATCCTATTCTATCCTATTCTACTAAACAGACCCAACAAAACAGTCATACTATCTACTATATGTGAAAGTAATAGGTAGTACTACCTACTACTTTCACATGTAGCGGGAAGTAGGCGGTTTGGAAAACTACCTTTGTCTCAAGATCATTTTTTCTGGCCTCCTGTCCCATTTCAGTCTATGAACACTGAACATCTGCCAATCCCAAGCTCTGATCCCATTCTTACTGAGGAAAGACAACTGTAAATTATTTTAGTTTTTTTGTACCAAAATAATGAAATTGAAGTAATGAAACACTTTTTGGAAAGTGTCTTGAGATAATGTTTGTAATGACTTGGCCCTATATAAAGATAGATAGAGAGATAGAGAGAGAGAGAGAGAGATAGAGAGAGAGAGAGAGAGATAGAGAGAGAGAGAGAGAGAGAGATTGATAGGTTGATTGAAACAAAATATTCATCAAATCCCACTTGACTAAGCATTCCTTTCAAATTATCATAAATCTACCAACCATTATCTGTTTAGCATGCACAGCTGAAAGAGACCCATCGTACTTGGCCTTCTTACATTATTTTTCCACTTTTTTTTTTTTTTTTAATTTTTCCCAAACCAGATTACAATCTGAACTGACCTGGATCACCCTACTTGAAAGTGTTGAAATGCTGGTACAGGTAGTGTTGCTCCTCATAGCTGGGAGCTATGAGCTGAGCTTACCAGAGGTCAACTAGTTTAACGTATCACATCTAAGTAATGAAACATCATAAAACATCATGTGGCCTGTGTAAAATTTTACATTTGACTGCAAAATGCAGGACAACAAATGTATTTACATTGAGTTTACAATCTAAACACAGTGTCTTCAGGGGGAACAAGCACAGTTAATCAGGTATCTGGGACCAAACCATCCTCGGGATGTCCATTAGTCCTTGACAATGGACACCTCATCAGGTGTAATCCTTACACAATCAACCTCACCCAATTTGTGCTGAATAATTTCTGAATCATGTCTTCTGAGGCCCCCTTAGGGGCAATTAGAGCGTTAGTGATGACACACGGTTAAATTCACTTGCAGAAAAATGAGTGCTGCTGGGTTGTTGTTTACAGCTTGATTTATGACTGCTACCATCCCCGAAGACCAATAAAGGGTAATGTTACAAAGCTTCCTGAATAGACTTTGAAAGATATGAATTTTTATTTTCAATATCCCTCAACTGATGAAATAACTTCAGAAGCCAACAGATACCAGCTCAGGAGTCCTGTCTATTAGTTGTGTCCGAGAAAACATTTTAAAAGCGATCAACTGTTTTATCAATTCTATAAAACTTAATAATTAGGTCCACTATAAATAACTCTTAAACTATGAAATCAGTGTAATGACTTAGTTTAATGGTTTTACCACACAGGCAGACATATTTTTTTTTTACAAGGTGCCTTTGTAAACATGAAATGATGTTTCACCACGAGATGATGGTGGATGAAGCACTCTTTTCTCCAGACCAATAAGTCTTACAACTTCTAACTGGGCATATGAGCGTATGAACAGTGAACTGAAGCAATGAGTGAAATCTTCGTTGAATGAAGCAGTGACCAAAAAGGTCTAAAGAGTGAACAGAGGTAAGCTCAAGCCGTGGTGTTTGAGTATAACCAATCAATGCTTCTCAAGGTGAGACAGGACAGATCTCATGAAAAAGTATTTTCTTTCTATCAGACATCTTTTTTTCTCTTTGCCGTCTTTTTGTCCCTGCAGGCTAACACTTGGCTTGGCCAAACCATCCAAGAGAAATCACCAAGCTGTGAATGTGTCAAGAGCCAGAGAAAACCTCAAAGCTTCAAATCCTTCCCTTTTTTCTCCAGGTGTGTTTCCCATATTGATGAGAAATGACTGACAGGAGAGTTTCCAGTGGTATTGTATCGATTGTTGTCCAAAGACATAATTGAACCGTGATGCATAGCTGTTGGAGACTGTGGCTGCTGTCAGGGAGACCTTGAACAGACACACTGAGGCTGTGAAGGGAAAACGGTCTAATCACTGATGTGTTTGGATTCAAGATTTTTGATGAATGGACCCTCTGACTCTGAGATATGAATTAAAGATAATCATTGAAAGTTACTTTACTTTCTCTTTTCACGTGCAGGAAAACTTGGCAGAGTCGGAGGCTTTGTGAGGCAAAAACTATTCCAAACCAGATCTCATTCTATTGCTCCTTTTTAGGAAATATTTATAGTTTTGTGTTCAGAGACACAAAAGAGTTTCAAAGTTGATGGCAGCATTAATGAGGTCACAAGACTAGATGCACTTTTGGTTAACATAAACAGCTAAGTAAAAAGTAGATCATAACATCTCCAACCTATTTCAGCTGCTTTCTTGTACTTGAGCTGAATATACAATAAAATCTCATTGGTTCAATTAAGAAATATATTCAATGTTGCTATATGTATATGTTACTATATACTACTATATACAATATTACTCTCACAAGTGCTTTGGAAACCTTTATTTTAGCCTCTGTCTGAAACACTTAATTTCAGCTGCTGTCTGTTTAAGGCTCCCCACTCAACAAACCTCCTGCCCTCTAATTGGCCAGTTCTCTGTAGTATTGTAGGATGGTAGAGTAAAGGGTAAACCTTGGGTACTCCAGCCCCCACCCTCTCCTCCAATGTGTTATGAACCAGCTAAGATATCCTGAAAGACTAGAAAAGCGCTATACTGATGCATCATTTACCATCCACCATTCTTGTTTGATGACATAATCATTTTGTAAAGATTGTACAGCTCTAGTTTAAAAATCCTGCATTTTTATTTTATACCCACATTTACAAAATGTTAAGACCAGCTGGAAAGATTTAAAAAAAGAGTTTAAAAATACAAAAAGAGGAAATGGTAGTGAGACAAAAACATAATTGATCAAACAATTTATTGAACCAATAATGAAAATAAAATAGTCTGTTCATCACCTTATCAAAAGTTTCAGACCAGCTGAAAAGAAAAAGAGAAAGAAGGACTCAGTAATGAGGAGCTCCACTTTTCTGGCTAATCACTTAAAAAACATGTTTGCCCATGCTTGATGTGAGTGTTTCTAGGAGGTTTGTGGGAACATTTCTCCAAGTGGTGAGGATACTTCATGCTTGGCATCCACTGTCTGGAACTGACGTCCATTTTTGTAAACTTCCCTCGCCATCCATCTCCAAATGTTTTCTATGTGATTTAGATCAGGGGAACACGCAGGATGCTCCAAAAGAGTGAGATGATTTCTCTGGGAGAAGAAGTCCTTCGTCAGGCAGCCATTGTGAACTGTAGCATTGTTCTGTTGAAAAAATCTTACCATTAGGGCCCTCAGTCAGGAAGGATTCCCCCTGCAACATCTTCACACAACCGCTTGATGCCCCTGGACAACCTGAAGCAATGCTGTTCCATTGGAGGAAAAAGCTGATCATGATGGCGCCCCCTCCACTGTGCCGCCTAGAAAACATCTCAGTGGGATCTCCTTGTCATGACAGAAATGCTGGATGCCATGAGGACCACCAAGCTTCCACTTTTTCACCTCAAAGAATAAAACTTTCTTCCACCTTTTAATGTTCCATGTTTGGAGACGAGGCCTTTGAAGAGGTTTTTGTCCTTAAAGTCCTTCTCTCTCAGACGCTATTTGATGTCAGCGCTTGTAACTGCCTTAATTTGGGTTGAGGATTGTCTCTTGTCCTGACCACAGACTGTATAATGAGTGGACGTAACGACGTATCGGCTCAAACTGAAGCCTCCAGCAGATGCTCCGCCCCCTGGTGTCTGGCTGCAGTATAGGTCATAAGCCCCACCTCCCAGTGTATTCCAGATATGAGCCGGGAAAACTTTAAAAAATTATGATACCTGGTAGAAACGTTTCTCTCATCTTTACGCTAAGGTAGTATGACGATGTAATTTGGCTGCATGGTGTTCAGGTGTTTTTTTTTTTCTGAGAAGTTAGTTTCTCATTAGTAATTGGACGTTAAAAACCGTGATATAAGTTTCGTTTTACGATAGTTGACAGTTGCCGTTCTTGAGTAGTTTTTACCGGGGATATAAGAAACTTCAGGAAAGAGAGCCAAAAGGAGACTAAACCTTCTGAAGAAGAAGAAATAAATATTTTTATTTCTCTTTTTTACTTGGCTCCACCAGAAATTCTCTACTGCGCAGACTCTGGCTGCAAAATGGCGGCTAGAGAAACGGGGTTTTTTGGCTTCAAAAACGTAGAACATTGACAGGCGGAAGCACGCTGTCCATTCTATATACAGTCATTGATCCTGACTGGCAGCCAATCAGATCCTCAGGCTCAGCACTGGAGAAATGTTTTTGGGTCAACTACTTGATTTTTTTGTTCCGTCACCCTCAGGATCTTTGGAGAAATTTGAAATGGCTGTCTTACTGTATCCAACCTCAGGAGTGATGGCATTGCTACTGCAGCTCAACAATCCAACCACGTCCAAAGAGAGAAAACTTTTTAGCCTTTACCATAAGGTCATGACAGTGTGAATACCTGACCGAGAATGACCTTGAATCCACGTTTGAGCAGATGTTCTTTCAAACTTTTGAGCAGATGATGAACAGACTATTTCCCTTTAATTGTTATTTACAATGAATTGCTTACTCAATTTTTTTTCACCCCTCTACCATTTCCAATACACACACTTAACTTTTTACTAAGTAGCATAAATGTCTTGTATCAATTTAGACACAGTTCTATCAATATTTATTCAAAGGTTCTGTATAGCCAAATCTTCTCTGCCTCATACTCTGTGTCGTCGTCTGGCCCACAAGCTGGAGGAAAAAAAAACAAAAAACTGTTGAAGTAAGAGGCTGCTGAGTGGGCAGAGATTAACAGAAACAGTCATAGCTTAGCAATGCAAATCCACGCGTGTATTTCCATTCATGCAGCCCAGCCTCCTTAATACAACATTTGCATTAAGCAAAGCAAATTACAGTTAAACAGCTACATGTCTTCAATTTTTACTTGCTGGGCCACATCAAGAAACGTACGGACTAAATGATGTTTGGTTTGGGGTTTTACATTTCAATTTAGCCTCAGGCCTGGAAACCATTAAGTCCTAATCTGAATCCTGGTCAATGCTTGCTCCCTGGAGCAGAAAGTATGGTTTTATTAGCATCAAATCATATGCAGCATTGAGAATGCACACACGCACACTCTGGCATGGACCCAGCCCACGTCCAATAATGGCGAAACAGCATCTCATTACTGGCCATTAGATTTGTATTACTTTCATTTGAACTGGCAATACATCTGATATTCATAAACTGAACAAAGTCACAACATGTAGNATAAGAGAAGCATTCAAGGCAAAAAGAAGGCTCATCCCTGAGCCTGTTGGACATAAGTAGGGTAAATAACAGGTATTATAAATGCCATAAGCTCCATAGTTCAACAATTAGGCTCCATTCATTCGAAGTGTTGTGTGAAGTTGTCCGAACAGCACACAGGACTTAAAGCTCATCTTCAAACTAAAGAAGACTCTGTTTTCCTCCAGTTCTCCCTCTAACTACCCGATGTGCAACCAGTGATGTTTTATTTTCTTTCTTTCATAGCAGAATCCTTGAGTCTTAAATTAGGCCCTGAGGGTGTCTGTAGATCGATAGGCTCTTTGCAGGTGCACACCGAACAGGAACAACAAGAGGGGGCATTTTCTCTCTCCTTTCATTGGAATAAAACAGGCTTGATTGGGAGCGATGAGTGGAGGGGAATGCGTGAGTTCCCGTCCACCACCAGTTCCTGTGTTACACTCCCTCCTGCAGCCTGTGTTCATTAGGCAGGCGTGATATTGACCATGTTGTACAGCAAAACAGAGATCAAACTGGGTTACAACAGGGAGGACTGAATTCCTGAAAACAAACTGTTATTGATTGGAGTAAATAAGTTGAATAAGCAGTTGACAAGAGGTTGCTTTGAACGCCCAATCTCATGTCAGACTCCTGCAGCACCTCTGCCCGTTTTACTCTGTTTTACTCCATGTTGCTGCTAACATCAGCTGCCCTTATTGACTATTAAAGTATTCATGGATACGCTGAGTACTCTCTCGTGTGGAGTTGAGGAAAGGTGGATGACTGAAACTGAGTTTACCTTCAGCAAGGTAACATTTCCTCAGAAATATCTGCTCTTTTATGCACGGAAAACGCTACTCAATAGCAAGAAACCTTAAAGCAATAATTAGCCTTTCACTGAGAAATGTTGAATGTATATGAATAATTAAACAAACCAAGGAGAGGAACATAAAGTCCATTTTGAAGATGTGAAGGTCAAAGCTATGCAATAAAAACATCAAATGTATTGAAAGAATAAAATAATGCAGGTCAATGAAGGAGCTGTCTCTGTGGCTGAGTAATTTCACATTCAGTCAGTCGATTTGATACTTTAGAGGAGTTATAATGAAAACAGCAGATTATTGAGTTAAAACACTTTCTATGGCATATAACTAAAGGATACTGACATAAATCAGCAGCTGTTATGTTGATATGTTTTATCGTAATGACTTAAGAAAAAATGATTACATCAGATCTGATTTAATTTTGATGACATTGAGAATGAAACATTGATTTATTGTTAAATACAGTGTATTTCAGCAAGCTGCCATTGTCAATACAAGGGTCAGCCGTCACTGGAGGTAAAAGTCTCACATAGAATTCATGTTATATGGAGCTCAATTAACCCTACAAGACCTACTAACTGAGGTCTTATTGGGTTAGGACACGTTCTTACATTTTTACATGGGTCAATGACAAAAAGAGGGTCTAAAAACTTATTTCTAAAAAGTTCTTTGAAAATGGATAAAAACATATTTCTGAGAGAAGACTTATATTTTCCAACAGATTTCAGTAGTTGACCAACATTTCAAAGTTTTTAGGTTCATTATTTTTTAGTATTTTTAATTTGAGCACCCAAAAATGTCAGGTGGCGCAACCAAATATATGAAAATATATTTATATGTTCCTGTTATTTTTTCTGTGTGAAATTATTGGCAAGTATCTCTCAAGTGTCTGTAGTGACTCATACATTTTCATTTTGTGTGTTTCATTTCTTTTATTTGTGAATAAGATAAATAATTTGATGTTAAAATAACATTTCACATTATTACATTGGTTGTACCACCTNATGATGTTTGGTTTGGGGTTTTACATTTCAATTTAGCCTCAGGCCTGGAAACCATTAAGTCCTAATCTGAATCCTGGTCAATGCTTGCTCCCTGGAGCAGAAAGTATGGTTTTATTAGCATCAAATCATATGCAGCATTGAGAATGCACACACGCACACTCTGGCATGGACCCAGCCCACGTCCAATAATGGCGAAACAGCATCTCATTACTGGCCATTAGATTTGTATTACTTTCATTTGAACTGGCAATACATCTGATATTCATAAACTGAACAAAGTCACAACATGTAGCAGTGACACAGCTGCATGATGGGGGCTGAGAGACAGGGATGGAACAAATTGTTCACAAAATGAAACAGTTTGAATGTGTTGTTTTTATGATCAGGGGCAGACGGTTTGTGACAAATGTAACGCCCTCTAACGTGCTGACAGGTTTGACTACTGTAGGTAATTAAGCACTTAGAGATGTCAGCCACAGAGTGAATTTTTTCCTTTTTTTTTTTTTTTTTTGTAAAATGCAAGTGTTTATGTGTGTGTGAGTGATTGGGGCTGTGACTGTAAGTAGAAGTGAGGGCACAGAGAGTGAAACCTTCTCCATCTCTGCGGCACAGCGTCCACATTGAGTATCTCTTCGTAATGGACACAGCACATTAACAGGCTCATTATCAGCCTCCCACCATATGGACTCGGGCCTGGGTGGGTCACAGCCATGGCTGACCCAATCCGTGCCCCCCTAATTAGTACAATTACACCATCTTCATCATGAGGGCCAGTTACACAAAATGGTGTCACGTCCTCGCTGAGATTGGTGTCACCACCAGCCCATACCCGTACGAGAGGCAGCGAGAGGAAACCACACTGTTGTTCTGCAGGCACTGCCGAACTCACCGAGCAATTACCCCAGGTTAGAGGTGGCAGAGTCTGAGGGTGGGTGTGGGAGAGAGGAGAGCAAGAGAGGAAGAGGGCGAGTTAACGGGGAGGAAAAAACAGAGGGAAAATGGTCTGGAGATTGGGGGGGCTAAAGGTTACAACCTGGAGCAGCATGAAAGGTTAGTGTATCAATGAAGTTAACATTTGGTGACTTCTAGATAGATTGAATGTGTGGATAACCTTCTGGACAAGGACGGTAACTTTACTCAGTCATTTAACCTCTGAAGTGATGTCCCTTACAGTAGAGAAGTGAACAGTTCAAAATTTGGGAAAGAGTGTTGCACAGTGAATGAACAGCAGTACCTGTTTGCATGATGAGTTTCAAATGGAAAAAACCTGAATCCAAGCACGGTTTTTTGTCTTCAATAAAACTGATTTATTAGACTTAATCTGAGGCACATCCATCTGATAAGTCCAGAAAATGTCTAATTTCAAGATATTATCAAAGGTAACACCCACACTCTGTCAAACTTGCAAAGAAAAGGTGTTTTTGTTGTTAGCAATGTTTCAGTGCAAGACCTTGTTACGCCACATTATGTAATAACGCCGCATTATGTAATAATGTAATAAATTTTCACTTTATTTTGTTATAACGATGCATTTTTTAACAATCTGACGCATTTTGTGATAAAATTCTTGAACGCAATATGTAATAAATTTCCCTGCATTTCGTAATAATCTCTTACATATTGCATCGATTATTACGAAATGCGGGTGTTGCACTTTTTTGGGAAAATGTAGGAATTTAGTGCATTATGTCAGTTACACAAAATGGTGTCACGTCCTCGCTGAGATTGTCAGATTGTCATGTCAGCGAGTCTCATGAAGCTCTGGTGCTGTTTGTTGAAGCTGTTTCTGGAACAGGGTGTTTTCATCAGTTTACAGACAAATTTCTACAATGTATGAATATGTAGAGGATTGAAAATATTCTTTTTATAAGGTTTAGGTCAATAATTCCTTGGATATGAATCCTAGTTGACGCAAATCAGGTTTTAAATTTGGCCTAGAACTGTCCTTGTCTGTGGTCAGATTAAGGTGTCTGGATTTCATTTGAAGCGTAGAGATGTTACACAACCAAGAATTCAGTGTATGACAGTTTTCAGGTGATCAAATAAGACTCTCATGTGATGACTTACACATTTGTAAACAGACATAAGAGAAGCATTCAAGGCAAAAAGAAGGCTCATCCCTGAGCCTGTTGGACATAAGTAGGGTAAATAACAGGTATTATAAATGCCATAAGCTCCATAGTTCAACAATTAGGCTCCATTCATTCGAAGTGTTGTGTGAAGTTGTCCGAACAGCACACAGGACTTAAAGCTCATCTTCAAACTAAAGAAGACTCTGTTTTCCTCCAGTTCTCCCTCTAACTACCCGATGTGCAACCAGTGATGTTTTATTTTCTTTCTTTCATAGCAGAATCCTTGAGTCTTAAATTAGGCCCTGAGGGTGTCTGTAGATCGATAGGCTCTTTGCAGGTGCACACCGAACAGGAACAACAAGAGGGGGCATTTTCTCTCTCCTTTCATTGGAATAAAACAGGCTTGATTGGGAGCGATGAGTGGAGGGGAATGCGTGAGTTCCCGTCCACCACCAGTTCCTGTGTTACACTCCCTCCTGCAGCCTGTGTTCATTAGGCAGGCGTGATATTGACCATGTTGTACAGCAAAACAGAGATCAAACTGGGTTACAACAGGGAGGACTGAATTCCTGAAAACAAACTGTTATTGATTGGAGTAANGTTCTTACATTTTTACATGGGTCAATGACAAAAAGAGGGTCTAAAAACTTATTTCTAAAAAGTTCTTTGAAAATGGATAAAAACATATTTCTGAGAGAAGACTTATATTTTCCAACAGATTTCAGTAGTTGACCAACATTTCAAAGTTTTTAGGTTCATTATTTTTTAGTATTTTTAATTTGAGCACCCAAAAATGTCAGGTGGCGCAACCAAATATATGAAAATATATTTATATGTTCCTGTTATTTTTTCTGTGTGAAATTATTGGCAAGTATCTCTCAAGTGTCTGTAGTGACTCATACATTTTCATTTTGTGTGTTTCATTTCTTTTATTTGTGAATAAGATAAATAATTTGATGTTAAAATAACATTTCACATTATTACATTGGTTGTACCACCTGACATGGAAATTGTTCCAGTCACCAATGAAGTGAAAAAACCTTTTTTATCAGTATTTCAGAGAAATCTACAAACTTTTCCACTTGGTCACAAATGTCATTTGGGCTCCTCTGGCTGATGCAGTTTCCTGTTTTATTCTCTTCACTTTAAAATAAAAGTCTAATGTTACGGTTGCACCACCCTGACATTTGACAAGGTGAAAATTACAGGACAAAAGTTTTTAAATTTCTCAACAGCTTTAAAATTGTTTTTATTTACAAAGAATGTTTTATTTAAAAAGGTTCAAGCATAAAATAATGCCACTGTATTTTTAATTTCCATTTACAACAACTGACATTCAATTTTTAGAGTTAAATTACTGTGGATACTTGTCAGGACGGTTGTACCACCTGAAATTTTGGGGGTTTGAGGAACCAAAACACAAACAAACATGTTATATTTTAATAGTTTAAAGATGTGTTCAAATAACACAGGTTTCATAGAATAAAATAAATACATGTGATGAAATACTCAATTCATGATGGAAGGAAATATTGCACTTGGACATAAAAAAAGGGACGTCACGTCATTGACCCACATACTGTAGTGCATTTTTTGGAGTATTTTACTTGGTTAACATGAATTTAACCCTTTTTTCTCAAGTTTTGATATATTTATCACTTAACTGCCACAAAAAATAGCTTCGAAGTGCAATCCACCATTCACACAGTCCGAAGCTGTAAACTAATGCCACGCAGGGGGGTGGGGAAATGGAAATAACTGTTTCAGAAGAACTGCCCCAAACAAGCCAGGTGTGACAACATGCATTTGTCAACATTCAATATTTAGTAGTCAAACACAAAAAAGTAAGGTAGTGCAAAATCTGGAGAGAAATAAATTGACATCAAAACAAACTACAGAGCAATTTTCTAGGCGTGCCAGATACTTATGAACACATACATTTTATGAAAAAACAATATGGCCATCCATAAAAGGTGAATCTGAAAATCAAAGAAAATTTTCTTTACCTTATTTTACGACTTTTACTTCCTCTAGTAAGATGTTGTGCAACATCTTGCACAACAGTGCAAGATGTTGCACCTCAGGTCCTGGATTTCTGAGGTGGCAAGATTTTCAGGAGATCTACCGATAATAGCTATATGGGTTAATATCTAAACCTAAAATTTCAGAAATGGACTTAAAGAAAGATTGCCAATAGTTTTGAACAGGACCAAAACCTGTGAGTCAAGTCGCCACAAGCCTGGAAGCATCTATCACAGGTTTCATTTATTGTGTCTGGGAAGATTTTGGAAAGTTTAATTTTGCTGTATTGAAGTCTATGGACAACTTTTAATTGAATGAGAGACAACTTAGCACAGCTAGAGGAAGAATTGACAGCCTCCAGCGCTTTTTTCCAAAACCCCTCAGACAAGTTTATGTGTAATTCAGCTTCCCAATCAGCTTTGATCTTATTTATCACAGTTTTGTCAATTGGGAACAAAATGTTGGAAAGGAAGGAAACCTGACCTTGGGGGAATGTTTCTTGCCTTAAGTGCCAGATCGATGTCACTGGGGTTTGGGGCTTTAGGGAATGCTAAAAATCGCGGAGCTGGAAATAATGAAAAAAGTCAGAGCTATTTAGGTTAAATACAGAGCGCTGTTTAAAACTAGCAAATACATCATTGACATATAAGTCACCAAGACAAGGAAGACCAGTTTCTTCCAGCGCTATGAATCGTGGGTCATTCTTGGCTGGCATGAAAAGGAAATTATTACAAATGGGTGTTGCCACCTGAAATGATTTCTAATTTGTGACCAGATTTTAAGTGTGTTTCTTACCACAGCATTAGTTGTAAAGTTTGAGGGAGAAAGTAGTAGGGTACCACATACCAGGGATGAGAGAGAGGAAGAGCAGGAGTCATCCTCTAATAAGAACCAGCTGCACTGGGGTGCGATGGACCAGAGCAGGATTTTGTGGACATCAGTTGCCCAATAATAGAAGAAACAAAATTTAAATGCAAAAACCAGTCAAGCAAATCAACCAAACTCATGCAACAAAAGAATTCACAAAAATAGTCAGTTCCCAAAAAGAAAAGAAAATACCTAAACCAAAGAAAAGGGAAAATGAAAAAACAAAGAAAAGAACCAACCCAATCCAACTCAAATTAACAAAGAAATACCCACCCAAAAGAAACCAAATTTTTCTAAAATGCTATAAAATGAGTCACGCAGACTTACTGTAGCTGTCGCGCCGACCAACTTGGGCCTTCGTACCCTGCCGTGGAGGCAGAGCTGAGCTGCAGGTGAAGCTGCACGCAAGAATAAAAAGTCTTTTTGAGGAGCCAGAGACCAACCACTGGGCTCCTCCAGTCCAACTCTTTCAACAGAGAGTCTGCCAGAACAAAACAGCGCCCGTCCCGTGGAGCCATGGCAGGTGAAGAGCCGGGGAAAAGGCTCACAGCTAAATGAAAGAAAGGAGGGAGGTCAGTATACAATTCAGGACCCACAAGCGCAGCTCAAAGCAGACAACGGCTACATACCCGAGGAAACGTGGTGCCACACACCAGGAGATCCTCCCGCAGAGCAGCCCGTCCACCCCAGCACCAGTAGCCAGCTCCAGCTGCACTGCAACAAGTTCAGTAAATTGTCATCCCTGCATCCAGAACGCACACCACAATTTACAAAAGACACTGTAAGCACGTTACCCAGACGGCAGATCGAGGCACCCACAGGAATCCAGATGAATCACAGCTCAAAGAGGAGAGCTACAGAGCCACACAGCCAACTGCGGCACAGGTATTTCCCCAAAACAAAAAAGCAAGCGAAAAGAAAGAGCACAATCAATCACACTTGTTCTTATAGGTGCGTGCCACGCTCTCTACGGTGCCACATCGGCATAGTTCCCACAGTTCCCGGGCGGAAACACAGCCCCGGTCACACCTATATCAACCCATCAGTTTACTTTCTGCTCCTTCTTCCCTTCCTCTCTTTGGCTCAGGTTTCAAAATAGGACGCCCATGTAGAAGTGTTGAAAACTGCAGTTCCTGGAGTGTCCACTTGGGGTGTGCTTTGGAAATACCAGAAACCACATTTACACCCAGCAAAAAAGCAGACAGTTACAACATTAATAAACATTTCTGATTCAAAACGTGATTTTAGTACGATTAAAAGGAAGAATTTTTTATAACCTGTACTTTTTTAAGTTACCAATCTTACAAGTTTTTCCCATATGAGGGCATGGCGAGTGTGACAGGTGGACATCCTGTATCTGTCTGCAAAGATGTAAAGTCCTTCATCTTTACCTCATCCTGGCACCAACAATGCTAGATTCTGTCAGGCTTTTCCACTTAAGCTCCGTCACAGAGACTACTCTCATATACAATACAGATGACAGCTTAACTCTGTTAGTGTTTGCAAAGGCTTCTCATGGAGACTTTCACTCTAACAGACTCCTCTGTTTCTGTTTCTCTTTTCAGTGGTGTGGGCCTAACTTGAGAAAACACCAGTCAAGGAAGATGCCCACTTGATAACCAAACAGTCAAGGGCTAACTCTGACTGCCGATCTATCTCCTGTCTCCTCCTCTATGTCTGCTGTGGAGGACATTTGGGGCCATGCGATAGATTACTGAGCTTTTCATTTAAGCTGAAGTCTTGGAATGTGATGAAACCTATCTTTTTCATAAGAATTCAAGTCCTATGAGTTAATTTACACTTTAATTTTTCACCTATATCTTTATGATGGTCAGTCCCTTTGACCTGTAAAGCCAATGCAAGTTAAACACATCAGTTCACTGGCTCCACTTTGAATATGAAAGGGAACATTAACTTCTCCAGTCATTAAAAAAATGATCAATATTTTAAAAAGGCCTGTTTCAGATGCTGAGCAACTATTATTTACAGTTCTGAAATCCCTGTCAGAGTGCCTCTGTTCTTAGCTTTAGGCTTTCAGATTACATAACTTGCAAAAAGGATGTGAATTCACCGCCTTTAATATACAAAAAAAAAAAAAAAAAAAAAAAAAAAAAAAAAAGAGAGAAAGAAATCTATTTCTAGTCACTCAGCAAAATGTATGAGGATGTGAGAATTTCCACTTCCACTGTTTCGCTCCATTACATCAATTCAGTTTCACTATTATGACTTTGTCTTTATTATTGCTATTATTATAATTGTTATTATGTCTTTTCTAATATTCCTTCATTTTTTAAAACTTAGTGGGGGTTGCCAGCGTGATCAAACGATATTAAATCTGACCACAGTTGACACAAACTGGACAAATTTTTTTTTTTTTTTTGAAAAGAAATATAATTTATCTTACGCTTCTTTTATCTGAACTCACAGAAATGAAAGTTAAGGTTTTTTCTGCTAAAACCAAAGCTAACAGAAATGGGAAGTTAAATACCTCAGACACATGACAACCGCTGGGTGGATATTATTGGGAATTTCCGCCTCCTCCGCTTCTCTATTGGCTACTGCCACGTTGGACCCACTGTTCCTTGCACGCCATTGGCTAAGACGCTTGGGTGGGCGGGAGAAGTTTCAGGAAGTTATGTGGTTTTGTTTTCGTTTGCAGTGAGCCGTTTAGGCACTCCCTCACCAGCTGACTGCTACAGGTATTTCTCAATGGGTCTTCTCTCAACAAAGTATCAGCTCCTCAGTATGTTTCTATATACTTACACCTCAAACTGACAGCGTCCAGCTTTGAATCCCTTAGGAGGTTGGAGAAGAAATCAAAAGGTAAGACGTTAATAAGGAAATCAAAGTGGCTCCTCTACTGTTTTCTGCTATTGGTAGTGAGTCAGTTCCTGTTTCAAAACGTTTATAAACTATTACTTGAGTTACTTTAATAACTAAACTGTAAGGGTTTTCGTATGTGTAATTGCCAATTTTTGTCATTTAACTCAGCTTTACACGCTTTCTCTGAACTTACTTAAAGTGACACTGGACATTGGGCCTCATTCAAAAAACGTTCGTACGCACAAATTCGTGCCTAAATCATGCGTACGAATGTTTGACGCACAAACCTGTGATTAATCAAAGTTTTCTTACCTGAATTTCTTCTTACTTTGCGAACAAATTTAGAACCGCCTCAGACCATGCGTACGCACAAATAATGAATGATCAGACTCCTAAAAAACTATAAACACAGACTCTTTTCACTAAAAACATAACATTTTGAAACTACTTTCAGTAAAATAGAAAAGCCTTAAATAGAATTCATTAATTAAAAATTGCGCATTGGCAAAATGTATTAAATCACCATGAAACGGAAACATTTTTTTTCCTAAATATGCTTTTAATATTGAATCTGGAATAAAATACTTAGTTTAGATTAAAAATATAATCATGTGCATATCAAAATGTCACATTATTTTATGTTGATTAAATCATCGACTGTTCTGACTAACAGTTTCATAAAGTTGTGCAAACTGAATGAAGACGTAAAATAATTGGCGTCTTCTTATGATTTCAAACATTTTCTGAGCAAATGACGCACACACAGCTCAGCTGTTCACTCAGATTTATTTACCTGTTTACAAAAATATCCAGCAGCTGTTTTAATGGGTCATTTATGGTACGGATACACGGTACGATCTCCCTCACAGCACCAGGAGAATCAGCTGATCATTTATCACCTCACCGGTCAAGACGAGCGTCTGCAGACGAGTCTCTGGTGAAACACCGAGAGAACCAGCTGTGGTTGACGCTGGCAACACGGACGTAAAGGAAGACCGCTCCTCCTTCTGAACCTCTGAACAGATGTCCTTATATGGATGAATTGGGGCGTGTTAATTTCGGGATGCGGGAACGCGCCTGTTGATTTAGAATGATTCTGATTCACTAATGTACGCACGGTGGTGCGAACAAAAACGGCTGGTGCGCATGTGTCATGAATCCGACAGTGATTTTGCGTATTTTCTCATTTTGTGCGGGGAGTAAGAACATTTCTACGCATTTATTCGTGAATGAGGCCCAATGTAACAGTGATGGTTCGCAATCAAAGCAGTTGTATCTGCGTGATTTAATCCACAATCAAAGTAGATCTCAATAGAGTCTTGACCCCTGAACTGTCATTTTTATCACAAGAACACAGAAGACTGGCTGATTTCTGCTGTGCAGCTGATATCTAGTGCACTGGAGGAGGTTTATCTGTAATTGATATTGACTGTGTAGTTTGGCGGGGGAAGCTACAGGAGGCGGGGAGAGGAGGCGGAATAACTGGCAGACATGGTTTCGTCACTTCGTTCTGGTGTGTGCGTCTCCGGTGGTTATTTTTAGCCTTTTTCTCAGAAAATATGAATGATAACACAAAATCCTTTCTATCACTCATGGTTAGTGGACATTAATTGAAAATTTAAATGGATGTCATTTAAATGGATTTTGATTCAAAGTCCACATATATTAATTTTTGAAAATAGTTTTTGCAGTGGGAAACAGAAAAAAGGAAGAACAGGTTAATGTACTTGTTCTTATTCTCATGTATTCTGTGTTTTGGTAGTGGCAATTTTTTTGAAGAAAAAAGATATTAAGGTAGAGTTCAACTGTTTAATGTAAAAGTTGAATGTCCCCATACCAGATATGTGGTCCTAAGACCTGGTGCAACATGAATATGGTCAAAGTTTGTCCCAAATAAGATGTAAATTTCACATAAGTTCTAACCCTGAATTTTGCCTACTTTTGTAGAATGGCCCCTACACAGTCTGTGGTCTCAACTTGCTTGGTGCTGGTTGGATTAATGCTAGTATCACTTGTTAACTGGAAATGTGATGATTCAGTTTCCTGTTGAACCAGTGAGGCCAACTGGATCATATTTGGTTTCCTAATGTAAAATTATGTCTTTTCTCTGTCATATTCCCATGAAATTTCCTTGCAAATTTTTTCTGAAATTTTCTTTCAAATATGTTCTGAAACTTCAGCAGTTTCCATGGCTCCCAGAAAGAGTACCTTACCTAAACCACTCCCTGAGGACTTTATACTGACTGACACAGAGAAGAAGAAATGGAGGCTTGGAAAAATCATTGGTCAAGGTGGCTTTGGACTGATCTACCTTGGTAATAAAACACTTTTTATCAAGGACACCCCCACACACACACACCCTAGAATTTAAAAGCAGTCACACGCATGATGAAATTATTATAACTACCTTCTACTCATCTCCAAAACACCAAGAAAAGGAAATGTATTTGTATTCATACAGCACAAAACTCCCAAAACAATTATTACACATTCCTGATGAGCTGTGTGTGAACCCCAAAGGGTCAAAACTTACAAACAAAAATTACAGCTTGAAGTTTGAAAACAGCACGTAGGAAAACCTTAATACCTTAAACACAACAAGCCTAGATGAAATGTGATGTTGTATATCTTTGTAGTCTGCATTTGTCTCATCTGTCCTCATTCTCACCTGTCATCTCAAAGCCTCCCAGGACGTGAGCAGACCTGTCCCAGCTGACACTGAGTTTGTCATAAAACTGGTGAGTACTTTTCTACTGCACAAGTAAGAGGCACCGTGGGGTCGGTCCATTTGTTTCTCTGCCCCAGACAGGCCTTCAGAGAGCTGGCCAATCAGGAAGAAGGGGGTTTGTGGAGCTTACCAGGAGCCTTAAAGAGACAGTACCTAGAACAAAGTGTTTCAGACAGAGGCTGGGATAAGGTTTTTAAAACACCAGGGAGCGAAAAATGTGATGGTCTTTTTATGTCAATCATGAAGGAATGCTGCCAAAAAGAAAGATAAAGAGTATTAGAGTTACATGGGTGAGGTGAGCTGATCATGTGGTGTACATATTTAATGTTTCTTTGCTGATTGCAGAAGTAGAGCAACAGATGCACTTTTCATCGAAGGATAGTCAGCAGATTCAGCAGCACAGGCACAACACTATAGTCCGCTTTTGTTACTGTTGTATTTTGGTTTGCTCCTTGCCAATGAAAGGGAAATGCTCACATGCAAAGCAGAGTGTGACATCAGCATTACTACTGAAAACTCCACCTTGTTGCTTACACGGCAACGGTTTCTGTTTTTGGTCAGCTAAAACATAGTGTCCATGTGAGCGAGAGGCCAAAATACAACAATACTTTGGCATTCACCCTCACACCTTTGTTGTTTAAATGGCCCCTGAGTGAGCAGCAGCTCTGTTGATACTAGTTATACTAGTAATTATCTCACAACTCTCTCAACTGCCTTTGAGTACTTCAAACCTGAAAACAGTGATGCAACCTGTGGGCCACACCCCCCAGTGGACTGTGACGGTATTGCAAGTGGGCCACCTCTTTTCCACAATGGTACAATCTCCTTGGGGAGTTGTAATGTTAAAACTCAGTTACGTTTAATAGGATATAAAAAAATGTTCAAATATTCATGTTTAAAAAAAGTGCTTCGAGAAGGCATTATATGGCCTCTGTATTTATGGAGCTGTAGTGGGCCTGGAAATTTTGAGACGTAAAAGAAGATCCTGAGTTGGTCAAGGCTGAGAACCTCTACTTTAAAATATGTAAAACCAAGCCATGTGTATTATACAGAAAGCCTCTTCGTCTTTTTATCTTGTCTTGCACAGAGAAGATGAAATTGCTTAGTTTGCAGAGTAATAGAACAATATGATAGATACAAGGTGAATCAGACATGGCTGAGTTGGGAAATAATGTGTGAATTCTCTGAGTCACAGTCATGCACAATTTCCTGCGGGCAGTGGAATACCTGTGCTGGTTGCTGGCCTTGCTCAAATACTATAATTCGACAATTTTACAATTTAGCAGACACTTTTGTCCAAAGCAACATATAACACCGATACAAATTATGAGGTAATTTCTGAGAGCTTGAAAGAAGTATTCCTGGGCCTACTTATGGTATCTAATTGTGTATAATGTAAACACTTAACAGTAAAAATTGTGATTGTGGAGGTGCCAAACAATGACCTGTACCAGTGTCTCATGGGTACAGGTCACTCTCTGAGTGAGAGACAGAGTTCCAGAGGAAACAGACATCTGTCTTATTGTTCTGTGAGGGGTCAGCTGGATAGCTTTGAAAAGGTGATGTGAGGAGAATGTTTCAATTATCCTTCCTGGATGTTGTAGCACCCAAAGGGAGGCATTGTTCAAGAGCACTCATTGTTTTATTATGGGGTTAGTCTGTAGAGAGATTTCTGCTCTCCAAATGTCCTCTTTTGTATCGTTTTCTGCTATTTTTCTTCATAGGACTGTAAAGCAATGCCCATTTTCTAGGTTTTGTACAGTCTCCTGCCTCTTGATGTGGTCATGACAGCACTTAACTTAAAGATCTAACTCAAATCAACATGTTGAGAAAAAAAGGTGTTAAGCCTGAAAAAGCATAATTGTTTGGCATGATGCTGAATTTTACCATTATTTTCTGAGGAGTCAGGAGCTTCTTTGACCTGTGATTTTTTTTTCAAAGACTGTTACTTACAAACATACACGTCCTCATGGTCCTCTTACCGGGGGACAAGAGGCTCGAGTTCAAGATGGTCTCCCGTCGGTTTGGTCTCTCGTCACTCATCGTGGTGGGCAGGTCGCGGTGTCGTCGAACGTGCTCACACAAACTGACTACTTCACCGGGCTTGTGTCTCCGAATCGACGGACGCTCACTGTAATTAATAATAAGCCAAAGCAAACATGCACCTCCCACCGTCAACCGGGGGGAGAGGTCCGAACAGACTCGAGAGGTTGCGGAAGCAAACCTCTCCTTCGGTGAGTGTGCATTACTACCGGCCCGGAGGCGACTCGGGGACTGGTGGACGGTCGGACCAAATCGCGGTCAGTCCGGTCGGCGGTATTTCGGGACGCGGTCCGGATGACGAAACAGACCTCAGACACACACACAGTGTGTCTGTGTGTGTGTGCTTGTGTGTCTGTTTGCTGTTTTTTTTCATACTCAGGACTGTAAGATTGATATTTACATACATGTTTTAATACACTTACAAGGACATGTGAAGTACTGGACCAGCCTTAAGAAAGGTCTTTGAAATGGAGTCAAGGTTGTAGATCCATCAGACTCATCAAAAAATGTCATAGATGCCAAGAAATCTTTCAGACTGATTTTATTTTATTTTATTTTATTTTAGAAAAAAAATATATGGGCACAAAAGTTTCCTCTCTCAGTAAAACCTTTGTAACTCTGAAGCTCTCAGAGGACCCTCTAAGAGAGCTCGAAAGACCTTCACTTTTACATATTTGCCTGTTCATAATCTGAAGTTTGATGTGAAACTATCAGTCCCTAGTTGGATATCTCAGATTGCTGCTTTTCAGTAATATCCTGTGGCCAGTCCATAAATCTATTCACAGTATATGTTAGGACCCTTTGATGACACAACACTGACTGTCTAAGTTAGTAAAGAGAAGTAAGATCTACCTTCGAGCTAAACAGGAGAGAGAAAGCGCATGGATTAGCTGTCTTGTTGAACAAAGAAAAGTAGTGTTAAAAAGAGGTGCTGTCCAAAACAAGTGCACATCTTGGCAAGAGTCTCAACTTTACAAAAGTGGGTGATGGTGCTCATTGGAGTCTTCAACCAAGAAGAACATTACAGATTCAGACCACAGGTGTCGCTGTAACCAACACAGAACAGATAATATTCCCAGAGCCTTTGAGTGTTCATGTAGTTGTTTGTTTGTCAGTGTTCAGACAACCAATATAGGGCTTTATCTACTAAAGGTTTGAGAATGAAAACAGGCAAACCTGAAAGTGTGTGCAAAGCTTGTTTACTACTAGGGTGTGCGGTGGATTTCGTCTGTCAAACGAGCAAAATAGCATACACAAAATTTAGCGTTGCTAAATATATATATATATATATATATATATGAGAGGAGGAGATGCAAATGTAGTCTTTTAGCACACTGATTGTGATTTATCAAACCTGGAACTGATTGCTGTTGGTGTTTTTGCACCTGTATTTAGCACATTTGAAAAGCAGGTGCAAACCGTGACAGCGTTATGCACAAATGACTGCAGTCATTGTGGCAGGAAGGAGGCACAGGGGCAGACAACAGAGAGAGAATCTTCCAAGAATCTTTGACATATTTGGACTAAAATTGTTGAGACATATCATCCATCCAGCATTGCCACTTTTGAGCTACTGGATGAGCTAAGGGCTAATTTGGAGCCATTCACAAAAAGGAGTCATGCCAGATCTTCTGTTGAAAAACTCGTGGAAAACAACACTACATTTTCATTCGTCTGGATCATTCCAACTTACCAGCACAGTTAGTGCTGGCGTTCCCCAGTGCACTTTGGTGTGTACTCAGCTATGCTGTCTTTAGTGTTAAATGCTATGTTATGCATGATGGATATCTAGTTCCTATGCACTTTGGTCGTAGTAAATGACTCAAAACACAGAATTTTAATGTATTCAAACTAAACTGAAAAACCCTGTGAATAAACGTTAACATTGTGGCATGTTTTGAAACGAACTAAACCGACATTTAACATAAGAAGTATACTACAGTGCTAATGACGGTGTCTCTATTTTTTATTATTTCCACCAAGACCTTCAGTTCTATAGCTTTAGACATCATCTTTTGTTTACGGCCACTCTGCTCTCCCAAGTTCCCAATGGAGACAGATGGCAGCAAAAGCAAAATCCTCATTCAGATAAGGTGGTTGGCACCACTTTGGTACCTCAGACTCAGACTCAGAATCAGAATCGCCTTTATTGCCAAGTATCTTCAAGAAGCATACAAGGAATTTGACTTTGGTTTCAACTGTGCTCTCTTGTACAAAACCCCCCCAAAAAACTGTTTTTAACTGCGCACGCAACACGACCACTTCATAGCGCGTACAGTGTTTTAGTTTGCACCCTCAATTTAGCACTCGATATTTGGAATCTTAGTAGTTCAGGCCCTTAGTAATTAGAAAATATGTGCATACTCTTCATTTTTTATCTCTTTGTAACAGTGCGGGAGTGGAAGAAAAGCAAGAAACTGGACTTCTTGGGGATCCCAACATACTGGGGATCAGGGCTTGCAGAAAATGACAACCTCAGGTAATGTGTTCAGATCTGGTTGGAATTAACATTTTCAATTTAATGTGTATTTTATTTTTTAATCTGAATGTGTTCAATTTTTGTCATTGTTTAATGGGGACAGCATGCGGATCAGCCTTCAGATATATAATTTCAGTTAAAACTTGCAGACAACACATCAATTCAAATCAAATAATAACTTTCAGCTAAAAATGCTTCCTTTTGTTGCAAGATATCCAGAAATCTTGTCTGACCGGAGCTGTTTTTTTGCCTGGCCACTGTGGGCATTATTCCGGTTTAGCACAGCGGTGAGCGCAGCGCACATCTATAAGTACGGGTGTGCTTGATTGCTCTCCCTCTTTGCCTGCTTACATCTGTTGAATTTTCTCAGAGGGGGGACTCTCTGGGTGGCGTTGCCATTGTTTAACATAAAATCTTAGGGTGCCTTACCACATTTTGGCCTCACCGGCAGGATACCACTTTGTAAAGGGCTGAGACAGGTTGGTTTTTTTATGGCAATTAGTGGTAATCTTTAAAAAAAAAAAAATGTTTGCGTGCGTTACGTGTGTGTTTGAATCAGAACAGTAGCGTTTGTCTTGGGATCCACCCACAGTTTATTAGATTTGGTGAGAGCTTGGATTCCCTCTTAGGCCTGTCGCAATAATCAATAAATCGATAATTGCACGATAATTAAAAATGAGCTTGATAAGTTTGCCAGGCTTGATAATTTTTTACTACTTTTCTCCCATGCAGGTATCGCTTCATGGTCATGGACAGGCTGGGTAGTGACCTTCAGAAAATCTGTGTGAAAAATGGGGGTCGGCTAAAGAAGGCCACCGTGCTGCAGCTGGGCCAAGGACTGGTGAGATCATCCTCACAGAATCAAAGGGCTGCACTGTTTTTTGTGTCCACTATCGTTGTGATAACAGCCTGTCTTCAGCTGTTCAAAAGGACCCCATGGTCCCAGCACTCTAACAGATAATGACCTCTTTGGAACACCAGCTTGGCAGCACACACCTCTTTGGTTATGTTTTTTCTGCAGTCTTTGCAATTCGCTTATATGTGCCCTTTTTTTTTCACCAGGTGTCTTCTCTGGAGTACATTCATGAACATGAGTACGTTCATGCAGATATCAAAGCTGCCAACCTCATGCTTGGTTTCAGGGACCCTGAGCAGGTGAGCTCTGCTCAATTCTGTACATTATAAGCTTCAACTATCAGGATAATATCTCAAAGAAGACGAGATGGAGTCACACTTTCTGATGAATTGTGTTCGACTGTGTGTTTCCTGGTGTGCGCCATAGGTTTACCTGGCAGACTATGGACTGGCCTATAGATACTGTCCTGATGGAGACCACAAAGAGTACAAGGAAAACCCCAAGAAGGGCCACAATGGAACAATCGAATACACCAGCCTGGACGCCCACAAAGGCCTTGGTAAGCCCTCAGGGTTCCCACACATCCTCGAAAACCTGGAAAACCTTGAAAAATGATTGACCAATTTTTCAGGCATGGAAAACATATGGAACATGAAAAAAGGGTCAAATTTCCTGGAAAAGGTTTACTTCCTCTGAAAATAATTTCCCCTCCCCCTGCTTTATGAGCGAATGCAAACAGTCTCAAAGTAATCTACATGCGTGTCTGTCGTGATCGTATCATCTGGGCAACATCTTCTGTGTTTCTAGCTGGTGTAATGCCCCACTTGATCCTACCAGCCAATCAAATTCGCATTTCTGCTCAGAGTGCAAAACTGCAAACCAGTGCTTCTGATTGACTTTGTTGCTAGATTTAATGACCTGTATAACCCCATCTTGGCGCCTAGAGACAAATCTAGTGACTGGAAGTTGAAAATTCTTGCTAGTATTGGTCTCTGAAAGTGAGGTTTTTCTGCACTATGATCACAGGCTGCTCTCGATCCTCTGTTGAGCAACAGGGAGAGGAGCAAAGAGAATCACAGTGGGTGTGTCATTTACAGTTTGCTGTACACAGTGTGATACGGAATATCTGATTTCAGCAGAGCAGGAGCTTTGGCGTAGGTTAACAGATAACTTTGATGGGCCAGGTAATAAGTGAATGAAAACGACTTTAGGAATTCTGTTGCATTAAAATATTGTGTAAGTGCACCAATAGAAAGGGGGGAAGAAATCAGAGACATTTATGACTTTTCATGAAGACTTAAGCTTATTAACCACCAATGAAAGTAGTTTTTCAACAGAGTGAGATGTGCACAGAGGCCAAAGAAGAAGAGGAGGACCCTTAAAAAGAGAAAAGTAGGCAGTGACATCTCTAACTGTGTCAATTTGAATTGTGGCATTTGTTATTTCCATTATTGTTAGCAACCATGTATGTGATTTTACATGGCTACATTAGCATTAAAGCTACCAGTCAGTCACTTCATTTTGTAACTTTCAAACACATCAAAAGCAGTTCAAAGGGTTTGAGAGGTTGATTTAAAAAAAAAAAGAGGCAGAAATGAACAGATTCAGATGTGTGTGAATAAGAGAGAAGAGAAAGTTGAGTTGGGAATTGCCCAGTCAAACATAATTACTCTAGTTTGTCACGCTAACAAAGCACTAAGCTTTTATATGTGTGTTTGTATTGTTCTGTGATACATTCCTCATAACTATTTCTTAAAGAGAATTTACAGCCATAGACTGCACTCTACATGTCTGAGTAATAAACAGAGAAAAATATACAAGTTAATGCAAGTTACAACTGTAGAAACGAACACTTCAAAATAACAAGTGGGACAGGGTTTTACTGTAGGAATAAACCAATTATCGGTGCCAGTATTAAAATCTTGACGTATCTGCCTTTTTATCACTAATCGGCCGAGAAGAGAGATACGACAATAGCTGACAATATGGGTATAGAAATGCTCGACTTGATCACAAAGCTGAGAAAAAGCGTTCAGAAATAACCTATTTTGTTGCTGATAATCTCTTTTTAAGTTATAGATTGAGATCAGTCAAATATCTATGATGAGACTTTTTCAAGATCCACTTGTAAAGTCCTCACAGTCCCTTGGATAAGAATATGCCTAAAAGCACTGAAACAAACTTTGGTGTTGGAGTTTGAATTTTAAAACATTTTGATGCCAGTATTTTCACTTTTACTGCAACTGAATATTTGCTCCAAATATTGGTTATTGGCCTACTTATCCACTAATAATCTCTATCCGTAATGGCCCTGGAAAAAACCATACCACTCTATCTCTAGTATGACGTGATAACTTGTCTCTGTCGTGGCTGAAATTGTCCTGGAAAATGCAGTTGTGAGGTCTGGCTGACACACTGTGAATCAGAATCAGAATTACTTAAGTTATCCCAGGTGGAGATTTGTTATTACCACAGCTCTTAACATGAGACAGCAGTAATAAAATAAATAATTAAAATCATTTGGTTACTGACTTTCTCCTGCTCCTGCTCTCAGAAGGTCAGGATGGATATTTCTGTGGACTTAATGTCAAAAAAGAAGCTGGTTTTCCTCTGACTACACTTTTCCTCTGTTTTTGATTTTGCTGCCCAGTGAATCGAGGAAAGGTATTCAAACGACTACATCTCTACAGTATGTTTTTAACCATGCAGAAGGCTTTGTCCTTTTAGTCTGTTGTCTTGATTAGTCAATATATGCAAAGTAGTCTCTCTGCCCCGCCACCCTCGGCTGATATTGGGAACACATTAACTGGCAAATTGCCTACATGCTCCCTCTTTCATTGACCATCGATTCTCCATCCACGGCCCCTGCTGAATCCTCTGGTACCGTCTCTGTTTAACAATTCCCTAATTAGCTGAAGTCATAACCTGCATCTGTATTCATCTCCCATTAATCAAGAGCTTTGATGTTTGGTTAGAGTGTGGCCCCAGCCACAGATAACCTCTACGAGCTCCACGCAGGCCGATTTCACTCCCTTCCTGTTTGATACTGTGAGTTAGCAGGGCTCAGACTGCCTAATCCCCAACTTAGTGTGTCTTTCAACATGATCGATGAGGAAAAGAGGGGCAGAAAATGTCCCTGTCAGCAATATCCATGAGATTGAAGTTGATTTTGAAATAATTAAGAAAGGGAGAGGGACAACTGAGGGAACACACCTTTTCAGTCACGAAGGAAATTCCTGAAGATCTGAAAAAGCAGAGAAATCATTCTTCTGAACACAAATCCATCCATCCTTCAATAGCCAAGCACACCTCCAGTTTTGTGAGGAAACAAATTCTGAAGCATCTGCAAACTAACCTGACATTACCCAGCTTTCTTGCTCTAATACACTGTAAAAATCATAATTGGCAAATCTTGAGCTAACAAATGTCTTCTGATTCATCTAACTCAAAATCATATCTTACACATATGCGAAGTTGTGTTGTTTCGCAGCCAGAAAAGTGGCGCGAACCAAGTCAGAAAAAACATGTTTGAACGGAGATCATTGCAGCCATCAGCTTAAGGAGTTTAAACCTTTAATTCGCAAATTTGTCGTCCTTTAGTTTATTAAGTATTTAATCCATGGTATCTTAATTTTTGAAGCCTTGGTAAATCAATTCTGTTCAGGCCTCAAAGTGTTGAAAGATCTCTGTTAAAATGTTTGTCAGCTCTGAAAGAAGCTGCAGCCTGATCGCATCGCAGACTGAGGGGAGAGAGAGAGAATTGCACTGGGTCTGCGTCAGTTTCAGGCAGAAGTAACATGAACACACGAACCTGCATTGTGTCCGATGGAGTTCATTAAACATTTTACAGATGAGGGACTGCAAATTTTTTTACCTACAAACTAATTAATTGACTTTATTTGTGACTATTCTGGTGTCTGGCCAAAAGTGAGAGTTGCCTGTGCACAATTACGCATGGGTAGACCTAAGTTTTATGGTTATTTATACCACAAATCAAGCCGGTTGTGATCACATGTAAATGAACATCTTTTGTTGTTAAATAGTCCACTTTTTCCTACACAGTTTGGATTTATATGATAATATTGTTTGGAGTGAATCAGTAATCTTCTTGTAAATCCTGAGATCAATACGCTTCTTAAAAATATATATACTCTAAAAGTTTGATCCAGCGTCCTCCAGATATTCTCGACAGACTTTAGTGTGGACATAGAAGTGTTTTTAATCACTGTTAACAGCCTCTCCAATGTTTCCACTAAATCATCATAGGAAACATGCATTTGTTACACGAAGAAATCATCTGACAGCTTGTGCTGCTTTTTCATATGAGATGTATTTTACAGACATTGACAAAAGACAACAGACATTTCAGATACATTTATATTGCTATGTTTAGTATAACTATCTAAATATTAATCTGTGAACCTCTGACTGTCCTTTAAAGATGCTCTGCACTCATATGATGCATTAATTCTCTGTCACAGACTGATTTTCTTCGCTGCACGGCGCTCTCCTCTGACATGAAATTTGTGTACACAAACTCAGACCTGGCGTGGGATTTCAGCGTAACCTCCGCCCCTTGTCAGATTGATAAATACTGATCTGTGCATGGATAAGAGCCTACACCCATTTTTTGGTCGTACGCACGTTTGATAAATGAGGGCCACTGGGTCTATCTAATTTTCCATGACACATTGTGCCTTTTCTTGAGGGGCTGATATTTTTTGGGGTTCATTTAATAGTTTTTTCTTTTATCAACAGTGTAGCTGCAATACACAAATAGGATGTGATTAAAATCTTCTATAACTACTTAGTTCAAAAAATGTTTGGTACTTTTAAATTGAGACCTGTAACATACTGTATGTTGTCATGTCAATGATGTAAACTGAGGGAGCAAAAGGAGAATCAGCCCCAAATATTGGCTATAGAAAATCATCAACCTGTATTAGTAATCAGCTGAGGGTGATGGAAGAAAATTGGTATCGGCATCAGCCCTAAAGAAAGCCAGAATATCAGATCAGGACACTCCTTATGGACATAAATTTCAAATGCTGATTTTAAAGTTGTTTTGCGTCAGTTTTTTTTTTTTTTTTTTTTTTAGATTCAATGTGATGCAACTTTTTTAGAAACATTTTTTACATACCCTTTGCAGTACTCCCATGTACCCCCATTTGAGAATCACTGATATAGAGAATATGTGAATAATTAAAATTTGTGTAACTCACCATTAAGTGATTATTTATAACAAAAGTTTTCTAGATGTCAGGGCTCATGCTTTCACTTTTGATTCTGTTTCAAATGACTGGAGATGCTGTATGACTGGCTGTAGTCTGCTGACTGACGTGAATCTGGTCAGGCTTGTGTATTGTGCCACACCTTTTCGGGAGAAATGAAACCATTTTACAATAGCTTTTCTTTCAGGGTTGGCCTTTCAGCTTTTTGAACCTCAGTCAGAGAGATGGATCAGTGGATAGAGTTCTGAAATCAGGCTTCCAGTTGGTGTACAACCCAGGCCTCCCCTATCACAGCCTTCATACATGTTTTTTTTTTTCCTGGCCCTTTTCCAGAGGAAAGTACAGAGGCCAGAGCAGGGAACAGGTTGAGAGTAGAGGAAGGCTTGGAGCTTAGATCCTGGCTGTACGCTTAAAATTGCCACATTACGCTAAGTACACTTTTTCATGGATTACTAACGTAAATATGGGTCCCCAGTGTGTCTTCAACAGCCCCCAAATAAAAAAAAGAGATCCATCTTCTCCTCTTTTCTCTCGCGCCCTTTTTCTGAAAATCTCTCCTTAAGCTGTTTTGAAATCCAGCCGGTATTGACCTCATCGTCAGAATGAAGTGGCGCTTCTACGTCTGGCAGTTGCTCTGTGTTCTCCTCCTGAAGCTTCCTCCAAGGGACAAAACAAACAAAACATTGAGATTAAGCCCTTAACATCAACCCCATTCTTGCCTATATACCATTCTATGTTTCAGAGCTTATATCTGTGGAACCAAAAGGTCAAAATTCATCAGTGACACTTCATTTGAAAGATTAACCCTTTAGCTCCCACCATTCTGGACTATTTACAATGCTATCTTTCAGAGCTTATAACTGTAATAAGGTCCAAATTAATCATTGCCACTTCATTTGAAATATTAAAGTCTCTAGTTATAGGAAATGTCATGGTTTTATATGTTGCTAAAGTCCACATCAGGATAAATGCAACTTAAGGTTTTTTTTTTCCTCTCCATTTTATTTATAGCTGATTTTTGAATATCATTAACTTCAAGATGCTTCATGCCAGACATAAGATATACACCACAAAACTTTAGCACCTTGTCATCTACATCTGTGTGAAACGTGAGCTTTCTAGGTAAAATCTTGTAGGAGTTATTGAGTTCCTCGTCTCAGTTGACCAAACACTAGCAGGTGTGTCAGCGTTTTCCACAGTCTAGTATGACTTCTTCCACAGTCTAGTATGACTTCTTCACGAGATCCAAACCAGCTGTATCAGGTCTCAGTGTCCTCTTTGTAGTCAACTTTGTTCTCTCTGTGAAAAGGTTTTGCTAAAAATTGTGAAATTATAGCTCCCGGTCACATATTGTACTTCTCCTGTTGCACATATAAATATGAAGGTTTACACGCTGCAAAAAAAAAAAAAAAAAAAAAATTTGGACAGCTACGGCAGGCTTTGTGGGAGCGGTAAGGCTATTGGTTACTTAATGTGTGATTGACAGGGCTGATAGCCGTGAAACGAGCCTGGTAGGAAGCTTTTGTGCAGTATGAGCTAACACTAAGGATCACTTTATGTCTGATGAACAGAGAAAAAGTAAACTTAAATGAGTCTCATTGAGTGACACACATGCTATGATTTGGTTTGAATACAGAAAGATCCCCAACCATTGACTATATTTATGTGTTTTTGGTCTTAAATTTTATTCAAAGTGGCATTAAAAAGTCTTAAATTTGACTTACCAAACCTGCAGGTACCCGGTCAAGAAACCAGGGGACTATAAAAGGTGAAGGTGAACTGACTTGATGAGCTGGGTCTTGGTTTTGTTCTTGTTCACGTTGATGCAGAGAGTTTCTCGTTGCCATAGTTCTTGTTGTGGTTGTTGTTGGTTACATCCTTGAGGTCTTGTATGTGGATCCTGAACACAACATCACAGAGAGATATAATCTCATCTGAAGTCTGAGGAAGAGTTTGTTGAGAAAATGTGACTATTATCCACATCTGGAATCAAAGTCCAACTTTAGAAAATACATGTTACATTTTGGGGTTTTTTCTTTGTTTGTTTGTTTGATTTTTTGGGGAAATTGGGTCCGTAGGAGAAACCGAAGCGACTCGGAGAAAACCTGTAGTAAGGGGGTGATAAACGTGGGTGAAGGTGGGGCTGAGGGGATAGGGGAGGGGCTAAGTGGTAACTTTTCTGACACCTCCTGCTTAAAACCCAAAAAGTCAGAAGGATCGTGAGGCCCCACTTTCACCGTCTGTATTCATACTGAAAATCAAGATCAAGCGAGCTTTTGTTCTTCTGTTTGTCGGTTACATCCTTGAGGTCTTGTATGTGGATCCTGAACACAACATCACAGAGAGATATAATCTCATCTGAAGTCTGAGGAAGGCTTTGTTGAGAAAATGTGACTATTATCCACATCTGGAATCAAAGTCCAACTTTAGAAAATACATGTTAAATTTTTGGGTTTTTCTTTGTTTGTTTGTTTGATTTTTTGGGGAAATTGGGTCCGTAGGAGAAACCGAAGCGACTCGGAGAAAACCTGTAGTAAGGGGGGTGATAAACGGGGGTGAAGGTGGGGCTGAGGGGATAGGGGAGGGGCTTAGATCTCTGAAGAGGAGTCAGACAGCTCTGACAGAGGAGTGGTTAGAGCCTCCCTTCTCGAGAAGGTCGCGAGTCCGAAGGAGTCTGGGTCTCGCACAGACTTGGAGAAGGTCCGACTTCCAGGTCCACCTCAGACTCCCCGAAGTCACCTTCCAGGTCCACCTCAGACTCCCCGAAGTCACCTTCCAGGTCCACCTCAGACTCCGGCTTCTGTGGAAGGTCCAGGTGGATTCTGAGGGGCTTCAGTGGAAGGTCCAGGTGGAGTCTGAGGGGCTTCAGTGGAAGGTCCAGGTGGAGTCTGAGGGGCTTCAGTGGAAGGTCCAGGTGGAGTCTGAGGGGCTTCAGTGGAAGGTCCAGGTGGAGTCTGAGGGGCTTCAGTGGGACTTTCAGACTCCTCCTGGACTGTGAGGCTGGGTACTCTGGAGTTTGGAGTCTCAGTGTGGTTGGTCTGAGGGTCCTGGGCCTCCTCCTCTTCCTCCTCTTCCTCCTCCTCCTCCTCCTGAGGAAGAGGCTCAGTCTGTGTCCCCTGACTGATTTTATTTTTGAGGAGCTCTTTCTTCAATGACTGAAGCTCAGACAAAACCTGGTCGTGGGCAGCAGAGAGGAGTCTGAGTTCACTTTTCAGGTCTTGAGTCTCCCTGAAATGCTTCTTCTCCTCCTCACTGACGTCTTCCTGCAGGCTCGAGTACGTCTCATTCAGAGTCTTGATCCGCGCGTCCTTGTCAGCGATGATCTTCATGGCGTTCTGACATTCCGCCATGACCGTGCGTGTCATGGCCATGGCCTGGTCCGTCTGCTTCATGGCCCAGTTGGTTTCATTGTCGCGCTTCTCACTCAGCTCTTTGTAGTGAACAGTGAGGCTGCTCTGTTCCTGGAGCTTTTCATACATCTCCTGTGGACAGAGTTCCTCTCTGTCTTTCAGTTCTTCTTTCAACCGCTGGATGACTCTGCGGTCTTCCACGGCCCTGTCAGAATTCGACTGGACCTCTTTCTGGAGCTTGTTCTGGAGGAGGTCAGCCTGGTGTTGGAAAGTGATGACCTCCCCCTCGTACTTCTCACTCGTCTCGAGGTAGGAGAGCCTGTAATACTCCTTTTCCTCGTGGAGAAGTCTGTACTTTTCTCGCTCAGAGCTCAGCTCCTCTAAGAGACGTTGTTGCTCCTTCTCAGTGACGTCTTGTGTCATCTGGTGAAAGGAGGCGTCCCTCAGCTGTTCCTGGAGACGTTCATTCTTCACTTTCTCCTGGTCCAGCTTGTTCTCCAGATTTTTCTTCATTCTAGAAAAATCTTCTCTGAGCATCAGATACTCCTGAAGGAGAAGCTCATGGGACATGTTGTTCATGGTGTCCATAAACGCTGTCTCTAATTCAGGAGTTTCTTTACACAGCTCCCTTGAAAAACTGTCGTTCTGAGTTTCTTCTGCCCTCAGAAACTGGATCAACTCCTCTTTATTGAGTTGGTCACTCATGTGTTTCTCTGCCCAGAGGTTTTTCCTTCCTGGGTTCACTGATGCACCAAGTGTTTCTATACTTTGATCATCAGACTCATCAGAGTAGTCGTCTTGATAACTTCCTCTGCCTTCTCTTCTCACAGTTCTCTGCATTTTCTTTTTTCTTTGAACTTGAATCTTGAAACTTGATATTTGATGTAGTAATGACTGAAATCACCTGTGATAGTGTTGAGGTCAGTTAGAGAATGTACAGACGAACAGCTGCTGCCTTAAGACTCATTATGACTCATAAAGCGTAAGCTGCTTTATGAGTCATAATGAGTCATAATGATGTCATAATGATGTCATAATGCTCCTTCATCTCAAATTCAAATTCAAACAAAAACTTTATTGACATGAACGTTCTTGTTTGAAAATAAACATGCAGCCAAAGCAATGTTCCATGAATATGATAGAGAAATAGATCACAATCTAACACCTGTTCATATGTAATATACAATTTACTCGTCTTTTTTTGTTATTTAATCACACCAACAGTAAAAAAAAATCAATCAATCAATCAAAATAAATCTATAGATAAGTAAATAAAATAACAGTGATCTGAATTTACATGGATTCAGATGTTTTTGTTAAACTCATTCACCATGAATGAATCTTCTTTCACAGAAGCCTGTTTAACTCTGTATCAAGCTTTCACACATTCAGATCACAGTTGAACAGTCAGACTTCTGTTCCCCAAGAATTTTCTGAGTCTGTTCTTTTTTAAGAGATTTAGAAACTCAGGACTTATTTCAGGTTAAGTCTGACTCACACCAGGGGATTTAAAAAAATCTTAGAAGATTCTGAAAATGGGTTGTATCACACACGTAAGGAAAATCTTAACCGATCATTTTATCTTAAATCCTTAAAACACACACACACACACACACACACTATAAGATTTAAAAATACAATCACATACAAACTGGATTTTATCAAGACCAGAGAGAGCAACGCACCACGTAATCCTGCTGGTACAATCAACATAATTTGCGAACACTTTTCACTATTATATGTGCCTCCACAGCCTTTCTAAAGGAAAAGGCTTTAAAAGTTTTTATTTAAGGGATGCAGCGGCTTGATGTTGGGCGGCATGACAACGGAGGTCAACAACAGCCTTGTGCTGTTTATTTTGGCAACTTCTGTCTTTAAATAAAGCCCTTTTATATACAACAGGGACAAACAGCAGCATTTCGTGTCATTTTTACTTTTTACCAAACATGGGAACATGACTGAACTCCTTTAATTACAACCAAAACTTGTGGTCACAATGTAAACAGATGATTGAAGTGTGTGCCACACATCACACACGATGACTGTCTTTTAATGTCTATCTTTCCATCTTTTTGGTTTTGCGACTCTGAAAATGATCTGGGTGCCTCTGATTGTTGGGTGGGCCGTTTGTGGGGCTTAGTATTGGTCCACCATCCACTCACACTAGATCTATTTCCCGGACTTGTAGACCCGACTAGGAGAGTTCAGTCCCTGAGTTACAAGCCCCGGGTCACAGTCCTTCAGACCTAGTGTAATTTTACCCGGACTCTTAGGACATCACACTCGTGTCTGACATACTTTGTACCTGCATCAAAGACACTGGAGTGGACAAACAATGAGTATCCAGTTTTGAGGAAAAACAGCTGGTGCAGCCATAATAGAATTGGGTCGGATGAAGAGTGCCCAAACTCACAGCCATTGAGTGCCTGTCGGTCACTTGATCTAAGCGGTGGCTCTGATTGGTCGAGCTCTGGTTCCTAATATCTTCCAAAGCTGAGTTAAAAAAAAAGTCACCCCCCTCACAAGGATTCAAGGATTCAAGGAGTTTTATTGTCATTCAAATTTTGCTCTGAAAACAGCTTTGATATAATATAATATAATATAATATAATATAATATAATATAATATAATATAATATGATATAATATAATACAATATACAAAGATGTGCAACTCTAGAACACGTTTGCATGTTTACTAAAATTTAAAAACAACAGCAGGGACAAGTGGAACATGTTTGCATGTCTAACACAACTAATAAACATGAATGTGAGATAGTATTGAACTATTTATTCCTTGTTGAACTCTCAATCTAGAACAATCTATGCAACCATCTTATTCTGTGAACTTCATATCATTTTTTCTAATTTTCTTTGAATGCAAAGACAATTTTTTATGGTTTGTATAAGTTCAGGTGATAAAGCAGGAAGAAGGACTACATTTGGTTATTAAAATGGGCAGCACTCATGTCTGCAGCCGCCATTTCACACTGGAGGATAACATCTACTTCTCCACAGCGCCGCCTGCCGTTCAAAATCTAATGAGCTGACACAACGCCAAACACTCAGTTTTCCTCGAGATCGTACTCAGAACACAATGTATTCCTATGATCCTAACTGCTGACAAAACTCACTTTACTCACGGTCGTCCTCCAGAAACATAACCCAAGTCACCACTGGGTTGACTTATACTCAAATATAACTACTCAATAAAATGCAGAACCAGCTAAAACTAACAACAAACACATGTTGTACAAGAATATTCCCACAATCCCTTGGGAATGGCCAGGATGCCGGTTAAATAAGCTTAACAGATGTGCAAAAAGAGCATGCAGTGCAAAATATAAAATAGGAATAAAATAGGAATAAAATAGACTATATCTCTGTACATTAGACACATTACAACATTATAAATATCAACTTTAAAGTATAAAAATATTATCAAAAAGTGATATGTTGTCAGCTCTGAAAGAAGCTGCAGCCTGATCGCATCGCAGACTGAGGGGAGAGAGAGAGAATTGCACTGGGTCTGCGTCAGTTTTAGGCAGAGGTAACATGAACACACGAACCTGCATTGTGTCCGATGGAGTTCATTAAACAATTTACAGATGAGGGACTGCAAATTTTTTTACCTACAAACTAATTAATTGACTTTATTTGTGACTATTCTGGCGTCTGGCCAAAAGTGAGTCGCCTGTGCGCTGTTACGCATGGGTAGACCTGAGTTTAATGGTTATTTGTACCACAAATCAAGCTGGTTGTGATCACATGTAAATGAACATCTTTTGTTGTTAAATAGTCCACTTTTTCCTACACAGTTTGGATTTCAATGATAATATTGTTTGGAGTGAATCAGTAATCTTCTTGTAAATCCTGAGATCAATACGCTTCTTAAAAAAATATATATATATGCTCTAAAAGTTTGATCCAGCGTCCTCCAGATATTCTCTACAGACTTTAGTGTGGACATAGAAGTGTTTTTAATCACTGTTAACAGCCTCTCTAATGTTTCCAGTAAATTGTCATAGGAAATATGCATTTGTTACATGAAGAAATCATCTGACAGCTTGTGCTGCTTTTTCATATGTGATGTATTTTACAGATATTGACAAAAGACAACAGACATTTCAGATACATTTATATTGCTATGTTTAGTTAAACTATCTAAATATTAATCTGTTAACCTCTGACTGTCCTTTAAAGATGCTCTGCACTCATATGATGCATTGATTCTCTGTCACAGACTGATTTTCTTCGCTGTGCGGCGCTCTCCTCTGACATGAAATTTGTGTACACCAACTCAGACCTGGCGTGGGATTTCAGCATAACCTCCGCCCACGATCAGATTGATAAATACTGATCTGTCCGTGGATTTAAGCGTACACCCATTTTTGGTCGTACACACGTTTGATAAATGAGGGCCGCTGGGTCTATCTAATTTATCATGACACATTGTGCCTTTTCTTGAGGAGTTGATATTTTTTGGAGTTCATTTAACAGTTTTTTCTTTTATCAACAGTGAAGCTGCAATACACAAATAGGATGTGATTAAAATCTTCTATAACTACTAAGTTCAAAAAATGTTTGGTACTTTTAAATTGAGACCTGTAACATACTGTATGTTGTCATGTCAATGGTGTAAACTGAGGGAGCAAAAGGAGAATCAGCCCCAAATATTGGCCATAGAAAATCATCAACCTGTATTAGTAATCAGCTGAGGGTGATGGAAGAAAATTGGTATCTGCATCGACCCTAAAGAAAGCCAGAATATCAGATCAGGACACCCCTAATGGACATTAATTTCAAATGCTGATTTTAAAGTTGTTTTGAGTCAGTTTTTTTTTTTTTTTTTTTTAAATTCGATGTGATGCAACTTTTTTAGAAACATTTTTTACATACCCTTTGCAGTACTCCCATGTACCCCCATTTGAGAATCACTGATATATAGAGGTATGTAAATAATTAAAATTTGTGTAACTCACCATTAAGTGATTATTTATAACAAAAGTTTTCTAGATGTCAGGGCTCATGCTTTCACTTTTGATTCTGTCTCAAATGACTGGAGATGCTGTATGACTGGCTGTAGTCCTCTGACTGACGTGAATCTGGTCAGGCTTGTGTATTGTGCCACACCTTTTCGGGAGAAATGAAACTATTTTACAATAGCTTTTCTTTCAGGGTTGGCCTTTCAGCTTTTTGAACCTCAGTCAGAGAGATGGATCAGTGGATAGTTCTGAAATCAGGCTTCCAGTTGGTGTACAACCCAGGCCTCCCCTATCACAGCCTTCATACATGTTTTTTTTTTTCCTGGCCCTTTTTCAGAGGAAAGTACAGAGGCCAGAGCAGGGAACAGGTTGAGAGTAGAGGAAGGCTTGGAGGTTAGATCCTGGCTGTACGCTTAAAATTGCCACATTACGCTAAGTACACTTTTTCATGGATTACTAACGTAAATATGGGTCCCTGGTGTGTCTTCAACAGCCCCCAAATAAAAAAAAGAGATCCATCTTCTCCTCTTTTCTCTCGCGCCCTTTTTCTGAAAATCTCTCCTTAAGCTGTTTTGAAATCCAGCCGGTATTGACCTCATCGTCAGAATAAAAGTGGCGCTACTACGTCTGGCAGTTGCTCTGTGTTCTCCTCCTGAAGCTTCCTCCAAGGGACAAAACAAACAAAACATTGAGATTAAGCCCTTAACATCAACCCCATTCTTGCCTATATACCATGCTATGTTTCAGAGCTTATATCTGTAGAACCAAAAGGTCAAAATTCACCAGTGACACTTCATTTGAAAGATTAACCCTTTAGCTCCCACCATTCTAGACTATTTACAATGCTATCTTTCAGAGCTTATAACTGTAATAAGGTCCAAATTAATCATTGACTCTTCATTTGAAAGATTTAAGTCTCTAGTTATAGGAAATGTCATGGTTTTATATGTTGCTGAAGTCCACATCAGGATAAATGCAACTTCAGGGTTTTTTTTTTCTCTCCATTTTATTTATAACTGATTTTTGAATATCATTAACTTCAAGATGCTTCATGCCAGACATAAGATATACACCACAAAACTTTTACACCTTGTCATCTACGTCTGTGTGAAACGTGAGCTTTCTAGGTAAAATCTTGTAGGAGTTATAGAGTTCTTAGTCTCAGTTGACCAAACACTAGCAGGTGTGTCAGCGTCTTCCACAGTCTAGTATGACTTCTTCACGAGAGCCAAACCAGCTGTATCAGGTCTCAGTGTCCTCTTTGTCGTCAACTTTGTTCTCTCTGTGAAAAGGTTTTGCTAAAAATTGTGAAATTATAGCTCCCGGTCACAAATTGTACTTCTCCTGTTGCACATATAAATATGAAGGGTTACACGCTGCAAAAAAAAAAAAAAAAAAAAAAAAAAAATTTGGACAGCTACGGCAGGCTTTGTGGGAGCGGTAAGGCTATTGGTAACTTAATGTGTGATTGACTGGGCTTATAGCCGTGATACGAGCCTGGTAGGAAGCTTTTGTGCAGTATGAGCTAACACTAAGGATCACTTTATGTCTGATGAACAGAGAAAAAGTAAACTTAAATGAGTCTCATTGAGTGACACACATGCTATGATTTGGTTTGAATACAGAAAGATCCCCAACCATTGACTATATTTATGTGTTTTTGGTCTTAAGTTTTATTCAAAGAGGCATTAAAAAGTCTTAAATTTGACTTACCAAAACCTGCAGGTACCCGGTCAAGAAACCAGGGGACTATAAAAGGTGAAGGTGAACTGACTTGATGAGCTGTCTCTTGGTTTTGTTCTTGTTCACGTTGATGCAGAGAGTTTCTCGTTGCCATAGTTCTTGTTGTGGTTGTTGTTGGTTACATCCTTGAGGTCTTGTATGTGGATCCTGAACACAACATCACAGAGAGATATAATCTCATATGAAGTCTGAGGAAGGCTTTGTTGAGAAAATGTGACTATTATCCACATCTGGAATCAAAGTCCAACTTTAGAAAATACATGTTACATTTTTTGGGGTTTTCTTTGTTTGTTTGTTTGATTTTTTTTGGATATTGGGTCCGTAGGACAAACCGAAGCGACTCGGAGAAAACCTGTAGTAAGGGGGGTGATAAACGGGGGTGAAGGTGGGGCTGAGGGGATAGGGGAGGGGCTTAGATCTCTGAAGAGGAGTCAGACAGCTCTGACAGAGGAGTGGTTAGAGCCTCCCTCCTCCTCTTCCAGCGCTCTGGCTTCCTCAGACCCAGAGCGTGTCTGAACCTCTTCCAGGCTGAAGGTCCAGGTGGAGTCTGAGGGGCTTCAGTGGAAGGTCCAGGTGGAGTCTGAGGGGCTTCAGTGGAAGGTCCAGGTGGATTCTGAGGGGCTTCAGTGGAAGGTCCAGGTGGAGTCTGAGGGGCTTCAGTGGAAGGTCCAGGTGGAGTCTGAGGGGCTTCAGTGGAAGGTCCAGGTGGAGTCTGAGGGGCTTCAGTGGGACCTTCAGACTCCTCCTGGACTGTGAGGCTGGGTGCTCTGGAGTTTGGAGTCTCAGTGTGGTTGGTCTGAGGGTCCTCCTCTTCCTCCTCTTCCTCCTCCTCCTCCTCCTGAGGAAGAGGCTCAGTCTGTGTCCCCTGACTGATGGTATTTTTGAGGAGCTCTTTCTTCAATGACTCAAGCTCAGACAAAACCTGGTCGTGGGCAGCAGAGAGGAGTCTGAGTTCACTTTTCAGGTCTTGAGTCTCCCTGAAATGCTTCTTCTCCTCCTCACTGACGTCTTCCTGCAGGCTCGAGTACTTCTCATTCAGAGTCTTGATCCGCGCGTCCTTGTCAGCGATGATCTTCATGGCGTTCTGACATTCCGCCATGACGGTGCGTGTCATGGCCATGGCCTGGTCCGTCTGCTTCATGGCCCAGTTGGTTTCATTGTCGCGCTTCTCACTCAGCTCTTTGTAGTGAACAGTGAGGCTGCTCTGTTCCTGGAGCTTTTCATACATCTCCTGTGGACAGAGTTCCTCTCTGTCTTTTAGCTCTTCTTTCAACCGCTGGATGACTCTGCGGTCTTCCACGGCCCTGTCAGAATTCGACTGGACCTCTTTCTGGAGCTTGTTCTGGAGGAGGTCAGCCTGGTGTTGGAAAGTGATGACCTCCCCCTCGTACTTCTCACTCGTCTCGAGGTAGGAGAGCCTGTAATACTCCTTTTCCTCGTGGAGAAGTCTGTTCTTTTCTCTCTCTGAGCTCAGCTCCTCTGAGAGACGTTGTTGCTCCTTCTCAGTGACGTCTTGTGTCATCTGGTGAAAGGAGGCGTCCCTCAGCTGTTCCTGGAGACGTTCATTCTTCACTTTCTCCTGGTCCAGCTTGTTCTCCAGATTTTTCTTCATTTTAGAAAAATCTTCTCTGAGCGTCAGATACTCCTGAAGGAGAAGCTCATGGGACATGTTGTTCATGGTGTCCATAAACGCTGTCTCTAATTCAGGAGTTTCTTTACACAGCTCCCTTGAAAAACTGTCGTTCTGAGTTTCTTCTGCCCTCAGAAACTGGATCAACTCCTCTTGATTGAGTTGGTCACTCATGTGTTTCTCTGCCCAGTAGTTTTCCCTTCCTGGGTTCACTGATGCACCAAGTGTTTCTATACTTTGATCATCAGACTCATCAGAGTAGTCGTCCTGATAACTTCCTCTGCCTTCTCTTCTCACGGTTCTCTGCATTTTCTTTTTTCTTTGAACTTGAATCTTGAAACTTGATATTTGTAGTAATGACTGAAATTACCTGTGATAGTGTTGAGGTCAGTTAGAGAATGTACAGAGTAACAGCTGGTGCCTTATGACTCATAAAGCGTAAGCTGCTTTATGAGTCATAATGATGTCATAATGATGTCATAATGATGTCATAATGCTCCTTCATCTCAAATTCAAATTCAAACAAAAACTTTATTGACATGAACGTTCTTGTTTGAAAATAAACATGCAGCCAAAGCAATGTTCCATGAATATGATAGAGAAATAGATCACAATCTAACACCTGTTCATATATAATATACAATTTACTCGTCTTTTTTTGTTTTTTAATCACACCAACAGTAAAAAAAATAAATCAATCAATCAAAATAAATCTATAGATAAGTAAATAAAATAACAGTGATCTGTATTTACATGGATAGAGATGTTTTTTGTTAAACTCATTCACCATGAATGAATCTTCTTTCACAGAAGCCTGTTTAACTCTGTATCAAGCTTTCACACATTCAGATCACAGTTGAACAGTCAGACTTCTGTTCCCCAAGAATTTTTTGAGTCTGTTCTTTTTTAAGAGATTTAGAAACTCAGGACTTATTTCAGGTTAAGTCTGACTCACACCAGAGGATTTTAAAAAATCTTAGAAGATTCTGAAAATGGGTTGTATCACACACGTAAGGAGAATCTTAACCGATCATTTTATCTTAAATCCTTAAAACACACACACACACACACACACACACTATAACATTTAAAAATACAATCACATACTACTGGATTTTATCAAGACCAGAGAGAGCAACGCACCACGTAATCCTGCTGGTATAATCAACATAATTTGCGAACACTTTTCACTGTTATATGTGCCTCCACAGCCTTTCTAAAGGAAAAGGCTTTTAAAAGTTTTTATTTAAGGGATGCAGCGGCTTGATGTTGGGCGGCATGACAACGGAGGTCAACAACAGCCTTGTGCTGTTTATTTTGGCAACTTCTGTCTTTAATTAAAACCCTTTTATATACAACAGGGACAAACAGCAGCATTTCATGTCATTTTCACTTTTTACCAAACATGGGAACATGACTGAACTCCTTAAATTACAACCAAAACTTGTGGTAACAATGTAAACAGATGATTGAAGTGTGTGCCACACATCACACATGATGACTGTCTTTTAATGTCTATCTTTCCATCTTTTTGATTTTGCAACTCTTTCTAAATTTTTATTGTCTTCCTCAGCAAAAACGAGTTGTGTTATCATGCAGATGAAAATCGAACATGTTTGAAAATGATCTGGGTGCCTCTGATTGTTGGGTGGGCCGTTTGTGGGGCTTAATACTGGTCCACCATCCACTCACACTAGAAGATAAAGGGCCTGAACATCTGGGCTGATCTTCTCTAGTCAGGGACTCAATGTTCGGGGCCCAGTGTCAGGAAGTCTGGATCACATTAAAATGGGCCTGAGAATCCTGTAGTGTGAGCACAGACTGTATGAAACATGGACGTAGTTTCTGTGACCTCACCTGTTTGTTACTGTATCCAGTTTTGAGGAAAAACAGCTGGTGCGGCCATAATAGAATTGGGTCGGATGAAGAGTGCCCAAACTCACAGCCATTGAGTGTCTGTTGGTCACTTGATCTAAGCGGTGGCTCTGATTGGTCGAGCTCTCATTCCTAATATCTTCCTAAGCTGAGTTCGAAAACAAAATCACCCCCCTCACAGTGTGTGCTGTTAGCGAAATTTGTGATCCAGTCAGGTATTGTACCAGGCCTTAAATATGCAAATTTTGCTCTGAAAACAGCTTTGATATAATATAATATTATATTATATTATATTATATATAAATTAGGAAAATAGACTATATCTCTGTACATTAGACACATTACAAAACTACAATTATCAACTTTAAAGTATAAAAATGTTATCAAATAGTGTACAGAGTGTTTGATATTTATACGTTTTACACATTTTCAGGACCAGTCAAGGGCTTTGGTCTATTCTGAGTCTCTCTCTCTCTGTCAGTTTGCGATTTGTTCACGTACTAGATGTACAAGCATTCAGTACTTTCAGTATGAATCACTGATTCTGAGCTCCAGCTCAGAGCTGTGTCTCTCTTTCTCAGTCCGTCAGTGATTAATTCATGAACTAAACGTTATTTGAAACCATCAGAATTAATTTTAAAACAGTCAGCTGAGTAATTATGGATATAGACGCCGTTTGCAAACCAACAGCAGCCATAAAAAGCTCATATATATTTTCGTGAAACCTAAATATTTACTACTTCATCAAGTGTCGTGACACGAGAAGGAGATGTAGGGGCGGGCTTGAGTGACATGGGACTTCTGTTCGACTCTGTCCTGTTTGTTGAGTCATTACTATCATTGACATAAATGGGTGCGGGGGGGCTTGGGCGACTCGAACATTTAAGAGAGACAGAGACAAGAGGCAGGAGAGGGAAGTGCAACTGCAGTTCATAAATGAACAAATCTTTTCAAGTAAGTGATTCGGCTCAGCTCGTTCACCCAGATGATTTGTTCATTTGAATGGATCCTTCACGAACGACACATCACTATTGTGATCTCCATCTGAGCGATTCTTTCACAAATGATGTTTCATCAGTCAAGTAAAGTATAAAACAAACTTAGCGATTGAAATGTGAAGAATCTAAGCTTTCTAATGCTATATAGCGTTCTGATGTTTGACCGAGGTGTTACTGTATGATCCCAGTCTTTTTGGGGAAAACAGACACATTCATGACTTTGGGACATCAAACTTCTGCATCAAATGACTTTAAACTGTTTTCAAAACTAACCTCACGGAGCAGGATACCTAACCGCCAGGCCATGTTAGTGCCATGTTAGTGCCATGTTAGTGCCATGTTAGTGCCATGCAACCAGGTTTTCTAACAGTATGAGGTCAGGTTTTACTCAAAGGTAATGGATTATTTAGACTCCAAATTTTGGTATCAGAGATGTGTTTTACTGTTTTTTAGGGAAACTTAACAAGGCTTCAGACATGAAAACAGAGAAGTGTATTTTCTGCTCTGCTTTGAGATTATGACCGAGGACAAGGCCCTCATCTGCCCTCCGCTGACCTGATGGCACCAATCCCTGCAAAGATGTTGACAGGTTGCCATGGTGAGGTTTGGTGAATGCAGCTGCCGCCTGGCAGGCCTTTGAACCCCGAGCTAAATGGTATAATTACCGGCATTCGGTGGGCGTCCGGCAGACAGAAGACCGTCTCCAAACAACAAGACTGTGAAGCACAAGGGTTAAGAGTGTGACACAGCAGCATGCTTTAGGGAATCTGAATAACAATAGGAGATAATTAACAACAACACTGCTGCTGCCTCACCTCCTTGTCTAAAGCATGCAGAGAACATGTGCGCTATGTGCCTGTTTGTATCTTTGTGTGTGTGTGTGTGTGTGTGTGTTTCTCTAGGAACCTCCTGATGAGAGCTGGTTAAATGTGTGTGTGTGTGTGTGTGTGACACACACGTACGTACGTGTAGAGTCGACAGAAACAGAGAGAAATATACTCCCGTTTTGTGTAATTTGTGTCTTCTCGTCCGTGTGTTTTGTGATAGTACTCGACTCTATTCCACGGGTCTCGTGTGAGTCTCCCGTCGTGACGAATTACATCAACAACTAGAAAAATTAACAATTAGATAATGCGACGAGACCCTCAAGCAACACTTTTTCCTGTGTTCGCGTCACATTATTTTTCATCTTTATTCTCCTCTATCAGGCTCTCAATAAAAATGAAGAGTTGTGTAATTATAAATAAGAAGCGTGTGGCATTACGACCCACTTGTGTGAGAAGTGAGGATGTTCCCCCCTACTCAGAAAGTAAGTAATAGTCTCGACGTCTCTACCTCACACGTTCTACTATTAACACACAAACTTCTTGTAGATTTCGACTGGCACACAAAAGAGAAGTCGAAGAAGTGGAGAAACCTAGTTTCATTACGTGAACCCATTCCCTGTCCATCAGAAATGCAGCAAAGTATTACAACAGAGATGTATACCAGATATTTGTGTAACCCAGAACATCTCCAGAGTTCAACATCATCCTCCTTTTTCATCGTCCCTCCCATTCAAACCATCCTTATCAAATACATTTTATAGAACCTTTGTCTCAAAATGTACCCTTATGTCTCAAAACTGTGACTTTTTGTCATAATCTTCACTTTTTTCTTGTCCAGCACCGAAACTCTGTTAATAAACATAGATTCTTTGCAAGTTTTGACAGTGTGCGGGTGTTTACACTGAAGTCATTGCTGGATACCTGCTCTCCAATGCACTAGTGCATAAAATAGATGTGCGAAGTCACATCCTTTTGTCAACTTCTTATCTTAATATTTTGACTTTTAATCGAGATTTTTTCTTCATATCTCAAAATTTTGACCATATCTCAAAATATTGACTGAATTACCTAAAAATGTTGACTTTATATTGGATAGTTTTGACTTAAATCTCTTTCTTTATACTTTTTGTCTCAATATTTTGACTTTTGTTTCATGTTTCTTACTTTTTATCTTAAAATTATTTAAAATTCATATCAAATTTCAATGATTAAACTCATAGTTTTTAAGTTTTTCTTATTAATTTGACTTTTTAACACTGAATTTTGACATTTTGTCTGAACATTTTAACTTCTCATCTCAAAGTTTTTCATTTTTTTCCCCTCACATTTTTTTCTCAGATACCATTTATCCCTCTTCCATTTCCATAATCTTGTAGTCTCTTCTCTGTTTTGTTACTCTTACCGTATGGAGTAAGACTGTGTGGACCTGTACACAGATTACAGCCTCTCTGCTCCTTGTAATCTGGACCTGTGTGGCAGTGACCGTGCTTCCTTTTTAGACCGGTATGTTGGCAAGATCAATGCGTTCCATGGTTCAGTGAGATTTCTCTTCTCTGATGAAGCCGTTCAATCAGTCATTTCTCTGGAGACGGGTGGTGAGCGTTATAGTATTGAGCCTCTAAAAGTCTCCTGGCTCAACCTCTCTGGATCGACTTAGTTGACAAGTATTGATAGACTTCACACATTAAGATACACCCTGCAATCAAACATTCTCAATGAGATACAAACACAGTACCAGTGCTTGGAGAAAACTTTGGACCTGGGATGTTCAACAGGCAGCAAATGGGTCAATGACAAAAAGAGGGTCTAAAAACGTATTTTTAAAAAGTTCTTTGAAAATGGATAAAAAAACATATTTCTGAGTAAAGAATTATGTTTTTTAACAGATTTCAGTAGTTGACCAACATTTCAAAGTTTTGAGGTTCATTTATTTTTTAGTATTTTTAATTTGAGCACCCAAAAATGTCAGGTGGCACAACCAAATATATGAAAATATATTTATATGTTCCTGTTATTTTTTCTGTGTGAAATTATTGGCAAGTATCTCTCAAGTGTCTGTAGTGACTCATACATTTTCATTTTGTGTGTTTCATTTCTTTTATTTGTGAATAAGATCAATAATTTGATGTTAAAATAACATTTCACATTATTACATTGGTTGTTCCACCTGACATGGAAATTGTTCCAGTCACCAATGAAGTGAAAAAACCTTTTTTATCAGTATTTCAGAGAAATCTACAAACTTTTCCACTTGGTCACAAATGTCATTTGGGCTCCTCTGNTATTTAAAAAGGTTCAAGCATAAAATAATGCCACTGTATTTTTAATTTCCATTTACAATAACTGACATTCAATTTTTAGAGTTTAATTACTGTGGATACTTGTCAGGACGGTTGCACCACCTGACATTTTGGGGGTTTGAGGTACCAAAACACAAAAAAACATGTTATATTTTAATAGTTTAAAGATGTGTTCAAATAACACAGGTTTCATAGAATAAAGAAATACATGTGATGAAATACTCAATTCATGATGGAAGGAAATATTGCACTCGGACACAAAAAAGGGACGTCACGTCATTGACCCATCGACATCTAGAAACCCTGATAGTAGCATATTTTTGAGGCTCTTAGAGTGCTGTCAATGGACTGTTGTTTTTTGACTAGCCCCCTCTATCAACACAACAATGAGGCTTTGAACAATCTGAGCTTCCTGCTGTGCACATGTCCATCCCTGACTTACTCATATTTTAAAGTAGTGGTTTTCAAACTTAGGGGGCATGGATTTATGACATGGGAGTTTGAGGCCAAAGGAGTCAGAGGCTCGAGAGTGTGTTGATATATTATTACAATTCAAAGCACACATGTTGCAGTGTCACTTGTAATATTTGAGCTTTGTAAGTTACAACTTACTTTGTTTTTGGGTAAGTTGATGTTTCCTGGCAAGGAAAAAAAGCTGTGCAGAGGCAGTTTTTTGGAAAATCTTAAAAAAACAACAGTTTTTTATAATGTGTATGAATTATTTGTGGCAGTATTTAGCCAATTAGGCCTTGTCTAAGCTAAGCACACATTTGAGTGTGTGTTCATTTAAGAGCATGTGGCTGGTGGTGGAGAGAAGGGGCACCTGAAAATAACTGCAAATCACTGCAAAAAAAAAAAATGAGGCAACCACTGTTTAAAAGCATATTTGTGAAACTGGTGAAACTTTTGTACAATTCAAGTGTTTTTCAAATCATTTCAAACTTTTTTCTGATTATCACAAAAACCAAAACATTCGGTGAAAATGTGTGATTATTGTTAGTAACCATTTCATCTGTCTGTCTTGTAGCTCCATCCAGACGTGGTGATCTCCAGATTCTGGGCTTCTGTCTTCTTCACTGGTTAAGTGGATCTCTGCCATGGGACGATGTTCTCAAGAACCCAATGCAGGTCCAAGAGGCCAAGACCAGGTACTATTTCACTTTTGCACATTTCATTGTTCATGCAATCCATCCGTGGAAGTGGCTGATAAGTCCCAGCATGCCTTTGCACTGGTGGAAAAGACTTTTGGACAACCTGATGTTTTACACAATTTTAAATATTGTCATGAAACATTTGTGGGCAAAATCCTTCTTGTGCATGAAAATGTGTGGCTGTATTAGACGCACACAAACAAACATAACTGATTTTTTTTTCTATTTGTTGTTTAACAAAACTCAATTCTCTGCAATTTCAATGTGTCAAGATAGGGAAAGCTGAAATGCGACCACCAGTACAGTACACCAACAGTACACCTTTCAGAACAGAGTCTGGAAGGTAGTGGTTGTGGCTTCAAAAAAAGTTGATCGTCAGTAGTTAAAGAAATTGACAGACTCCATGGATGGAAGGCATATGATGGTTATTGAAAAGATGGGTGGCTATTGTGCTCTCTGTTTTGGGGACATGTTGAAAATTTGTATTTACAAATTTTCATTGTTTTGTTCATTATTTTAACTTAACCACCTGAAAACAAACAAGTAAGGTTGGGTAATATGGCAATTTAAAAAAAAAATCACAATATATTTTTTCAAATCATCATTTTGATTATCACATTTTTTTTAAAGCATCTGTACTGAAAACTAAAGGAACCAGAGATTAGTTCAACATTATATTAACATACAAAGCACATTTTTTTTACAGGTATGCAAGACCCAATTACAATTATAATTTTGCACACAGTGTAGGTCTGGTATTTTGTTAAATGCAGTAAAATAACAGTGCAGGAATCTCAGAAACATGTCTTGGTGGTGCTTTTTCTCCCCCTATGTCTTCTCAACCTGAACTCCATCTTTCCCAGAAATCCTGTTCGCTCTTGATCTCTGATTGATCTCCACTTTCTTCTCTCTCAGGCTGTTGGATAAACTGCCAGGCTCCGTCCAGCAGCTGTCAGTAAGCGGAGCCAACACAGGTAAGCCAAAGACCACAGGGCTTCTTCAGGTTACAGGATGTCATCCTACACATCTGAGGTTAATCTTAAACACATTTTGGAAATAAGACAAGAAGAATCTCTGTGTCTAATCTTCTGCTCTTTAATAGAGAGCCAGAGGAGTGGCCAGAGCCAAAACTAATTTAGATACCAGGCCCACGTGGACAGGGGCAGATGGTAAAAGCTGGTGTGGACTTGTAATCTGTATGCATAGAAAAGTTTTTACGAACAAAGATCATTAAAACCTTAATCCTGCCCTCGCACATCATCAGTCCCGATTCCTCTTACTTTATACTCTCACTCAGACTCTTTTCTGCTCTCATGTTCAAATCTTCCAAACAGACAAACGGGTATGGACCAATAATTGATCTGAGCTCTCCCCATGGGTGTTTTTGCTTTGCAGTGACCTTTACATAGGGGAGCACCGTGCCTCTCCAACAGCAATCTGCCCCTTCTTTAGGGCCAGGACATATTTCATACAGGGTTCCTACACATCCTTAAAAAGTCTTTAATTCATGTATTTAATACTAAGGCCTTAAAAAGCCTTAAATTCATCAAAATATTGTATTCTGGTCTTCAATGAATCACTCAAAGGTCTTGAATTTGTCAGGGCAGGATTTTTTAACGTTGTATTGATTACTTTTTTTTTTATTGTGTGTTTTCGAGAAGGAGATGTAGAGTGAAAACTGTTTTACAAGCTGCTGATATGAATTATCTGCATCCTAGCAAGGCAGTCTATGACTATGGGCCACTGTTTGCACTTTTACATACAGATATTGACCCATGTTCAACTTTATGTTCAATAAACAGTCAAAACGTCAACTTGAATGAGTCTCATTAAGTGACACATGCTATGATTTGGTTGTAATACAGCAGGATCCCCCAAATCATCGACTATAATTTTGTCTTTTTGGTCTTAAATTTCATTCAGTGGCATTAAAAAGGTCTTTAAAAGTCTTAAATTTGACTTAATGAAACCTGCAGGTACCCTGTCATATTTCATTCCATTTTCTTTATTGCACTAAATCACAGCTGAAGTCTTTTTTAGTTACCTTTGTCTCCACATTGTCACATGTTTACATTTCTTTGTGTGGTGCAAGGTGGAGTTCCACCCCGATGCATGCACATTTAAAACAGGCACACTCTATGGCTGAAACAGTTACAGGAGAAAATAATGTGCATGCACGGTGTAAATATCTTGTGAGTTGCGTAGAAAAAAGACTCATGTTTTCGTTTTCAGACATAACATCAGCACATGCGGTAGTGCCCCCTGTCAGTCTGTGTGCTTTATATTTACTCTAAACTTCATCCTGATCACTCTGTGGAGACTATAATGCCGATCAGTGCTGTGCTTGCACTCATCTGTCATCCTCCTCCCATTCCTACAGGAATCATCTTTCTATTCTCTCTGGGACAGAAGTTTAAGTTTGTCTATCTTTCCTCTCATTCCTTAAAAATCATCAGGACTTTTTCTTCAGCCTTTGTTGAACACACCTGAAAGCCGGTTAGCTTCCATACCATACTTTTACTCCATGTGTTTCTGTGTAAAGGTTTGTCCAGACCATTGACTGTATATAGAATGGACAGCGTGCTTCCGCCTGTCACCGTTCTACGTTTTTGATGCCAAAAAACCCTGTTTCTCTAGCCGCCATTGTGCAGCCAGAGTCTGCGCAGTAGAGAATTTCTGGTGGAGCCAAGTAAAAAAGAGAAATAAAGATATTTATTTCTTCTTCTTCAGAAGGTTTAGTCGCCTTTTGGCTCTTTCCTGAAGTTTCTTACATCCCCGGTAAAAACTACTCACGAACGGCAGCTGTCAACTATCGTAAAATGAAACTTATATCGCGGTTTTTAACGTCCAATAACTAATGAGAAACTAACTTCTCAGAAAAAAAAACACCCGAACACCATGCAGCCAAATGACATCGTCATACTACCTTAGTGTAAGGAGGTATCATAATTTTTAAAGTTTTCCCGGCTCATACCTGGAATACATGGGGAGTCGGGGCTTATGACCTATACTGCAGCCAGACACCAGGGGGCGGGGCTTATGACCTATACTGCAGCCAGACACCAGGGGGGCGGGGCTTATGACCTATACTGCAGCCAGACACCAGGGGGCGGGGCATCTGCTGGAGGCTTCAGTTTGAGCCGAATGTCGTTACGTCCACTCATTATACAGTCTATGGTCCAGACTCTCAGACTGGGGTGGAACTATGAGGGCAGTGACAGAGGGAGGGGTGGCCAGGATGTGCACACCCCTTTGCTCCACAAAAAGGTTATAAACTTCAGGGTGACACTGCTTTGGGTGCTCCATGCTGGGGGGTATTCTGGACCACCTGAAACCTGACCTGAGTTTTAACCTTTATTCCCTGTTCAGGTGTTGTTCTGGTGAGAGTGGTTGGTATGAGCTCAAACAGATCAAATCTAAGCTGAAGAATGAACTTTTCCAGTGACTGGGCTTGGGAGAATAACCACCTCCACGTGTTTTGGTGTTGTCAGGAGTGGAATTCACTGCTTGGTAGAACCAAAGTTAAAAAGAAATCTGTACGTGAAGATGGTGCGTTTATGCTGCTTCCTGCCTGATGTTCCACACTTCATGTCTGCTTTCTTTTGCTGATGCTCTTGAATAACTCTGTACGAGTCAAACAGCTGTCCCATTGACATGCCTTTCAAACTTTGTCGTGTTTTATCTCTCCTCTTAATGGAGAGGTCACTCCTGTGTGAGGGCTGAGGGTGTGATGTATAGCTGGAACCGGCTGCTCCCCCCCCTGACAGGCCTGGCTGCCCGCCTCAGATAAGAGCCGGGGAATGCATCAACTGAGCGTGTGTGAGAGAGATACAAGTTTCACCGCGGCATGTGTCATACGCATCATCTGGCTAGTGTATGATGCATAGCAGCTGACTGTGTTTGACACTTACACACACCAAATGCATCCTCAGCAGGGCCCATTCTGCCCTCTTTTGGAGATACACTGCCAAGTGGTGTATTATCTGGACTGTAAGACCTTCAGGTTGAGTCTGCCTCTGCTGCATGACTCAGGTTTAAGAGCTCTCTTAAACACTCTCAGGTGGTGTAAAAACTACAAGCCGCGTATCAAACTGATTGATGCTTTAAAGCTCTGTCTGATTGACATTTTCTGTGTTCCTGTCTCCAGATGAGGTGGCCTCTTTCCTCCATTATGTGAGCCTTCTGGACTACCAGGAAAAGCCAGACTACCAGCATCTCAGAAAACTGCTGGGCAGTGCTGGAAAAAGAAAGCTTGACTTCTCTGCTCCCAGAGGATCTGCAGAGGAGTCCACCTCCAGGAGACCAGACCCCCCCTCAAAAGAAAAAGTGAGAACAAGATGAGTTTGAGAAATCTCAAAATTTCACATTTTCAGTTCGTCCTGTTCATGAAATGAGACCCTGGCATCTCCTGGCATCAAAGCAGTGGAGTTCATTCACCACTAGGGATGGGTACCAAGAACCAGGTAGAGTGCATCTCTGGTGGGCGGGACTAAGATGCAAGTGAATGACGCAAGTGGAGGAAGGAAGGCTGGAATTTAGTGCAAATGAGACGCAGCCTAAGAAAGAAATAAACTGAGTGATTCACTATGAATATGGCGCACATGTTTCAGGCAGACATTTGTTGTGAGCCTTTGGATGCTCTCAAGAAATGACCTGCTTCACAGGTTGCAAAGCCTCAGCACTAAACCTTTAATTTAAAAAGTCTGTTCATTCGTCAGTACAAGGGAATATTCAACATGATGATTTTATTCAGAGAGCATACAGCAACTAGTCACAATGATTACTGTTTCCTCTGCTGAGTCTCTTAACCCCTGAGAGGGGAAACGTGACAGCAGTGAAAGGGAGGGTTAACCCCCCCACAAATGCCCCTCCATGGTGAGCACATGCACCAGGACTAAAGCTGGAGGACAACCCTCATTCTCCTCAATTCTGCTACAATAAGTTCTTGACCCCTCGGGCCCAGCAAGTGCCCTCTCAATGGCCCAATTTGTAGAAGTTGATGACACACACTTTAGACCGTGTGGGGCATCTCCAATTATGCTCCTGATTTCCCCTCCTCTCCTTGTGTCATTTCATTTCCATGCTAAAGTGCTGGCCAGTTTGATCTCTAGTTAAACAGAAGAGGCCATTTACTGGAGGTTTAGTGAGGGAAGGAAATGTCAGCAGAGGCAGAAGCAGCTTCACTGAATCAGGGCCAAAAATGTTGTTAAATCAGTGCTTATGTCATGGAGGCTTAAAGGAAAGTTAAGTTAAAAAGAGATGAAGTCAAAGTCCTGTATCATAATATCTAAGTGTGGCCTCAACAGAAAGCAGGACGAGCCAGAGGGCCGTCTAAAGCCAAGGCTGCAGCCAAAGAGGGGGAGGAGGAACAAGAGAAGAAACCTAAACCTGTGCCAGCTCAATACATCAGAGGACCACCACTTCCAAAACCTGCAGCTCAACAGGTCAGCTCCTCACAGAACACTGCTCCTCCATAAAACGAGAGAAAAATGAGACTAATGCTCCTTTTTGATATAACGTTCAGAATGGGGAACACACCAAAGAAATCATAGACACTAAAGTCAGGAGAAAGCAGAAACTAGCAGTAGATAATAGCTGGATTTACATGCCTTGTTTAGACTTGTTTTCATTCTGATTGAAGATCTCAGGTCAACAGTCTACATGTGTCATGATCTATTCTGATCTGGTGTTACCGCAACAATTAATCAAATCAGCTGTTTTTACTGATGTGAGATGCACAGATCAATGAAAACAAGTGATTCTTCAGAGATGGAGCTCTATCCTCTATTCAGTCCTGTAGTTCTTGTTTAGGCAACTGCTTGATACAAGTCATAGATAAAAAAAAGGTGTCAGCTGCATTTATCCTGATGTGGACTTTAGCCTCATATGAAAACATGCTGAAACTAGAGACTTGAATCTTTTTAAATGAGGTGTCACTGATGAATTTTGACCTTATGGTGGTACAGTTATAAGCTCTGAAACATGGTATGGCAAATAGGACATAAGTGGGTGGGAACTAAGGGAACTTTATGTCATATTTAAGATGACTGTTGTTGAGCTGCATTGAATAAATACTTCAGTGAGGGAAAACACACCTTTTGTGTATAATCTGTTGTTTGAATACAAAAAATGACAAAAAATCAATAAATCGATGATTGATCCTTAATTTCTAAGATTAGTCGATCAAGAGACTTTCTTGAAATGCCCACGGCTAAAGAGCTGACCAAAAGCAGCTTGACAGGATGATGTGTTTGAATTGATGATGTGTTTGAATTAATTTTTGAAGAACATTCTGCCAAAGATACAGATTTGACTCAATTACATCTGTCGACTTATTGAGTCACATGTTACAAATGTAACACATCACAGTCTGCTGTATATAAAATAATGAGGTTTGCAATAATGGCCGTGGTGTAACTGCAGAAACATGGATCCAGAACTTCTCGTCACACTGTCACAGTTAGAATTTAATATTCCAATAAAAAAGCACTCACACAGGGAGCTGATCCTCAAAATAACCTAACTTCAAATATAAAAAAAAAGGAAGAGAACTGGGGAAGAGCTCTGCCCCAAATCTTTGTGCTGTAATAAAGTGAAATTAATGATCGTAGTATACTGTCCGGTGACTTAATATTATATAATCTCCCGAAATTATGCATTAAAAGTCTATTTTCTGCAGCATTCCTCCCTGATTTTTGCTGCAGTAACAGTCGCTCTTTTTCTGGATGATGGGTGTGAAGAATAGTTTATTCGATAACTATTTTTGAAGAATAATTATCTGCTCTTCCATAGTAAAGTAGGCTGCCCTGCAGGGTTTCTCTTGTTTCTCTGTTTGTGATTGGTCAGACGCTGTAAACTCCACCTCTTTAATGTGAGAGCGCTCTGATCCAGACTGAAAATCCTGGATTGATTCAGTGAGTTTGTATCCAGCTTCATAGTACAGATGATCCAGACTGTGAATGTCTCGCTAAATCAATCCAGAGTACAGAAAGAGATCCTGGTTGTGTTAATCCAGCTTCGTAGTACAGGCCCCAGTTCAGGGGGTTCAGTTTGAGATGTAGGAACACCAGTTTAAATCCTTAGAACCAATTCCTGCATATAATGAAAGTGAATGATTGAATCAGACCTGGATATATCAATAACCTATGTCTTTGCTCACAGATGGAGGATGGAGCTTTATCTGCTGTCAGCAGGTCACTGAGGCCAAAGCAGGGGCCTCCAGTCAGGTATGAGGAAGATGACAGTGAGGAGGAGGAGGAGGTGGAAGAGAAGGAAGAGAGGAGCAGACCCAAACCCATTCCTGCGTGTTATCTGAGAGGGCCCCCAGTGGGCCCCAGAACCCCGCCCAAACAGGTGTGAAGATCCTGGAGCTGTTGGCTCCTCTTCTGCTTAAAACTGATGATAATATCTCTGCTGTTGATTTGAACTCATTTCGTCTTCACTGTGACAAAGAGAAACCAGAACTTCTTGCAGAGAGGGTTTAGAAGAAACACTCCTGTTTGATTTTATTATTCACACACTTATTTTTGAAAAGTTCTCTCATAGTTCAGTCTGAATGTGCTTTACTGTGTTAGATTTCAGAACCAAACACATAAATTACCCTTTTTAACAGAACACAAAAATCAAACGGGGCTATTGGGAAACAGGAGACCTCACTGTGACCTCAAGAAGACCAGTCCACCCGCAAAGAAGAAAACCAGCGCCATCTAAGTGGGGTGTGAAGAAACAACATGGGGGGCTACATGAGGAGTCGTATGGGGAGTCGTATGGGGAGTCGTATGGGGAGTCGCATGGGGGGTCCTGGCAGAGACGTGAGGACAGGCCGTTGGTCCACAGAGAAACTTTCAGATACGAGTGGTTGGAGAGCGAGCAGAGAGACTGCTGTTGTGAATGGAAAGAGTTAGCTCACAAATGTCCCAAACAGGAAGTTGCTCCCACACAGAGGAGGGGGCTGCTGTCCTGGTTCATCTACTTGAGCCTCTTCCTCTTCCTGGGTGTAGTCATCGGAGTCTGCCAAAGTGCATTTCATCCTTTTTAGAGGAGAGGAAAACAGCGTGGAGGCTCAGGACTTGTTGGCTGACATCTTCACAGTGATGGGCTGAAAAGAAGAAGAAGGATCATCGTGTTAATTTGAAAACAATAAAGCATTTAGAGAAGTCCACTTGCTTTGTCCAGTAGCCCTGAGTGAACATACATCTTTACATTTAGAGTCTGTGCTTCACTGTAGATCAAACCAACACTGAAAATACCTTAACTCTACTCTTTACTGGAGGAAACTGAACCCCATTGCGCAAAAGCTAAAATGTAATCCAGTCTTTGTGTTTCATTTCAGTAAAAGTGTCTTATTATATGAGCCACATTCACTTGAGAAAAACAGGAAAATGTCTGATTTTAAGATACTTAAGTCAAAAATGATGAACTGGGTGGCAAATAAGATGAAAAAAATATGCGTTTAGTTTAATTTTTATTCTTATTTTATCTTTCCAAGCACATTTTAATGTTTACAAGCATTCATGCATCATTTTTGTCCTAAAATACCTTAAAAGAAGACATTTTTCTGGACTCATCAGATGAATTTTGTGCATATTTAATGTAGTTATTATTTTTTTAATAAGACATAAACACTTGTGTGGTCCCAAATTTTGTTACATTAAGAGTACGAATGTGTATGAGCTTATGGCTTCAACAAATACAGTGGGGTTCAGTATTTGTAAAGTCATGAAGTAAAGTCTGTAGTTTGATGATTTCTGAAGTATGACCTCTAAACATGTTTGCTGTACCTCGCACTGACAAAGATTGTCTGCAGATAGTTAACATTATATACAGACTCTCCAAAGAATTATACATGTTGGTTTTGTTTAATCATTTTCACCAGAGGGGGCTGAGACGGGCATCCATGTTGCCAGACTGGTTGTAAAACTAGTTACTGATATTATGGCTGTAAAGATTGGCTTCCATTGTTGTCTATTGGTGTTGATAACGTTTTTCAGCAGGTTTGCGGATGTTCTGGCGGGGCTGACCAAGGCCAATGTCATTTTACGAGGCCTGCAAGAGCTTAACTATGTTATATGTGTAGTGTTTGCACGTCTATGTGTTTATGCAAAAAACTGTACACTGTAATCAACCCAACTCAGCCCCCTGCAAGGCTGTGGGCCTGCCATGAAGTGCTACACCTGTTTACGTTTTAGCAGCCCACAGTTGTTAGATGAATCGTCGTTGTGCCCCTCTCAACTATGAAAAAAAAGTTTTGAACAAAGGTAACGTCACAACCTGTTATTTCGCCTTATTCACTTGGATAGTTTGATCGCTGGTCGATGAAGTAATGTGGGTTTCACAAGCTGACAAATTAAAAGGATTTATGTTACGAGAGAGCAACAAGCAAATACTTTTTACATTGATACATTATTATATGTAATATTTGCAAGTTGAATAAGTAAAAAGTTCAGATCTATTTAACATGAAGGAGTAGTTGCATTTATTTGACATTATGTTCATGCTGATGTGGCCAGGGAAAATGAGTTTGACACATCTGATGTGTTTTGCCATCACATTTTTTTGGTGACCTTACAATTTCATTTGGAGAAAAGAACAATGTTATTGTGCCCTCCTTGAACATAGGAGCCTAGCTTGGTAGATAGAAAAACAGTTTTTTTGTGAAATAATTAAAAATGCAAGTTTTAGCAAGCTGCTTTTTGTGGTATAGTGCTTCTCACAGTCGTAACGACGTACGGCTCAAACTGAAGCCTCCAGCAGATGCCCCGCCCCCTGGTGTCTGGCTGCAGTATAGGTCATAAGCCCCGCCCCCTGGTGTCTGGCTGCAGTATAGGTCATAAGCCCCGCCCCCTGGTGTCTGGCTGCAGTATAGGTCATAAGCCCCGCCTCCCCATGTATTCCAGATATGAGCCAGGAAAACTTAAAAAAATGATGATACCTCGTAGAAACGTTTCTCTCATCTTTACGCTAAGGTGGTATGACGATGTCATCTGGCTGCATGGTGTTCAGGTGGTTTTTTTCTGAGAAGTTGGTTTCTCATTAGTTATTGGACGTTAAAAACCGCGATATAAGTTTGTTTTACAGTAGTTGACAGCTGCCGTTCGTGAGTAGTTTTTATCGGGGATATAAGAAACTTCAGGAAAGAGCCAAAAGGAGACTAAACCTTCTGAAGAAGAAGAAATAAATATTTTTATTTCTCTTTTTTACTTGGCTCCACTGGAAATTCTCTACTGCGCAGACTCTGGCTGAACAATGGCGGCTAGAGAAACTGGGTTTTTTGGCTTCAAAATCGTAGAACGGTGACAGGCAAAAGCACGCTGTCCATTCTATATACAGTCAATGCTCACTACAGGGCCAAAACACTCAAATTCAAAAGTTAAATGAGAACTAAACCAAAAGTGAATACACTTGCATTACATGCTCATAGAAAGCAACACAGATGTCAGGTTTTTAATTTCACAACTCCTTCTTATTTTTAATTGTTTTAAGTGTAAATGAAGATAAACCCTGAGGAAAAGGCTGACGACTGTCATCAAACTGGTAGATCGGGTCAAATTATGTTTGTAGAAAATAAATGTGGGGGGTGTAACCTGACACGCCAGATAGACAGTTCTGTATATCTGCCACTGAGATATTTCAGTAGTCTGGGGAAGAGCCATTCGCAAGTGTTTTCAGAGGGGGGACCTTTAAAAATACAGCACATGGGGATTGGACGAATGTTCTGCTCAACACACTCATCACAGATCAATCCACATTAAGCCACAGTGTGACGTAGCAGACCTGTCACACCAGACGGACAGTCCTGAACAAAACTGGTTGGGAGAAGAGCATGTCAGAAAGGCTTTAAGTGATATTCTCTGTCCTTCTTTTAAAGAAGAATTTGGGTCCATTTCTGATAAAACTGCAGACATTGCTGCGTCCACAGAGTGCGCTTCACTCGCCACCTTTGTTTTCAAACATTCAGGCGCTGTTGTTGCTCCTGCAGCTCCCGCACCTCTCGAACCCCCCGCTTCTGATTGGATCACCTTTGTATCGGGTGAGCATTTGTGATTGGATCTTAGCAGGATGGATCTGCAGGATTCCAGACAGTGGATCAGGCAGGTCCATCTGCTATGCAAGGTCTGCCAGTTGTTTTGGCTACACCTAGGCTACAATCAGGATGTGGAATAAGTGTGCATTAACAAAAGGCAGAAGGTTCAGTTAATTATGACTTTAATTTTTGCTACAATTGCTCAGCCCTAGTGTGTAGTTTCTGGTCTTTCCATGGCCAGCCTCAAATGGACCCTCACTGAAATACAGTTTTTAATACTTTTGCATGGGCCTCATGTTTTACACCTCAGGTTCTTGCTTGAATTGTACCTGCCATACTTCAAATCCAAACAAACAATGGGTCTTTGCAGAAGAAACAAACACAGTTAAGTTCTTTCTCTATTTGCAATCTTACCAAAGAGCAAGATGTGGGGTAAAATAACAGCCTGAGCTAACAAACACTTTTATTGTGCACATGCTGACGCAAATTCAGGATTTTACTATTTATCAGTTTATACCCCAAAACATGTAAATAAAAAGGATCCAACGTCATTTCTCCCTTCCAAGATGGTTTAACTAAGTGTGCTGTGGAGATGGCTTTGTGAAAACATCAAGTAGGCACTTAATGCAGACTGGACTGCAAATGAAGGACTCTGAAACCTACTCAAAAATCATAAATGGAAGTATTTGAATTGGGCTCAAAGGGATGCAGCAGTGAAATGAATCTAGCATAATGTCTTCTTGCTTCATAGCAGATGAAGTGTGGAGTGAAAGCAGCACATTGTGAAGACACTCAGCGGGCTTTGATCAGACAGGAGGGTGTGTAATGTATAGAGTCATGCTAATGAAGTTACCAGAACATCTTTTGATGTGGTGTCACGCTCAGGTGAATACCTACCTTGCTGCAGTAAGGACACTCTCCAAAAACAATGTTGAAGCTCTGCCTGCTGGAGGGCAGCGCTCGCAGCCACTGAGGGAAGAAAAAGTGACTTTTTTAAAAATCAAATCATTACCTTGGATGTGATGTGTCAGTGTCAAGTGATGACGCTTGTTCCAATGCTCACTTATTACTGCGCACTTTCAAAGAACGGACAAGATTATGGCAAATTTGAAGGCTTTTATGAGCAACTGTAGAGTAAGATCCTGCTGCTTATTCAAGGCTTTAGAGGGATCTCAATATGAATATTTACACTGAGTATAGAGTCCATGGATACATTCATCTTTACTGGGGCAGAACCTGAGAGACAGAAGGCATCAACACACTCAATCTTTTTCTTTGGGCGCTTTTCCACTGCACGAGTTGGGGGACAAATTTAGTTCTTGGGTGTGAGCTGCCAGGGTATACTCTCTAGAGGTCCAGGAACTTTGGGAGGTGGGGCCTGCAAGCTGAAGGTTTCTGATTGGTGGAGCAGCCACAGTGCTTTTATCTAGTAAGATGACCCTCAGCTGGTTTTACAGTTCCTAAACACTGTTTCTTATGGGGCTCTGATTGGTTGTCTGTCTACATGGGATTTTGCTTAAGTTCAAATGAGTGTGAGATCCAAAAGTATGAGTCAAAAAAGGACACGTGTGGTTGATGAGTCTAACGGCCTGAACTCAGACTCACAGGCACAGGCCGCCATGTCATGTCACCAATTTTCAGTTTGATTGACCTATGGCTAAGTCCTGCTCTAAAACATGGGTATGGCCATTCCCATGCACTTGGATTACCTCTGTCTAGACATTTATTGAAATGCATTGCAGAAAGTCAGATTTGTGAGTTTTTTCCTAAGATCTTCAGTTTAAAAATGGTCAAATGGTTCATGGGGAACATGCAACTCTGACCCAAAGTATCCTGAGAGGCTTGGAGATAGGGCATTTCTTTTATCCTTTCCTAAGCCATATCTCACCAAGAAAAGTGTCTTGTTTGGTTAAAATTGTGCACTTGACCACAACATCAACTCACTGATGTCTACATGACCTGAAACAAGTCTTAACATTTTATCTAGCTGCTTCTTTGGCAAGAGTGTTACTTAACCTGAGTTTAACGTTGAATCAAGAAAAAAAGTCAGGCTGAGAACTCTTATCCATGTAAAAAGGAGGCGGCCTCAGTGTATAGATCAGTGGTTCCCAACCTTTTCCAACTCAGGGCCCACTTTTAAGTCTCAAAAAAGTTTGTGGCCCACCTCAAACACAGTAAGTATGGAAGATATAAAATACAGTATTAGGACCCCAATTTTAACAACTACCCAAAATGTATTAACTGGTTAATACTGTAACAGATTCTGAGCCCAAAACAAGTAACTTTTTGCCCAAAATGTAACGATTTGGTCCAGTTTGAGTCAGTTATTACATTTTGGCTTTTAATACATTCTTTTTGTTGCGTTTCGGGCTTGGCAATTTGTTACATTTTTGACATGTTATTACATTTTGGGTTTTATTACATAATTTCTATTACACATTGGATCGTTGTTACATCTTGGATCATGTTACCGGGCCACTAACATGCCTTCTTAGTGGACATTATTATGAATATCTGAAAATTTTTAATTTCCTAACCGAGTCCGTAACTGAGTTATCATTGAAGACATTATTCTGTATATTTTTATCTTTCTTTATCTATTTGTATCTTGTATCTTTATTTAATTACACTCCACTAAAATTATACTATTTTGGAACTGATTTGGCGGCCCACTTACAATTCCTTCATGGCCCACCAGGGGGCCGCGGCCCACAGGTTGGGAATCACTGGTATAGATTGATTCAATCTGTTCAACAGACTTTTCAAAAAAAGTTTTTTTTTTCCTCTGAGGACTTTATCTCTCAAATATAACACACATTTTGGTTTTTCTTCATCAGTAACACAAATATATTCCTATTAAAAACACAGTAAAAATGGTAATAAAATCATGTTATAAGTGTTTTTGTTTTGTCCTCCACCCTTAGTTTGTGTGTGTGTGTGTGTGTGTGTAAGACTGTGTGAGTGTGTGCATGAGACACCTACCTCATAGAGACATTCCTGGTGGAAAGGCTGGCCACAGCGAGGGTCATTACACACCTGATCAGGAATCGCAGCCTCAAGACGATATGAGTAACAGATCCCACACTCAACACTGAAGCTCTGCACACACACAGACAGACAGACACACACACACACACACAAAAAGTGCTGCCTCACTAGTCATGGACCTCACAGCTGTAATCACCTACTCTTCATCTTAGTGGAGCAAGCTGAGACAGTGACATCTCAATAATGTCTGAAGACCTAGGACTGACAAATCAGGTTTGCTTGAAACTTTAAATGATTATTTTAACTTCATGTCTGGGGGAAAAAACGTAACGTAAGCCCAAGCATTACTGTGGCTCTTGGGGCTAGTTGTACTTGGGGCTAGTACAGCATAGCTTCAGTTAGTCTGCTAGGGATACCTACAGTTTTATGCATAAGTTTACACCCCCAAGCAGAATTTCTGATTTTTTAACTGGGTTTACTCTTTTTTTTAAATCATAATGACAACAGAAACTTCAAAAATGACCCTGTCCAAAAGTTTACGCCCCAAGTTTTAATACCTTGTATTTCCCCTTTAACATCAATAACAGCTTGAAGTCCTTCGTGGTAGTTGTGGATGAGGGTCTTTATTTATTCAGACAGTAGAACTGCCCATTCTTCTTTGCAAAAAGCCTCCAGGTCCTGTAAAGTCTTGGGTTGCCTTGCATGACCTACACGTTTGAGATCTATCTATTGAGGTCAAAGACTGAGATGGCCACTTAAAAACCTTCACTTATTCTGCTGTAGCCAATGGCAGGTCAACTTGGCCTCATACTTTGGATCATTGTCATGTTGGAATGTCCAAGACCGTCCTGTGCGCAGCCTCTGGGCTGATGAGTGCCAATTTTCCTCCAGTATTTTCTGATAACATGCTGCATTCATCACTCCATCAATTCCATCCTAAGCCTTCATAGCTCACACATCCCCATAACATCAGTGACCTGCCCCCGTGTTTCACAGTAGGGATGGTGTAACTTTCATCATAGGCCTTTTTGATTCCTCCCCAAATGTAACGTTGAGGCCAAAAAGTTCAATTTTGGTCTCATCACTCCAAATGACTTTGTTCCAGAAGTTTTGAGGCTTGTCTCTGTGCTGTTTGGTGTATTGTAAGCAGAATATTTTGTGCCATTTGCGTAGAAATGGCTTTCTTCTGGCGACCCGGCCATGCAGCTCATGTTTCTCCCAGTGCCTCCTTTTTGTGGACCTTGAAACATCCACACCAATTTTCTTTTCAGAGTCCTGTATTTCACCTGAATTTGTGGGTTTTTCTTTGCATCCCAGTCATTTTCTTGGCAGTTTGAATTTTTGTTGGTCTGCCTAAATGTGGCTTGGTCTCAACAGAATCGCTCATTCTCCACTTCTTAATAAGAGTTTGAACACTTTGAACACTGCTTATGGGCACCCTCAATTTCTTGGAAACCTTTTTGTATCCCTTTCCTTTTTTATACAGTTGGATTACCTTTTCCCACAGTTCCTTTGATAATTCTTTTGCTTTCCCTATGACTCAGAAACTAGAAACTTCAGCGCAGATACAATGTCTGTCAGGAGCTCAGAAACTCACTGAGCTTTTATACACACACACTGATTAGCTAATAGATGACAGGTGAGGATGATTTCCTTTAGTAGACATTCAAACACATTTGTGTAGACTTTTGTGCATTTATCAGGCCAAAACCACCAGGGTGTGTAAACTTTTGAACAGGATCATTTTTGAAGTTTCTGTTGTCATTATGACTCAAGGAATAAACTTTTTTGTTCTTTTTTCTTTTCTTTAGTAAATGTCTTCACCCAACCACTAATAAGTGACAGAAAGGTTTCTGTGTTTTCATTCATATTTCTGAGAAAAAGCCAAAAATTCTGAAATTCTGCTGTGAAAACTTTTGAGCACGACTGTAGCTTATACACACGCCAATATAGCATTACCAAACAAGAAATGTTAAATAATCTTATATAAATAAATACATACCCTAGATAAGCTAGGTATCCCTAGCATACTGACTGAAGCTATACTGCTTACATTATGTTTTTTTTCCCTCAACATGAAGGTAAAGTTAACCATTTTAAGTTTCAAGCAAACCAAATTATTCAGTCCCTGGTCTTGAGACATTGTTGAGACGGTGCAATCTCAGCTTGCTTTGCTCAGGTGAGGAGTGGTGAGGAGTAGGTGATTACAGCTATACACAGCTAGGAAGAGTCCATGGACATGAAGACGCTTTCTGTGGATCTGTCTTCAATTAGTCTTCCCCATGGGATCAGACTGTGTAACGGGCCTGCCATTCTGTATTGAAATTGATTGGGCTCAGGCTATGTAACATATGTGGCTCTTTGTATCAAAATTGAATTGTAGACTGAATCTGAATTTAGAGAATCAAAATTAAATTTTGTTTTTGAATTTATGTAAAAGGGGGTTGAATTTCCAAGTAGGTAAGATATAATTTCAAAACAGATTAATTCAATTTCAAAACATTACATTCAATTTCAGATCATATTTTTCAAGTTCAATATAAAAATCCAAATTCAGTTGCTAGTGGCACAAATCTCATCCCGTACCAAAGCCACCAGCACACGGTGATGAATCTCTTCAGTGGAAGAACTGAAGGCTGAGGTAACACTGTTCAAACCATACTGACATATTACTCACCTGCATTGCTGCAAGCCGAGTTTGACTTCGAAGGTCGTCTACGGGGCGGGGGACCACAGACCGACGTCATATCCAGTATTCGGGGCGGGGGACCACAGACCGACGTCATATCCAGTATTCGGGGCGGGGGACCACAGACCGACGTCATATCCAGTATTCGGGGCGGGGGACCACAGTGGCTGCAGTATAGGTCATAAGCCCCGACCCCTGGTGTCTGGCTGCAGTATAGGTCATAAGCCCCGCCCCCTGGTGTCTGGCTGCAGTATAGGTCATAAGCCCCGCCTCCCCATGCATTCCAGATATGAGCCGGGAAAAGTTTAAAAAATTACGATACCTGGTAGAAACGTTTCTCTCATCTTTACGCTAAGGTAGTATGAAGATGTCATCTGGCTGCATGGTGTTCAGGTGTTTTTTTTTCTGAGAAGTTAGTTTCTCATTAGTTATTGGACGTTAAAAACTGTGATATAAGTTTCGTTTTACGATAGTTGACAGCTGCCGTTCGTGAGTAGTTTTTATCGGGGATATAAGAAACTTCGGGAAAGAGCCAAAAGGAGACTAAACCTTCTGGAGAAGAAGAAATGTAAATCTTTATTTCTCTTTTTTACTCGGCTCCACCAGAAATTCTCTACTGCGCAGACTCTGGCTGCACAATGGCGGCTAGAGAAACGGGGTTTTTTGGCTTCAAAATCGTAGAACGGGGACAGGCGGAAGCACGCTGTCCATTCTATATACAGTCAATGGTTCAAACCAGACTCTTGAGGTTAAAAGGTCAACACAGCAACCAAAACAAATTAACCAATCAGGACAGAGGATATGTAATGTGATGTTGTGACTGTAATTTGTTTCTGGTTGAAACAAGTCTTACAGTCAAAATACTGAATGATTACTAACCCAAAGTCAGAATTTATACAAATTGAATATTAATATCAACATTAATAATAAATAATATCAGAAGATCTCTTTAAGACTCGAGCTCCCTCTGTTTCAGCACAAATAGTTTGAGAGTTCAGTCAGAGCAGCAGTGCTGACTTCACCCTGGGCTTCCCTCTCTCCCAAGTCCCACCATCACAGGCTTATCACACACTCTCTCTGCTCTCGTTTGCATTTGGCTGTAATAAGAAGCTACTGTTTTTCTGGGGCTATCCATTAAGAGAGAAGGTGGCAGGTAAAAAAAAATTTAAAAAAAAAAAAAAAAGAGGAAAAAAAAATCAACATCTGGTCAACCCAACTTTTTTTGCACTCCTCTGGATGTTAATGAAGCTGAGGCATTAATCACTGCAGCGACAGCGGATAAACACAACGCCCTTTTAACCCATCTGCAGTGAGGAGGGGAAAAGAAGGAGTGCTTAAAAAAAAGATGGGGGGGGGGATAAATGGTTTTGCGTGATTAAAGCGATTTGATAGAGCAGAGAATTCTGCCATCTTTGTTATTCTAATGATCGTTTCTGTAAACAACCCAATTAAAGGGAGAATTTGTGCCCACCTCATGAAAAAAACTCAACACAGGAAGAGAGAGAAATATGGAAATAGACAGAAAAATAGGCAGTAGCATATGTCCGCCCCCTTATAACTTGAAGCTCTAACACACACACACACACACACACACACACACACTCACACACACACATTCACAGGCACAAGCATGCATGCATAGATGTAAACACACACACTGCTCCTGGAGGTACCCGTGATGAGAGCAGACATGTTTGAAATGGAAAGGGGGCAACTGTGTGACATACAGATTTTTCGTGGGTGGCAGGTGACGGGAATTCGATCTCCAAAACATCCCGGAGGT